>CAJOBZ010000078.1:0-600000 GCA_905332375.1 Pieris macdunnoughi | reverse complement strand
TCGAGAAAAGCTTTAGGCTATAGAACATCGTACTACGACCGAATTAATGCGGGTGACACCGCAGAGCACAGCTAGTATATTATAAATCTAGAGTTTCGCCCTTAAGCGTACGAAGCAGACACATTTCTGAGTCTGTTTTTTTCACTAACGACTACTGAATGTTATCTCCCTTTGATTTTAGATCTAAGTTTTCCATACGATCGTTTTAGTTGCATACAGAAGGAAAAATCGCACGCTTAAGTGTGCCAACAATATGTTAAAATAATACGCTATTAAAAATAACTAAACGTAAACTATATCGTCTGCTCGAAATTGTGTTGTTACCTAAATAAGTTGAATGAACTCCAACATCAAAGTTAATATACCAAAGTTCAAACAATACATTTGAACCGTTTTTCGGCCTAAAAGGGTTTACAATTCAACCTATGTAACTGACAGAAGTTTAACAATTAACCTACTAATAATAGAGGAATCGCCACTACATTAATATATTCATACATTGTTTCGAGAGCATGAAATCTTCATTTATATTTAACCTCTATTTACATACAAATAGAGTACATATTGCCGTAAGATCTGAACTGTCACACAAAATTTATATTGTACAGATACAGTGCGAATCAAGCGTTCGAATGTTTTGTTACAGGACATTGTTATTATTATGCTTATAGTTTTAAACTAATATTAACCACGGAATATTATAATGGAACATATTCCAGGTGAAACAAGGTTCGAATCCATATTGATCAATCATGTGTCTTAGTTATTAATATTGTTCTGATCACTGATTACATATGTTTTAATTGCTTTGATTTGTTCGATTAGTTTTGTCTAAATAACTATATGTCTCATGTATGTATGCACTTCTTGCACACACAGTGGTTGTCTAGAAGAGATTACTCGAAAGCGATAAATCGATTTTTATTTCATTATGTCAATTGTATTTAATTTCTGTACATGCAGCGAAATTTTGATAAATAAATATATTTGTTTTATCGTCTTTAGTCTACTAACTTTTGCTATCTAGCTAGCTAGGGTAGAAAGTCGATATTATAATTTCATTTTCCATTAAAATTTTTCTTACAAAAATATTAATAATGTGATATCAATCGAGGAATCGTACAAATCGTTTACCGTCTATGGTTATTTAGAGTTATATTAATAAGACGTAAAGAACATGTATGCTTAAAATGTACAAGATTTTTTTTTTTTTATGATTGGACAATTCACACCAATTTACCTAGTCCCATGCTAAGCTGGTGAAGCTTGTGTTATGGGTACAAGGCAACGGATATACATACATATAATAGATAGATAGACATATAAATACATATTTAAACACCCAAGACCTAAGCACAACACCAAATGCTCATCACATCGATGTTTGTCTTAGCCGGGGATCGAACCCAGGACCCATGGATTCGCAGTTAGGGGTACTAACCACTAGACCAATGAGCCGTCAAATATGACTTTTCTATTTTACTCACATTCACATACATTATATTAGAACATAAAAATTTCAACTAGCAAGGAAATAATTCAACACAACTACACAGCAAACCAAAACTAAATAGAAACTTAAACCTCATTACGCGTAACACATAATTACTCTAAGTAGAAGATTATTTAAACATTATCATTAATGTTAATTAAGTTGTAAGAGCGAGATAGCGTTTTATCTATTTGACAAGACTTTTTTATCTATTGGACAATTTAGAAAAAAAAATACATTTTAAAAACATTTTTCGAAAATAAGATTTTATAATAACAGGAAGAATAATTTGCTCGCACGCTACAAGAAGAGAGAATCTTAACATATAACTGAACACATCAGGCAAAATACATAATCCATGTAGTATGCGACGAATACATAAGAAATTCCTATAAACTAATACTTCCTAATCTTCCGAGGAGTTTGTTTCTTGAATTCTTTAATATCGATTAATAGGTGACTTGTGCTTTACCACTACTAGTTTAACAAAGCCAGTGCTGGCAATTTTTATTAAATAAAATCTTTAAAAGTTTATCTAAAAATTTTGTATCCAAAGCTATCCCCAACATCCGATCCAGTCAGGGTTGTCGATTAGTTGATAATGGCGTCGCCAGCGGGGGCGTCTCAACATGGGATTCAATTTAATAATTACGCACCCCTTGTTCCGGTGGGGATCACCTTTGTTTTATTTTATTTCACCGCCGGGCCACTAAAATGTCTTCATTTATCTATTATTTATCACTTTTTTAAAGGACTTTTTAACGTCGACGTTTCAATTAAACGAGAAACGGCCTGTTAATATTATTATGTAGTCGGCTGGAATTAATTAAAAATTATTTAAATTTACATTTTAATAACTTATCTTTTTGTAATAGACAAGAGATAAAACAGCCTATTAACGAATAATTGTAGAACCTATGTACATAGTTTTATTATTTTACTTCTATTTGATTATAGTGTGTTATACAAACGTCAAAAGGGTATGGCGCAGTCACATTGCTGCGTTTACTTTTATTGTGGTTTTACGAGAATACACAACGCGATTTTCTATAACACGGTCCGCGTTATATATCGCTTGCCCAAAAGTCGTAAAGCACTACTACAACTGTTTGAATGTTTTCTCATATTTGTCTTCTTTGGGTGATGTAATTTTTTCAAAACATTTTATAATTAAAACCACGAGGAAGTCTTTATTCTACGAAAATTATTTTGTGCACAATGGTAGTAATACTCGTTTACCTAATTTTACTTTCCTGAAGTTAACAACAACATAAAGATAGTTTTAGTTTAGATTGTAATTCTACCTAATATTAATATTCGATTGGTAATAATATACCCCTGTTCCACCAAGGTCATAATATTTCCGCGAAAGGAGTGGTAATACAGTATTACGTAGGTACTATACATTCGTCAAAATTACCGTCGTAATGTGTGGTTACTGTGTCGTTTGTATTTAAGTTTAAACAGAGAAACAATCGTAAAACGCTTTTGTTCTTAAGTTTGATTAGATAAATTACTGTAATGTACATTTAGTTATATTTTTAATACATAAAAACAATGTTTAAACGTCGAATAAGAAATTAGCTTTCATTTGATATCTCTATCTATCTTCTTTTATTATTCCTGATAAAAATTGATTTGCTCTTACGACTTGGTTCCCTAGGACAAGCGATGTATACCGCGGATATACTTTCGTGGCTCTACAGGAGATTCAACTTTTGCATTATTAATCATTAGTTCGTTAGGTCATTGTTTGAAATTGTTTGAAAGGATTTCGGCGATTTCTTCAATTCGCCAAGTGGATTTGTCTGTTTGAGAGTAATCTATTCATGACGTCTTTGTTTTAACTTCGCAGGGAATTAAGAAACTTTTGATTGAAATACCAATAATTTATTTAAGGCATAATTTATACAATATTGTAGCTTAAACATTACTAAATAGATCACTAAGTACTTACTGCAGTACCAGGGAGGTAGTTCTGGGTTCGGGTTTCGGTTAAGAGAGTGAAGAAACTTTTGATTAAATTACGAATAATTTATTTAAGGCATGATTTATACATTATTGTAAATGTTATAAAAATTACTAAATATATCATTATTATCATAGATTCGTTACAATTTGCATTGACAGAGACATAAACAATCCTGGGTTCGGATTTCGGATAAATACGGAAATCAGATTGATAGAGCTGTTTTCTTACTACTGAGAAAAGTGATCAATAATTTCATGCTAAAATGTGTGACTCATTGATTATTTAAAAAATACGAAACCGCCCAATTGGGTGTGGTAATACATTGCTGCAAGTAACCTAGCCTTAAGGCCGGCAACGCACTCGCGACCAATCCTATAAACTCTAGGGTACAATTATTATTCACAAAAAATACACATTGTTTATTTAACAATAACATAGATACATTTATAAATCTCTCGCTGAAAATCAGTCGAAATGTATATTTGTTCAATTTAATTAAGAAGGGGTAGAAGATAGATAGAAGATATGGTTAGCAGGAAGCGAATGAAAAAAGAAAGCCGTGGATAGAGCGGTTATGATCAATAGTACTGAAGGAAGTTAGGACAACGAGTGACAAGTAAATAACAAATTTAAACTGTAAAGATAATTAAAAAGAAAATCAAAACAATTTTAAAAAGTTCGGTTATTATGGCAGCCCCGGTGGGCAGCAATTCCTCGCTGTATTCTGCTGCTCTGGGGTCACCGGTAGGTACTATCTACCAGGCACCAACTTAAATATTTAATTAGCGCATGTGCACTTGAACCTCACGGCCCAAGTCTCTACTCCAAATGGAAATTTCTCTCTTTCTTAAATTAATTGAAATAAATTTCTAGCGTTATATATTTTTGTCTATAATAGAGTGCCTACGTGCTTTAAATTTGAACCTCGGTGTTACATTGTTAAATAAATACCTAATTAAACGAATATTGACTTTAAATTTTCCAAACATTTAAAATGATGAATGATCATCCAGAAGACGTCAAGATTAATTAATAGCTAAGTGTAAATAGAATTGAAACCTTCGATTTCTATCGCTCTTTAACCTTACTAAGTCCATTGTATGATATTGTACATCTGATGAGTGCATTCTTTGAATTCGTTGAAAGAGGTTTTCGTAATAAACAAATAGTTTATATCATACTATAAGAAATCACACCGCACAATACTTTCATTCAACAATGCTAATTGCGAACATAGTACGCTAACATTTCAACCAAAATGCTAACACTGCCGAGTAGTCTAACAACGTCAAATATATTTCTTAAAATCATTCCACAATATATAACTACTTACCTATGTATTCAAAAAGCTGAAATTTAGTAACTCAAAACACAGTTAATCTCATTATAAATAATAGTCACTCTAAAGCACAATTTTAGTAATTTCTGGCAAGAGCCAAAAGCACGTTCCATTTCCTGAATCATAGCTTCGCGTGCCGCCATCTAGTGGTGAAGTTTGTAACCTGTATTTGCCTACTTGAAAAATTATACTGTATACATATTATAATATGTATATGTAGTTGAATGAATTAATATGCATGTTTTCGTTGCATAATAAACAATTCAAACTCTGTGTGATAGAAAAATATAGTCAAGTTTTTCTATAATTAACTGAGCGGTTTTAAAAATTTACTTATCTTGATATATATAATTTTTTTACATTATAACATTTAGTTACATTATAACATTTCGCAAACATTGGTTACATACGTGGACTTCAAATCAGGAAATAGTCATATCTTTAATATAATTATAAATTTACTCTCACTTTTATCAGTTTTAATAAACAGATAAAACACCAGCATCAATGCGTTATAACATTTAAGCGATAACTGTTTTTTCCTAATCTTAATGCTATTTAGAATAATCGTTTTTAGACTTTTATTAAAGAAAATAAGGTATTAAAATAATGTGTGTTGTACATTATTAATAATGGACAGATATATTATGTATAAAGTCTTAATTTTATCAGTTTTTTTAAACAGATAAAGTCAGCATCCTTTATCAAGATGTTATAAACTAACATTGAAGCGCTAACTGATTTTTTAAATGTTTTTAGAATCAATTGTTTTCTTAGATTTTTATAATTTAGTTATCTTTAAATAAAACTGTTTTGTATTAAAATATTGTGTGGTGCATTATTTTTAATGGACAAAAATATCTAGTTTATTAAGTAGAGAAGACGAAAAGTCTTGTCTCTTAAGTTTTAAGATATAAATAAGAAAAATAGAATGTTTAGCCATCGTTTAGTAAACGTGGAATATTTATCTATTTTTTCTATCAGTTTGATAAAGGAAAGAAAACGAAATGTATAAAATAAAAACAATTTTGTTTATTTATGGCGTTAACAAAGTTCTTTACTCTATAATACATCGTTGGTAATGACATCGATTCAGATTTAACACTAGTATTTACAAAGAAACATGCTAACCTTACAGTACGATCAACTATTTTACAAATAAATTCTTCACAATAACTGGTCGTAATAAATACTTTACAACTTACAGACAAACTTCGCGGTCTAAACGATAAAACTTAACAAAGGGAAGCTAGTGACAAGAAGTATCTCGACAGTCTTACTCCTATCTACAAGATAATCTCTTTTTGGTACAAATCTCACTTCGCTGACGGCGGCTAGTCTACAGAATGCGTCGAAACAAAATCACAGTTAACTTAAACCGCTCACTAACTACTCCAACATATTTACAGAACACTTGATATGACGCACTTTAAGCTTTAATCTAAAACAATAAATAATCACGTCTTAATTGTCTATAACACTCCACTGATGTTCACTTCAGGGAAGAGACAGCGGTCTTCAATAGATTACGGAGACCGGCCGCCTTAGCTGGTCATCATGCGGGCTGTGTTGTGTCGGAGGAGACACGGGGGATGATGGAGCAACTCCGTACTGGTGGAACAGAGGTGATGAAAACGGCTTAGGTGGTCCCGTCGGAGTCGTATACAGAGACGAATAGAACGATGAAACGACCGCCGCCGCTGATGATGCCGTCGGCAACTTTTCCGCCGTTGGAGCCATTAGTTTTGAAAACTGCAGATGGTCCAATTGATGAGGGAAGTAAGGTGACACTGCTGGGTATGATAACGCGTCAAATTGTCCAACATTTGGGGCCGGGCCAGCGAAATAGGGCAGCGGGAAGCTTGGAAACCCGCCAGCGCCGGGCCCGCTGCCGGGTGTCGAGGGCTTGGGCTTCCTGCGCGGCCTGTATTTGTAGTCTGGGTGCTCCTTCATATGCAACGCACGGAGTCTCTTCGCTTCATCAATGAATGGTCTCTTCTGCATTTCAGACAGCAACTTCCACTCAGCTCCAAGTCGCTTTGAAATCTCTGAATTGTGCATCTTCGGGTTGTCTTTAGCAATTTGTCGTCGTTGTAGTCTGGACCACACCATGAATGCGTTCATGGGTCTTTTGATGTGTCCTTCTGACTGAGGCGAAGAAGCCGGCAAGGGCTGTGGAGCGCTCGGGTATTCCGGGAGCATACCGGGATGCATGGAAAACGCGTACGGGTGATGACTAAGTGTCGACATTGTCGAAGACAATTATAGCATTAGCTGTATGGCACAAAGGTGAATGAGCACTGAGAAGGCGATTGTTTCGCTTCGAAGTCGGGCGATAGACTGAGGAGCCTGTGTGGTGCTCGCGTGGGTATCGGGTCGGCGCGGGACGGGAAAGGGGCGGGGTGGGACCCACCAATGGGGGCCGTTCAGTTCGGCCCACCTTGCGCTTATCGCTCTCTCTGTCTGTCGTGTGACGGGCCGTATATCCGGCTCCCTCGCAACAATACCCCATGCTGTACAAGCGAGGCATATCGCCTCAACACGACTTCATGCATGATATAACCGCTGGAATAGAAGCGAGCTTTGCTTCACACTTCTATTTCGAAGTTTCTTTAGTGCTTCAATCAAAGACCTTTTTATTGCTACTTATTGAAGTTTATGAAATATGCAATTGATGTTTTTAATGTTATACTTTTTGATCTGAGTTCTGTGAGTTTGAATCGTGACAATCTGACTTTAATATTTATTTAACGAATTATGCCACTTATGCGTTCAAGACGTTTTAGGTAAAAAAACTGCTTTTAAGTAAATTCAGAGTGGATATTCAAATATGAGAGGTGCTCAGTTCTGTATATTGGGACCTAGTGTAAACATTATCGTGAATTTGTATGGATAGACGTTTTATTTGTATTAGGAGTAATCTTTTGATACCTCGACTTCGGTGTCTGCTCGAACATTATTTATATAAATACTTTTTAGAAGACCAGTACTTTGATTATAATATTAAAGATACCAACGCGTGACGAACGCGTAATTTGATTGTAGATTTTATCAGTTCTATCTTTTTACAGTCCAGTTAATTGTTTAATTAAATGTTGCGCAAAATTAGTTATTTATTTCCAACACACAAATATACAGTATTTAACATATTCCTAACCCATATACTAATAATAATAATTAATAAATAGAAGAATAAAACAAATTTAAAAAGTTTGGTCCCTGTGGCAGTGTACCTATAACGCTGGCATTTCCTCGCTGTATTGCGATAATTATTCGTTGAGCGAGGAAAGCACCAGCTCTGCGGTGCAACCAGGCGCCAACTTAAGTCTTTATTCAAGTAACTTTATAATAATATAACTTGTTCTATATATGCAGGTATGATTAAATATGTAGCGTTTCTAATAAGACGTAATACCAGAATACAAAATCATATAAGAAGGGGTGACCAATATCAATACATGAAATCGCATATCTGTTTAAACTGTCATTTATAGACAAAAGATGAGCAGCCTTTTGTTCCTGACACACTCTCGAATATTGGGTGTATTTCACAATGATTTTCCGAGCCCATGTTAATTGAGCAGGTGGAAAAATCACGCCGGAGTTCAAACGCCGAACTCAGGTTCAATAGTTGAACGCGTAACCACTGGTTTAACACGTTTATTAATAAGTTTAATTTAACTATTGTTAATTTCATGTTAAACATTAAAATTATAAGACAATGTAATAAAATACAAATGTTCACAACATTTTTTTTATGTATTTACTAGAACAACGACGCATTTATTGTGATTATCGATTAAATAAAAGCTAATAATAACATTTTTAAAATGGAGTTTTTATTTGAATTTCGATTTATAAAGCACACAATTTTTTTTAACTGTTATCCTGGGTTCTATGTAAAGCAATTGTTTACAATTCAAAGTAATTAATAATAAATATGTACTGTTTTCTGATAAGTATAAAAGTAAAATTCTATGATTACTCAATAATCTTTCTTAGATCTTAAAAGTATAATAAGCGCCGAAGCATCAAATGGAAAGCAAAAAATATATAACTTGTTCTGTTTCAAACAATTAAATCTCACTTAGTAAACTTATATATTTTATTTAAGCATAAGTGACTCGTATCACTTAATATTATGGTTGAATTTACATTGCAGTATTTTTCAACAGCCTAGAATATTGCCGTTTTTAGAATTGTTAGTGCAATAAAATAATTAAAGATTTTTTTGTTTTAAAATAATTATAGCTTTTTCGAAAATATTATTTTTAGCTACAAATACTTAGGGTTCGTAATATTACTTTTAAGTAAATTTTATTACCTTCCTTAGGAACGGCAGTCAAAATACTTCTGTTGATTTTCTAATCTCTAATCTCAAATGACGAATTACAAACTATTGTTTATGGTCCATATAGAAATATACAAAATATGTTGCTAAGCGCAAAACTCGAAAACAGCTGGACAAATTCGAATATTTTTTGAAGTGAAATAGATTGAGAGAGAGTGACAAGGGCGAATTACCTTATAGAAATTCTATTTTTAAAATTAAAATTTCGTAAGGCGAATTTATGAAATGAATTTATATTTTATGCTAAATAATTTATTGAAATCTCAAATGACGACTTGTAAATTAAAATGCCACGTGTTTTTAGTATCGAAAATACCTCGGGCTTGATACACTTTAAAACCACGAAGGTCGCGGTCATCATTTCACAACTACAGGTTTCTTAAAAAAAATTAATTATTGATTAATTATTTTTGAAGTTATACTACTTTAGGCGCGTTTTGAAAAATTTATTAGAGTGAAATTTTACGATGCGCGCGCACCGTGACACTAAATTATCGGTATGGGCGCCGAGCGTGAGCGATTGAGATGGGAATAAGACAATCTACATGTAAAAAGAAATAGAATATGCGTGAAGTTAGCAGCTATGCCAAGAATTTTGAATGACCATAATGACATTTGTAGTACCTTTTAAACACATAAAGGAGTTTTAATTATTTTTTCAAAGAAATTTAGCAATGCTTTTTCACAAAGACCTATTGTTACTTAGTTAAAAGGTTATGAAACATACCTAGTTATTAAATTGAATTAATAATATAATAAAATAATAAATAATAATAATTATTATTATTAGTATTAATTAATAATTGAATAATGTACTAAATATTATTAAATTATTAACGTTAAATATTTATTATTAATTATTTAATATTTTAAAAAAATAAAGAAAGCCAAAGAAGTATAACTTCTTACGCGCGTACATTAGGACACGCACCATTTTTTTTTAAATTATTAATTAATTATTTTTCAATACTTATCATTATATCAAAGTCACTGATAGTGTGATAAATTTAATTGACATCCATCCAAAATATCAAACCAATTATTTAACACACAACGATTCTTTCACTGTACCTATAGACGCTATTTTCATAACAACGACCTATAAAAGGAAAATTTATTTTTTGTTTTACTTTTAATCATTACCTTCAAGTACATAAACAAATTATGTAAGTTTAGTATTCTAAGACCAGTGGCGCCATCTAGGTGACGTAAAGTAAAACTTATTGTTACTTGACATTTCACTCAGACGAATCAACGGTTAAGGTTTGTAACAGTGAATTTATTATATAACGATTTATTTAACTTGACAAACACAGTATATGAAATGAAATAAATACCAATACCTTTTTAGGTCTGGACCTCAGAATTTTGTATCTGTTCCGTAATAATTTCTAATAGACAAGTAGGTGATCAATCTTACTGTGGCTGACACACACCGTATTTTTTTTGGGTCTAAGGCATGCCGTGTTAAATGCATTCTTAGAAAGTCCATTGGTGCCAAGCCGGGGTTCGAACCTACGACACTAGAGATGACAGTCGCACGTTAAAACCATTAGGTGGTGTTATGGAACTATTATGAACTATGAATATATTGGGAGTGCACAGACTGTCATAGGTTGTTTGTTGGTTTATACAATGAAAGCTTTTTATTGAACAAATTAATAACAAACATTTACATAATGTAATTATTAACATTTCATAGAATTTGGGTAATTTTTTTTGCATATAATTAAAATGAATGTTCAAATCTTAAAAAAAGGTAAAAAGCGCGTGCCGCTTTAGTATTTAGACTTCATTTTTATTATAATTACTTAATAGATCTATTGTTCAAAATGTTCGCGTGTCCTTTTAAAGTTTTTATGGCAGATTATAAAATTGTTTTTGTATTTTTTACCGGCATTGAACCGGGTTTTTGCTCTGTAACAGGCAGCGTTTAGGTTGAGGAAAAGCTGTTCACCAACTTCTCCTTCTAAACTATGAGACTAAACTATCTCCTAGAACAAAAATGTATAGAATAATGTTCTAGAACTATAATGCATATGTCCAAAATCCATAACCTGCACCCCAGGGGTATGGGGGGAGGGGTAGGTGTAGAACAGCCTAGTGTATGGAGTACGAAGGTTATAAGAATTACGGGATAGGTACGAATGTCTAATTGACTTAGAGATTTATATCTCCAAGAAATTCACCCATGTAGTCCTGGAATGCGTGGCGTGGCTTCCCAACGAACAGAAATCCTCGGAGCAGTGAGATCAGTCCGTGAAACCTGCTCAGGAAGCTTCTGACCTTCAGGAAGGAGCTCTGGCTTAACGCACAACGTACCAAATGGGCGTCCATCTCATAGAAATATTTATGAAAACATTTTTTTTTAAATGTAATAGGAGGCAAACGGGCAGGAGGCTCACCTGATGTTAAGTGATACCGCCCATGGACACTCACATTGCCAGAAGGCTCGCAAGTGCGTTGCCGGCTTTTCAAGAATTTGGTACGCTCTTTTCTTGAAGGACCCTAAGTCGAATTGGTTCGGAAATATTTCAGTGGGCAGCTGGTTCCACATAGTGGTGGTGCGCGACAAAAACTGCCTTAGAAAACGCTCAGTAAAACAATGATTTTAATATATTATTCCTGTAATAAAATCACATGTTTCTCTGACACACGAAACTTCAACCCGTTTTATGGAAAAAATATTTTACTGAAACATAGTTTTATACGTAACCACACTTTCCTTATTAATTAAAAATTTATTTTGCAATTTTCGAAAATTCCCTTAGTTGCATTAAGTTAATTGGATAATATTAAAAATGTATAGACAATACGTACATTATTGAGATTGCCCTCCGCGAGACGACCTGTATTATCATTTAGCCGTTAACCGGGTGCATTCTTGCTGAAAAATAATAGCCCTGCGTAGACGTAGAGATGGTTGCACTGACAGGTTAAACGGGATGTCAAAAGTGACATTTGACATATGCGATCTTTTTTATTTTCACGATTTTATAGTCTGTGGCTCTCGCAAAGACTAAACATAACTGATTAAGTTAGATAATAGATAGATTGATTTGTGTTTTTAGGTTATTTATATGATAGATCACACCAACAAGGCTACTTTAAATTAGAATTTCGAATTATTTATTTATAAGTAACGTTACACCTTATAATATAAAAAAAAGGGTGCGTGTACTTATGTACGCGCGTAATAAGTTATACTTCTTTGGCATTATTAAAAATAGTTTGGCTTTGTTCCACCTCCAGTTTTTGATGTTTCACAGCGATAAGATGACAACTCTTTTTTGTATTCAATTTAGTGCACTTACACTGATTCATCAATTGTTTTTTGTCTCTTGTCCTTATATTTGCTAGAGAAAAATTACATGTTTTGATTAAACAATGTGGTAATTTTTTAATCAAAACATTACTCGATAATAATAATACAAACTGATAGTTAACCTCAATTGTAATGAAGCACTTAGGAAGGTTGATGAGCACAGTTTTTTCACAAATATTAATTAGTATTGGTTTAAATATTCAATTTAAATCACTTCTGATTATATATAATTCAAAAGCATTGCTAAATTTCTTTGAAAAAATAATTAAAACTCCTTTATTTGTTTAAAAGGTAAATGACAAATGTCATTATGGTCATTCAAAATTCTTGGCATACGAACTTCACGCATATTCTATTTCTTTTTACTTGTAGATTGTCTTATTCCTATCTCGCTCGCGCACGCTATAATCACACTCCTAATTTTGTGTCACAGGTGCGCGCGCATCGTAAAATTTCACTCTCATCAATTTTTCATAACGCGCCTAAAGAAGTATAACTTCAAAAAACAAAACAGTTTACGAAACAGAAAACATAACTAGATTAATAGACAAAAAAACTGAAATTAAACATTTAACAAACTACAACATAATGTTTTAAAGTAAAAAGAAATTGTTACTAATGCTTAATAAAGACAAATTCCCTCTTTTAAGGTGCAAAATGTCCACATCTTAACGGTTAATTCTAATCTAACTCCAATAGAATATAATATTCCAGTTAATACATGATAGCTTCTGTTAAAAGCCTCCATCAGCTGTCAAGTTAACCCCAAGTTAACATAACCACAACCCTCCTGCCTGCGGCTCAAAAAACTATAATGATATGTCGAGTGAGGTGTCAAGGGAAATTTGAGTAAATTAAAATAGGAAGATATAGCGAATAACGCTGCAACTCGCATTGTTCCCGACGCGAACTGAGTGAAAAACTAACTAGCTTTTCATTCCACCTCTCGCTCTGTTTCCATGCATTTTGTGAGGGACAGAAATATATAATTGTGGCTTATAGACGCCCTCTCGCATTGTGGTGGAGTAAGTAATTAGGTGTGGTGCTCATTTATATGAGATATAATGTTATTTTATGCTACGTAATGCTCTTACTATATTACTTGGGGGACATTGTTTTGTGCGGCGTGAAAAAATATTGGCTGATAATTAATATCTAAATGGAAATGTCTGATTTTAAGAAAAAACTAAGCCTGTATATACTGTGTAATGCTTGTAAATGTATCGAGAATTTAAACCCTACTTTTTATATTTAAACGGATAAATATATAGGATTCCAAATAATTATATTAAGTTGTTGTATTTATATCTGTCGAGAACAAAGTATTACAACAATGATTATAATAAAAGATAGTTATAAGATATAATATCGTTTATTATAACCTAAACATATACTGTTCAAATATAAGAGTGTTTCCTCCAACTTCGATTGTGTTTCCTTTGGAGTAGAGACTCTTGGGCCGTGGGGTTCAAGTGCACAGGCGCTAATTACAGATTTAAGTTGGCGTCTGGTAAATAGTACCGGTGACCCCAGAGCTGGTGCGTTTCTTGTACAACGAATAAGTACCGCAATACAGCGAGGAAATACTCCCATTAAAGGCAGCCGTGGCCACAGGGACCAAACTTTGTAAATTTGTTTTAATTGTCTATGTATCAATGTCTAATTATTATTATTACTATTTTAAGAATATTTTAAACACTGCATATTTGTGTAGGAAACATTTATTATCTGTAAATAATATTTATTTATTAAAGCATTTATTAATAAATAACTTTGTCACATAAGTCTTGCGCCACAATAAACTTTCGTACAAACCTAGAATCGAATTCGTATAGAAATACAATGGTATTCTTTCTTGGCTATCGACACGATACAATCGTTCTCCTATCGAAAAAGTTGGACATTAAAAGATGCATCTGGCTCCAAAACGATATTAGGTACGTATCAATAGGTTTTATTTGTAGTCTCTATATATTGAGCTATCGAGGAATATGCTTAAAAGGAGTATTAAGAATATCCATAGCGCTAAAACCCTGCATCATAAGCACACCCCACACACTTTCACACCATCACACAACACACGAATTAGGTATTACTAAGTACATATTTAATAATTTTTAAACCTTTTGTATAGATTATGTATTCCATTTTTGGCTATATCTTTATTATAATTGCTTTTTGGTATATATAATTTATGATAGTTGTAGGATTACGAAATAAATAAATATATGAACCTATTACTATAATAAGTAAACTCCCATAGCTACCTACTGGGACAGACACTCTCTACTTGATACTACAGTTAACTTGAAACAATTATAGATACGCTGTGAAAATACCTCAGCACCGCCTTAACAGTAACCAATAAACAGCGGGGGTGTAAGTAATTCCTTAGGAGATAAATCGTAAATTTCAACTAAGTAGAAACACTTGTTAGCTATGGCATAATAACTCAATAAAACTATTGTTTAAAACAAATGCTTCTACAAAGAGACAAACAAAATGTAGCTTTTGAGAAATCATGTAAACAATGGTTAGCTTACAACCGCAATAAAAATAACGGTCTTTTAACGATAGTTTCAAAAACAATTGCTTATTACGACTATAATGTCCGAATATTGTTTAAAAATAATATTTTTATAGATATTATTGTCCTTGTTCTTTGAGCAGAAGCCGAGCCTAAAATGGTATTAACTATTATATATAAAAAAAGGGTGCGTGTACTTATGTACGCGCGTAAGAAGTTATACTTCTTTGGCTTTCTTTATTTTTTTTAAATATAATTAATTAATATTTAACGTAAACAATTTAATAATATTTAATATTAAGTATATTATTTTATTATATTATTCATTCAATTTAATAACTTGATATGTTTCATAACCTTTTAACTAAGTAACAATAGGTCTTTATGAAAAAACATTGCTAAATTTCTTTGAAAAAATAATTAAAACTCCTTTATTTGTTTAAAAGGTAAATGTCATTATGGTCATTCAAAATTCTTGGCATAGCTGCTAACTTCACGCATATTCTATTTCTTTTACTTGTAGATTGTCTTATTCCCATCTCGCTCGCGCACGCTATAATCACACTGACAACTTTGTGTCTCAGGTGCGCGCGCATCGTAAAATTTCACTCTCATCAATTTTTCATAACGCGCCTAAAGAAGTATAACTTCAAAAAGCCTTGGCACAATCTACAATCTTCTCGTTCTTGAAGTAACGTTATGTTAACAAATTATGCCCAGAGATTGTAAATTCCCTTTATTTAATATGTAAAACAAAGCGGTACAGTTAAAAGATCTTCCTTGTACAGCACGTGAAACCTAGACGCGATTAAATCTACAGTTAAAATTAACTTTTAACCTTTGCTTAAAAGTTATGCCCTCAATCCTATTCACTCATATATTCTTCCGGTAATATTTCGATGGTGAATCTCTTACTTTGACAATCACCAGACTTCTGGTTGGCCTATTACACAGCATTCAAGTGTAAAATCGCATATATAACAGCGGAGTCCAGTGCTGGAAGATTTATGTTATTAATCTTATTAAATTATGTAATACTCATCAAATGCAACTTTGCAAAACCCAGAGACTGAGATCTTGATGAGATGAGAGGCAAGCTGAAGCAAATGCCGGAGACAAAGTCACGAAATACCAAGACTAAGAAGAGAAAGTTTACTCTCTAGAAGGAGGTTTCTAAGGGTAGAGACAAGAGCAGGATTATTATGGAGGAGCCGAGGACCCATAAAGGGAAGAGTTACTGGATGTACGATGTATTACCAATGTAGGTTAAGGATACAACATATAGCATTCTCCTAATTTAAAAAAAGTTTCCTCATTTCTAGGTTTAAATAGACATTTGCAAAGACGAATCCCACAGTGCACATTACCAATTATAAAAACTTACCAACTTTACACTAACTTTCTAATTAACTCGACTTAACAAAAGTGCATATGAGGGTGGCAAGAATTGCTACTTTAACAATTATATATGTAAACAAAATTGGACTTTAAATATCACCAGTTACAACCCTAATTTCGAACGAGAACTTCATGTAGACCATAACGAGTAGATGTTTTAAAGAAAAATTAACCTTGTTCGGTGGTATTAAAGTCCTTTTTAGAGTTCGGGTATAAGATAGGGTTGTCTCAAACAAGTTCATTATGCACTTAGACAATTAGTGTACGCCCGCGGCCAGTGCAGTCATTGTCAGCCCTGAGCCCTTCCGTTTCGCGCCTTCCTTCTTTGATTATGCTCATTAGACGGTAAGATTTTGTATACTTTCAAGTTCCTAGTTGACGATACATTTCAGCGTATTGAATTTTCTCGCTATTATTTCGAATTATTTTAATGAAAATTACATTTAACTAAAGCGAGGGACTAAAGATTGTCAGTGCCCATATAATGAATCTATGGTTGCAGTTATAGTAGTAGCTAATAATATAACATTCAGTAGTATCTCTATCTTCTATTCTATATTCAAAGGAGAACACGTGTGTTATAGACGTATTTGATGGTTAACAAACGAATTTTTTTTATCGACACTGAAAATAAATATAAACATAATTTATATTCCTTTTATGTTTTGCCAGCCATTTAAAATTCTTAAATTTTAAATGGCTGTTCGGTAATACTTCAGTGGGCAGCTGCTGGTGGCTTACATAGTAATGGTACGCGGCATAAACTACTTTAAAAACGCTCGGAAGTGTAACAACGGATGTCGAGGTGATACGGATGGTATTTTGTATGATGCCTTGACGTCCGATTTCTAAAACAATAATCCCTAAATCGTTACTAACATTTAACACTAATTCGGCATCTAAATTGAACGTAATCGTATATAAAAGAGTATACTCCTTCCTCAAAGACCGGCAACACAACCACTAAAATGGGTGTCCATGGGCGATGCCTGGTATTCAGAGTTTATTTATAGAGAAGATACATAGTATAATTGGATTCGAATAAGTATTAAACATCATTAATATTTACAAAACATTGTGGTTAAACCAAAAACTGTTTTCGACATAATAGCTGTTAAAACCAGTAATTATGGAGTGATGTGTGTAGCTAAACATCGTCACACCCACCGCGCTAATCAGCCTCATTATACGCGCAAATCGATTACACCCATCGAAATTGGATGTTTTCACACGGACTGATTACACGTTGTGTCGGTCCTGTTATATGGAGTTTGTATCATATTTTCCGGGGAAAATATAGCCATGCTTAAAATAAAAGCGTATAATAGTGAGTGGGGTATGTATATAGGTTATTTATAAATTTGTCGATTATTTAAATGATCCTAGTCCGTAAGATAAATTTGCATCAGTTCAATTATTTATGGCTTACAAACTCATTGCCCCAAAAACAAATTGGTTTGACTCATAAGTTGGCGATTAAAAAGAGTGGCGGAGAGTTTGTTGCCAGTTAATACTTTAGTGGGCAGCTGGTACATAGTAGTGATGCACGGTAAAAACTACCTTAAGAAACGCTCAGTTGTGGAATGACGGACGTCAAGGTGATACGGGTGGTATTTCGTATCGTGAAATATATGTATATGTAATAGAAATATGAACTACGAGTTAAGCTATAAAATTAGCTAGCAGCTAGCAGCTATTTATATCGGATTAGTATTTTATATACTCTTTGGTCTAGAACATTCTAATGCCTCGTCAAAAATTAATAAAAAAAATATCTGTGGATTTTTAGTACGCAGTGTTGTAATTATGGCAACACAATATACGTTCTTACTACTTTTCCGTCTACAGGTCTTGTATCTATAGCCATGTAATGAATTAAATATCTTGCTCTTTATGTCTGTCCTCTTAAATTTGTTTGCCTATGTTTTTTTATATAACAAACAAGCAGGAGGCTCATCTGATGTTAAGTGATCCGCCCACTCTCAATACCAGAGAGCTTGCGAGTGCGTTGCCGGTATTAAGAATTGGTACGCTCTTTTCTTGTCTAAGTCGAATTGGTCTTTAAAATATATATTTTAAAATCTACAGGAAAACAATATCAGTTTATAACAAGACACTATTAACTAATTTTCTTCAACAGAGAGAATAGAGACGTAGCAGCTTTGTACTTTGTAGATATAACTACGAGTATTCATTATTGGTTTGGAATATATATATATTTATATTATTTTGTTTGGTATGATAAATTTAAAGTCGATATTTTGTCTTCACCAAATACATTCAAAATATAATTTCAATTTCTCATACGAATCGCAAACCGCAAATCGTATCCGCGGCGTTGATCCGTTAACCGGATTTGCCCGGCTCTGCCCGGTTTTGACTCGCATCGCCGGATATACCGCGGTCACATGCACTAGCCGTGAATTTCGCTGGCTAAATCTAATTCTAGAATATTGCTTATTCTTCCAGAACTAGAAATAGATTTAGAATGTCAGTTCATTTTCATGAAATTGATATAAAAAACATAATTTTGATGTTTGTCTTAAGTGCCCTGTAAACGATCAAATTGTTTGTCAAATTTGTATTTGTCAAACTACACGTTTTCATCAAAAAATAGCTTAAACGATCAAACCAAATATCAAACAAATTTGTTAACTTTCTAGTAGATTCGGGTTTCTCCTCTCGTGACGTGACGTCGCTGTGCCGAGCGCTTACAATGAGTACTTTTTGGCATTGAGTCTAGCATATAATTGCTTCCCCAAAATTTCAAATATCCTTTTAAGGGTTTAACGTCACAATGTAAGTCACAATCAGTCTCTCGTAGAATACAAAAGCTAAAACGCAAATCGCTTGTATTAGAAAATTTAAATCGCACAAGTTATTTGTACAACTGAACAGGAGTAAAAAGGAAAGGATAAAAACAAAATTTAAACACGCATACACCACTTAAAACTAAAGTTCATGTGGACAGGTCATATGATGAGAGAAAAGAAGCTGAAATGGAACAGAATAGTAACGGAGAGTTCAAACCGCTACGGAACGATTGAAAAAAGTAGAGAGGAGGCCTTTGTCGAAAGACACGCAGTTAATATATAAATAAATAACCATAATAGATAGATAGTTACTAAATATTATACCATTTTTTATGTAACAGAAGACTTCTGTTCAGAAGAGTCTCAATGTAACTTGCTAACTCATCTGATGTTAAGTGATTGCCAGAAGGCTGGCAAGTGTGTTGCCGGCCTTTTTAAAATTTGGTACGCTTAAGTCGACATGATTCGAAAATTTTCAGTGGGCAGCTGGATCCAAATAGTGGTGGTGCGCGGAAAAACTGCCTTAAGAAACGCTCAGTTGTGGAACGACGGACATCAAGGTGGTACGGATGGTATTTCGTATTCTGCCTTGCCGATGATGAAACTCAGCTGCAGGTATTAGTCCCAACAATTCCCCTGAACACTCTCCGCGGTAAATGCGGTAGAAGATGCAGAGAGACCCCACATCTCTACGCAAAGCCAAGGGAAAGTGACTGGTCGTCGACAATTCTAATCGATCTTCGTTGAATACGGTCAAGCGGAATGAGCTGGCACTAGGGAGCTCCCGCCCAGAGGTGAGAATCTTAGGCACATTAATTAATGTAAGCTAAACAACATTAAAGGCTCTTTATTTATTTATCGTTATTTTAAATATAAAAATGCCCCAATATTCATTTGATAGCCTTAATAAAGTTTCAAATGAATATATCCAGTATAAAATTCTCAATGTAATTATAACAAGTAATATTAAAATATTTCTTTACAAATTACGCTTAATCACATTAGGTAAACGACGCTTTGACTGCTTTTCGGCAATTGTGATCTTAATGTAATAAATTCGTTATATCCGGTAAAGTTTTAATTTAATAGAATCCTGGTAAATAGCATAATGCCTAGTTGTACTCTGAAATAAAAAATTCCGAAATTCAATATTACGTCTGTGTAAGTCGTATAGTTTTTATAAATTAATTTAACAGTCAAACTTCAAAGGAAATCTCGAAATCAGATCGCAATGTACCACAGCGTATAAATGTTATCACGAAATACACAATAGGTGTTAAACAATACCCCGTCGAGAACTCTTGACTCGAGTGAGCTCGAATAATCGTGTAATCGATATTTATTATTTTCGATTATGACGTTTCACTACGAACTTGTAGCGGGTCTACGGCGTAGCATATGTGTAATCTGAAACAAAAGAAAAACGACCAAACTCTATTTATATTTTTATATATTACTAGCGGACCTGACAGACGTTGTCCTGCCTGATATTTCAAGCGATTAGGATATTTAACAAAGTATGAAAGTACCGACTGCAGCGCCATCTGCCGGGCTGATTTGTGAATCTAAACCATACAGGGCGTCACCCAAACGCATACAAAAAAAATCATTTAAATCGGTCCGGTCCAGTAGAATTATATGTAAGCTATTCTATCTTTTAAGTTAGATCAAACTGCACACGGTGTGCAAATTTAATTGAAATCGGTTAAGTAGTCCATAGCGGACAAACAACGGCGCAACTACGATCGTTAAAATTAATGCCTAACGTTATACCAAAATTTATAAATTTGTTTTAATTTTCTTTTTCTTTTTAATTATTTTTATTATTACTATGTATGGTTAAGGAAATTATAAATACTGTATATTTAATGGTTATGATTACTAATAAACATTATTTTTTATATAAACGACTTTAGTATTGAATAAAAAATCTACTTAAGACCTTTGCAGCTACGATCATTCTGGGTTCAATTCCTGTTAAAACATTGTTTCTGGATGGTAGGTGAGAAAAAATCCAATAAAATGACTATCTACCCTACATGGGATCAAACGACAAACGCGCTTTTCAGAAGCAACACGCGAAACAGAATAACACAATATTGTGTAAAATATTTAAAATTAAAGCGATTGCCTTGGAGTCAATGGAGTTCCTAAATGGAATACCTAATCTTACACCTACTTAGCTCACATTGAGCGGTCAGTTCGCACCAGATCGAAGGGCACAAATCGAATTATTTCGCGTAATTGAGTGCTAATCCGTAGGGCAGCCGGCGCCCGTGGGAGCGAACGCCGCGGGCTGCAGTATACTCGTAGGGTGACAAGCTTTTGTGTATAATATAAACATGGTAAAGGCGAAGTTAGAATTCACGCAAGACATAGTATAGTATAACGCATTTCAGAACCATTAATGAGGTAGGTTAATATATAAAAAACAAAAACGCTTTCAGTAGACTCCGATGATTTAATCATACACGATAAAAATCTGTGGCGCTACAAACTTTTTAGGTCTGGGTCTCAGATTTATATATCTGTTTCATGATCATTTGTCTAATAGGCAAGTAAGGTAAGGTGATCAGCCTAATGTGCTTGACACACGCTGTTGACTTCCTCGCGATGTTTTTGTTGTTGTTAAATGCGCACATAGAAAGAAAGTTGCATTGCTGCATAGCTTGAGATTGAAGTTACGACCTCAGGGAAGAGAGCACGCTGAAGCCACTAGGCCAACACTGCTATATTCTTTCTTCATGAATAGATTTACACGCAATAAAATAATACTCTCGCCATATTGCGGAAAACCTATTAAATAAAGTATTATTTATACATTTTTAATCTTAATAAATTTATTGAATTAACCTTTAAATAAAATGCTAACTATTACCTTATAATAAACTTAAATTAAATGACAAATTAATAAACTGAAACGAATGCATTCAGTATATCCTTTCTTTTAAGTCTAAGACCACATAATTGTATATAGCCATCACTATAGAACAAGTATATTGTATCAAAAATAAGTTTGAAAAATTCCATAAAAAGGGTCACCCCACACCCAGGCTCCCTCTAGCGTTGCGACCAAAACAACGCCCCATGAGAAACCACGGCCACTCCACACTTCAAGATGTAATCGCACCTTTTTTGTTTTCTCCATACAAATTTCATTTCCAATTGTTTCTATACAAGTTTGCCCTGTTAGGGTCGTCAAGTGTTTTTGTGCAATTGAGACACTTGAAAATGTAATGAAACTCATTATTAACGCGACTTTAGAGTCGTGTGAGTTCCTTCGGCTCTTGACGATTTAATTCTTAGAAACTTTATATATTATACCCACTTATGCTACCGATATTAATAACTAGTATTAAAGTGAATGAAAGAATTCTTAAAGAATAGTTTTAAAACTTTTGTTTATCCCTACATACCATAACATACCTATATACTGTTATATAGCACATAAGTTATATCTTGACTTTTTTATGTAGGTAGGAGGCCATGTTAAGGACACTCATTTTGCCAGAATTCTCGCAAGTGCGTTGCCGGCCTTTTGAGAATTGTTACGCTCTTTTCTTGAAGGACCCTAAGTCGAATTGGTTCGGAAATACTTCAGTAGGCAGCTGGTTCTACATAGCGGTGTTGCGCGGCAAAAATTGCCTTAAGAACGCTCAGTTGTGGAATCGAAGTGATACGGATGGTATTTTGTATTCTATGCAGACTGTGGTCTTTGTTGATTCTTTAAATTTTACTATTTTAATAATATATTATATAGATGGTCCAAGATTTCCAGAATGTGTTACGAGGTGGCAGACAGCTGTATGTTTCACTGTCTATAAAACAGTGAACCGGGTGCTGTGAAATAATAGCGCCTTACATATTTAGTGGAGCAATTTCTTTAAAATGTAATTTTGACCAGAATGAATGTGTATATTAAACTATTTAGTCCACTGTTATAAGTTTTATAGTTGTAACTAACTATTAGTTATCTTTATTGTGTAAACCTTAGCTAATAGTTGTTTTGGAGCCAACAGGCATCGCAAGAGACGATGGCAATCGGCCAGGTGGGATGTCGTTGATCCCTTGGAAGATGGGACAGGCTTTGGTATGAGATCATACTTGTGTGGACACATTTGCCCCGTCTTACCTCCCTTGGGAAAGCAAAAAGTTGGGGCGGAGCAGCGGGAAGCTCTGCGGGCAGAGTAGCTCGGGCCGTGGGGTTCAAGAGCAAGGCGCTAATTAAACATTTAAGTTGGCGCCTGGTAGACAGTACCGGTTACCCCAGATCTGATGCTTTCTTCGCTCAACAAATGAGTATCGCAATACAGCGACGAACAGCAGCATGCCAGCGTTAAAGGTACACTGCCATAGGGGCCAAACTTTTTAAAATTGTTTTTATTAACTTTAAAACATTTTTATTATTACTATGTAAGTTAAGAAAATTTTAAATATTTGATTGTTATGTTATTGTATTTATTTACTAATACATAAAAAAAAATATTTTAACATAATTATACTAACTTATAGGCACGCAATCTAGGACACTTTTAACTATAAGTACTTTCATAGTATGAGAAATACATATATTATGTGATATTGACTTTTCCTTAACAAAGAACACGGGGATCCACATTTTAGCAACAAAACTTAAAAAGCTTTATCCCATTCATCCATTATTGCCGACAATATTAATTTGCTGTCTTTTTGTCAATTGTCACTCGTATTCCATACTATTAGGGGCTTTAAGAAATGTTTTGACATTAGCCATATTCAGTAACGGATGCAGGTTTTTTGACAAATGACCAGCTATGATTTGTCTCGCGAAGGGCGGATTTGGCAAAGAATAAAATTTTAGATATTTATTATATCATAACAGATAGGTACATACAAGAGATAAGATATTTTTTTATTTTTAGTATAGAACTTATGTTATGCGGATATAATTATAGTTATTATGAACAGACTATATCTTTTATTTTTTTAAGATGATTAAAAAGGTTTTAAAATCAATTGGCGTTAAATGTCAATGGTAATTGGCATGAAATGCGGTTTATAATGTAACCGTAAAAAATATACTTATTTATAAAAACTAATCAGCATAATTACACAGTTTTAATAAACACAATTTAACAGATAGACACGAAACATAGCTTTACTTAAGTTTAAACGGTGTTATTATACTAGAAATAATATTTAATTAAGACATCATTTAAAAGATACATCCTTATAAACTTGTTCATATATTGATAATTTGCATTTAAATGTTGAATGTTACACAAATTATTACGCTACGATCGTTGGCACAGATAACGAATTTGTTACTCTATGGCAGGGGTGGGCTAGCGTGGTCATAAAGGATGTTATGATATTATGTCATTTTTCCCGCCACAATGCCACGCGTACCATTTCCTGTCTCTAATGCCTTGCTCCTTCCATTACTTTCATTGCCATTATTTTTCTACCGTTTTTCACTGGCCTTGTGTTACTTTAATATGTTGTGATGACTAGTGTTAAATAAAGATGTGATTTATTTTATCAAGAATGTGTATCTATGATTTGATTATTCGTAATATATCCTATGTCCATAGACAACACATGGATGTAGACGTAGGATCAAAACTGTTAAACGTCATAGAGAATAATTAGTTTGGTAGATTAGTCTCACAGTGGCAAACTTATTATACAGAATATGGGATTTGAGGACTGAAATAAAAATGGGTAAAGCCTTTTTATTTTTTTTAATAATATGTACTTCTTTGATTGAAATAAACGCGAATCGATCACATTACTTATATAACGGTGTTAATATGGCAACAACTCACTAGACTAATGGTGAGATTCAGAAACAAAACCTATAACTCCCGTCAAAATACAATAAATCTTTGACGTAGGTACGGGAATATCAAATAGTTATCTGTCAACTTGACAGTGTATTCTGCTAACCTTGGTGCGCTCGAAACATCAGTAAATATAATTAATTTGCGTACTTATAATAAACAGTGACACAGTAGCTCGTACTCGACAATATTATGGGTGATGTATTTTGACCATCATTTACGATTGAACCGAGTTATAAAGATCTATTCAATGTTCATACAATATGTGCAACGGGACTCCATGCTTACAAATTTATTTAAAATGTTTTATTTTCAAACTGAATGTAAACTGAACGAACATAGGAAATAATGATGTGTTTTTGCCGTTATTTTAAAATATGAGCGATATATTTCGTTTTATATGTTTTATCTTTCCAAGCGTTTATAACATTCCGTTTCACGTCTGGTTGTTTTAGTTTATAGATATTGTTTTTGGTATTTTAAAATAAAATAATATATATATATATATATATATAAATATATAATACTAACTAGCGACTTAGCATGTGTAGCATCGCAGCACCACTGATTGGTGGTTTATTAAATTAAACTCGCCTGAGATGGTACTCTAACTAGGATAGGCAAGTAATGAAACGTCATCGATCCAAGTAATTTGCCTAGCTGTTTGATGAACTAGCTGAATATCTTTCAGGCCGCTAGTTAAAAGGCGCTGTTTAGTTAAAAGGCTAGGCTGTTAATTGAATGGCTTATTAAGCTAGTTGGCTGCGACATATCCACCTTCTAAATTTTCTTCCTCTTTTGCGTTTATTGTACCTTCACGTAATTTCTAAACGAATCATAAACATTAGACAGTAAACATCACGATAAATCGTAGTAAACAGCGCGTGAAGTTAATGTCAATAAGGGCCCTTACCCCATTGTCCCGTTTTGGGACCACCCCGGCCCGGGACGATGGCAAACATACGTTCCGTACCATTTGACACGTCAGCTAGTGTTGCTAATATGTTTCCGGCTATAGGCCAAGAGATAGTGTATACTTAAAGCTCGAAATATTAGATTTATATCAAAAATCTATTAAATGATAATATGACTCCATCATTCATTCGTCTCTATCTGTTTAATTGTGTTCACGCTGTGATGAAAAAAGATACTGTTGGGTATAGTCGGCAATAGACAATGAATATAAATTAAGTTGGCAACATTTTTTTTTCTGGACTTTTAGTTTTATTTAGAAGAACAACATGACACAGTATTTTACAAAACTTTTTTTTTTTTCATATAAGTCTTTATCGTGCAATCAGTCAGCTAGACTATGAGCAGATGTGTTGAGAGCTGTTAGTTTTACAAAACTAACGATAAAGTTGACATCTTGAAAATAAAAAAAAATGTTGCCAATTTAATTTATATTACATTGTCTATTACCGACTATTGCCAACAGATACCGTTATACGAATAAAGATGCTATAGCTTTAGTTTTTCGTGAGATTTTATTGCTTTTTTTATAGGAAAGGACCATGGACACCCATTTGCCGGCTTTTGAGGGATGAGTTTACTCTTTTTTTAAACAATTGGAGGTCGTATCAAGTGAAGACTCGGTGTGTCGATTCCACAGTTCTCTAGTTCGTAGATATATATAAACCTTCTTCGAATAACTAACAACAACTAAAACAGCTGTAAACTATTAACTTTGGAACTTTTCTATACTAAATATAGAAGAGTACTTCTTGATTAGCGTGCTTTCGAGTGATTTTTTTTACTTAAGAAAACAAACATTAAACTTTAACTTAAGATGTCCTCTGTATTGCACTACGTACCCACTGAAGCATTTTCGAACCATTTCGACTAAGGGTTCTTTAAGGCAAAGCGTACTAATGCGAGCCTTCTGGCAATGTTGCTCCACGGGCGGCGGGTATCACTTACAATCAGTTGAGCCTCCTGTTACATAAAAAAAAAAGTATTAAATTGAAATTTTCGCTCTAACACTACACGACCGTTTCGCGAGAGAGACCATTGTATAATCCATTTGCTTTTATTTAGGGGATATTTAGAAGATATCCGAAAACTTTATTCCGCCATTATGTCAGACAAATTGTCCTTGATGAGTCTATTATGGTAATATCTTAATGGATACGCGATATTGTAACAAATTTTCCTAAATTGATATTTATTTATTTTACGAAAAATAACAATCATATTTTATGGCAATACTTAGAGATACTTTTTATAGACTAACTTTTATCTATGGATTTAAATAAAAAATAAATCAGTAACGCTACATTCTTTTTTAGGACTGGACCTCAGATTTATGCATCTGTTTCATGATCATTTGTCAATCTAATAGGCAAGTAGGTGATCAGCCTCCTGTGCCTGACACACGCCGGTTTCCTCACGATGTTTCTATCACCATCGAGCGAATGTTAAATGCGCACATAGAAAGAAAATCCATCGGCGCACAGCCGGGGATCGAACCTACGACCTCAGGGATGAGAGTCGCACGCTGAAGTCACTAGGCTAACACTGCTCTTTTCATTCTTTATCTATAGATTTACAAGCAATAAAATTCAAATCTAACCATATTGCGAAAAACTACTGGAAACTATCGTTGCGTCATTTAATATTTTTTCTGGTATTATTATTTTTAATTCTTGTATGTGTAATATAAAACCTACAAATACATTCGTAAATACAAATATATCCACCAAACGAACCTTACATTAAAACTGTCACGTATAAAAACGAAACCTGAACATTGAATATTTTTACAAAGCACACCATTTTCACCCTTTTAGACACAAGATCACAATCGAATTCATTTTTCAAGCCTGAAAACGTTTCATACAGAAATGCACACGATTCATCCATCATTCATCCTATGTGGAAGACGCTTGACGTGTCCGCGAATGTATATAAAGCAGTTTATATATACCTTAATACCATAACATAAGGTTCACATTCCTATACACAAGCGCAAAACAGGCAAATTTAAGCATACCTTCACTTGATTGCATACAACCCACTATGTACAGATTTGAATTAGGAAAAATGAACCTTCGCTCATTACGACAAGGTATACAAAGGTGTCTGTAAATAAAGCACATATGCTCTTTTAGAATACAAAACTGTAACTAAGCCATAAACAATGGGAAGCATTTGATAAAACACTGTAATGAATTTTTGGCCCCTATACCCAGGGAATACGGTTCATATCTGCGTGCAGCGGTGGCTTTTGTTTGAATCTGAATGCGAGATGATAACGATATAAGCTGACGCTGACGTGTCGTGACGTGTAAACTTAGATATACGTCACTTTGCATACCAGCAATCCAGGAACTCATTGGAGACAGAGGCTGTAACAATTCTGTTACTCACTGAATATATTACAACTTATTATTTATTTAAATAAATATTTTTAGCTCTGGGTTTCAGATTGGTGCATCTAATTCATGATAATTTGTCAATCTATTAGGCAAGTGGGTGTTCAGCCTTCTGTGCTTGACAAATATCGACTTTTTGGGTCTAAGGCAAGCCGGTAGCCTCACGATATTTTGCTTCGCCGTACCTAAATGTTGTTAATATTTGAGCAGTGGTAGCCTAGTGGCTTTAGCGTTAGACTCTCATCCCTAAGTTCGTAGGTTCGCATTAATTATATAAACATACGAAACATATTGTTTGCATTAATTATATAAACATACGAAACAGCCACTCCTTAACCCCATATAAAATATAAATTCTCAAATTTAGTCACAACAATGTGAACAACTTCAAACAGTGAAGGGTTAGATTGCTTAATAAATAGCAATTTGCAAGAAACGCAGTGAGGTTTCTTTAATTAGTGAAACAAAGTTTGAAAAGGGACATCTACAGAGCTGTTTACGTATAGGAAAGCTTTTAAAATCAACGCAAATACAGAGTAACGTGGTACCTCGACATGCGAGTGCCCTATACGAGTATATTGAGAAAAGAGCAGCCGAGATGTATTTTACTTTGGATTGAGAGCAAAGTTTGAGATACGAGGAATCGCACACTACAAACAACTCTAACAGTTTTTCCCACCTCAGTTTTCGAAGCATTTTTTGCTTTTTGTACATTTTCACATTTATATTTATAAATGTGTAAATCGCTTCAAGTTCAGGAGTTTTCCTTTGATATTATTAGTATTATTAATACTTAGTACTAATCAACTCTCTATAGATATGTCATTATTTATATAAAAACATCGTAACGGACTAATAACGAACTTAATTAAAGCAGCCTTTTCGATTAAGCCAATAGTTACGAAGGGATTGACATTTAATTACAAATTTACAGTCAAATATGCATTTCTGTGATTTCTTGTTACATAATACATAGAGTGGAACTCCTTCCACCTTCCCTAGACAGTTTAATTAATCAATAAAGCTTTTTATAAATTTGACGAATACTTAAATGATCCTCATCCTTGGGATTGATTTGCTCCAGTTCAAACAATTTGTATGACAATACTTGGCGATTAAAAAGAGTGGCGGAAAGTTTTTTGCCAGTTCTTTTTACCCGCTCTACGCCCTTGACTTGCGAACTGGTAGCAAATGTAAATTTAGAATTAATTTAACTTCTTTTCTGACGTTCACAAGTGTACTAGTTGAATATGAATAAAGTAATTTTGGCTGACTTTGAATATGGGTTCATTCATGGCGGTTAAACTAGCATCTCCTGGATAAACATGCTCTCCAATAGGCCATATCTCACTTAACATCAGGTGTTCAGTTCTATATGAAAAAAGTAAATGTAAATTGAATCATGATAACGCAGTACAGTTTGTGAAAACGAAAATCCGTAGTAAACATTCAATCAATTACATCTGTCTATCAATCTGTCTGGATCCCTTCGTCATGGCGAACACATTATTTCCCAACGTTTCAGATCATCGGGGAAATGACAGTGTTTAATGTTTTCATCTTTTACCGGATGTAACATTTTTTTCTTATAATGAGTTGCTGTTTTTTAAGTGATTTCTAATCTCTGTGTAAAAAATAAGTTTAAATAAAATGGTTTAAAAAAAATCTTTTTAGGTCTGGGCCTCAGATTTTTGTTTGTCAATCTAATAGGCAAGTAGGTGATCATCCTCCTGTGCCTGACACAAGCCGTGGACTTTTTGAGTCTAGGCAAGCCTAGCAAGAATGTTAAATGCACATAGAAAGAAAGTCGTAAAACGTAAGTTTGAGATTAGGATATTGTATTAAGCTTTTTGTATAGGTGAAGCTTTTTTTAAAGCCTTAATTGAAATTTAAAAAAAATGTGTTATAATTTAATTATTAATTGATTTTTTATTAAAGTTATACCAAGTTACCTTACTGTTTGTTCAATAAAACAAAATGAGAATTTTATTGATTTCCATGTGTACCTTGTACCAAACTTCATAGCATAATATGTTTTGCAATATCGATCCTGTGTACATATGTATTTTGGAACACAGCCAATTTTTAGTTCCTAATTTTGTCACGAGAATATTACTGATTAAATTACTTTTATTCTTTTTGCATAAAATCGGTATTTGAAAAATTTTAATATGGCAAAAATGTCACGGGTGCGCTGTGTGAGTTGTAATTCATTATTGAATACTGTTGTTTTTTAAACAAAGGACTTACAGAAATGTTTGGTTTCCCCCCTTCCTGGTGGTATAAAATTTTCCATTTTCTTAACATTACATTATCCTGGTCTTAACATTCCTGTCTTAACGGTCCAAGTCATTAACATTGTAATCGTATTATTATTAACCTTTAAATTTGATGTGTACTCGAAAACATTTCGATAACGCAATTCGATCTATCGAATGTTCGATTAAATTATAAATTCGATTCGAGTCGATGATTGGTCTCCGTACTGTATACTTAATATTTGTCTTAATTTTGTTGTATATTGTCTAATGTTTACTTATTATAAGTAAAAGTTTAAAAAGCGCTACAATTGTTAGATTACTAGGTACTTACACGTTAACTGGTGGATAATTTTGATTCATTAAAACCAATTTGCGATAATATTACGGTCCTGCCCTGCGATTCTGTAACTCACTTTTCGAACTCACACAGCGGTTTTCACATCGGCGGTCGCTCTCAAATCAGTCGTGAAGCAGTCATTTTATGATTTGGCATTCTGAAAAGGTGGGAGCTTGTAGTTTATTGTTTATCAGAATGCCAAGTCATAAAATGACTGCTTACAGAATCGCAGGGCTGGTACGATAGCACAGCTTCAGGTTGTGAACACTGACCCGAGGTGAAAATACGCAGCTACTACCCCGGTAGCAGCTGTAGAAATTGGACTCGACCCGTACCAGTATCTCCTTTTTTAGAGACTGGATGAACAATATCTACTAAATCGAATAATGGAATGAGAAAGAATTTAGAAGAGAAAAGAAATAAACTTTACAAAATTATATTTCCTAAAACTACAAATAACATGTTTAAAATATGAAAATGAACAACATTTATAACTAATTAAATTAAAATGAGTATTGCGCTCTGACTACAACTGCCTCTACTGAACACTAAATGGGTAATAAGATATCCTAGCCACATCTTCTGGCACATAGTGTAAATTCTGGTACGCTTTCACCATCATCTGCTGGTTGACGACGAAAGGTCGCGGGGAGATGCTCTCGATAGATGGTAGTGGCCTGATATCCAAGGGTATTTCATCTTTTCTTATTGGCACAAAGGAAGGTTGACTTATCGGCGTATATATCATGTTGTTGTACATGTATTGGGTGTCAGGATAACTGATTGGTGGGTAAGGATCTGGACGAGGTTCCATTTCAACAAAATCCCTGGTGTACATCGGCGTTCCGTATGGCGCATCTAATCTGTTCTTTCTTCTGGGCCGGTATTTGTAGTCTGGATAATCGTGCATGTGTTTCAGCCTTAGCCTCTTGGCCTCGTCTATGTAGGGACGTTTCTCTGCTTCACCCAGACTCTTCCACTCTAAGCCCAGACGCTTAGAGATTTCAGAATTGTGGAGCTTCGGGTTCATCATTGATATTTTCTTCCTTTGCAGTCTCGACCAGACCATGAACGCGTTCATTGGACGCTTTATGTGGTATGGGTTGTTTTTAATCTTCTGAACTGGTTTTATTTGATCAACGTATTCCATAGTTTTACCGAGGTAGCAGCATGTCGACCGTTAAACTGATCACTGAGGCGCACCAATGTGAACTGATGCTGCCAGCAACATAATCCGAGCGATCATTAAAGTAACAAAAGCCGACACACAATAGCAATGACAATTTTCATGTATTATCTGGATCGGAATAAAGAGCGGCGACAATGCAGTGATTGCCCGCGAATTGTCAAATGATACTGGTATGTTTTGTTAGGCGCGCCTGCGCATTGATCTATTAAACAGTGAGCTTTAACAGATGATTGAAAGGAAGTCTTGATTACAGGATGGTCTTCGATATTGACTACCAACTCAAACTATACAGTAGCTCTGTTTTAGCAGGTTACACAGCACAAGTTTTAGAAATGTATACGATGGAGTGGTGAATTGCAACATAACATAACATTTATTACTAACGTAATACACACACAGAAACACACAAAATAATAATAGCAATTCTGAACATTCCTTTTTTTAATATCCGAGGTGGAAATGCATTTTGACATGAATGCGCATCCCATGCCACCAAAAGATGCAGGGGTGGGTCTCCCACACCAGAACCTCTGCTGTTAAGAGACTGTGAGAGCAACACCCACTAAAACCACCTTGAGTAGTTCCTACTAAGCCGCGTTACAGAGGCTCCAGGATCGTTCTCGCATTCTGCCGGGACCAACTGGATATAGAACCTAACCATGGGACGAATGCGATCGAACAGAGTATCAGATTATGTTCTTTTTTTTTAACCAAATAACAACTGCGTGTACGTATGTGTGAGATCTTAAAATATAATATAAATAATTTTATTTATTTATTACAGGAATACATACATTATTATCCTTAGAGACTATGCCAATACGATAATGTCGAAAAAAAATAAAATAAAGTACATTAAACTCATGATAGACACAATATCGCTACTGTGAATTCACTCTGCGAACATATAAATATGTCGGTTTATAATAATACATAACTTCAATCCGGTCAAAATAGTGTTTTATTATATGTCGGTTGTGTTAGAGACAGCATTCAGTAGGCGCATCGTGTTTGATAAAGAGGATCTTTGCAACAGACTGGTTCTGGCCCTTGGTATCGCAAATAACATAGGCCTTTGCCGTCACACATATAGGTACAAAGAAACCCACTACTTGGGTCGCAAACTACTCCCCTCAAGACAAGATAATTCAATCTGTGTTATTACACCGTGTACAGTGTGTACAGTGTGTAGTGTACGTTACAACTAAAGTACTTGTGTCTCTTTTCAGCACAGCGTCATCATAATTTGTTAGAAAGAAACGTTGAGTGCTTTAGATAAAACAATTTAACTAATTTAATTACATAATAATAGGATTTAGTTTTACGTTTAAGGTTACGAAAACAGTCTATAAAACCTTTTTTTTATCTCAAATTCAAATTCAAATCATTTATCAATTTAGGTAATGCAATGAACACTTATAAACGTCAATAAAGAAATGCATATTAAATGCTTCTAATTTTACATTTACTGCCAGTTCAAGGGCTTAGAAGCCGCTCTTTTCAAACGCCAAGTTTTTTGTTTTACAAAATCTTTGTAAGGAGCTGCAACCATTACACCATGTAATACATTGTCTCTTCACTAAGATATCATACAAAATTACGAGCCCAACTTAAGACTAATAAGTAATTTAAGTCTAACCTAAAGGATATTTAACAATAATAAAGTGTCCAATAACACTTACAGTCTCTATTAACGGAAATACACTTTTCTTCTCTTCTATTTTTTCACTTACCAATGTTTAGTTTAGTTTTGTCCTATCCAATTTTTGCACTAGGCCCTTGGTGTCAAGTTGAATAGCCTCGACATTCACGTGATAGTGGAGCCTTTGTTTCTCCAGCAATCTTTTTATTACTCTGGCGACTTTCTACGAATATAAGTAAAATCTCACCTGAATGAAATTGCGTCGTTAGCTAGGGGAAACGAGACGTGTAAGCAAAGTGCATAGCTAGTATCTGCTCAAATCAATATCGGGCCAGACTTTCTATAGACTCACGTGATTTAGATATTATTGTGGTAGGACTTGAGGTGTGGCGTAATCTATGACTCCATAATGGGTGTATTCATAGAATTGATCGGGACTAATGTTGCCATTGCTGATGTTTTGATACAATGATTTGAATGGATTTGATATGTGTGTTTGATAAGAATTTATTGTTGCTTAGCATGCTATTCAGTATTACTGTAGTACTACTATTTAATAATAAAGTTGTTTAAATCTCTTTGAATTTATATTTCGATATTTAAAAAGTTGTTCCGTAGTATTTGCTGAAAAAAATGGTGTATAGGTCACCGGAAGATAACAAAATCCGCAAGTTTATAACAAACTTTTGTAAGTTCCAAACGAGAGATTGTTTTATTTTACGCCCACATTTTCGCAAATTCATAAACTTAGCGAACTCACGCGTAAAATAATAATTAAATAGTACCTAGGAAATTTACAAACTTGCGGATTTTGTTATATTCCGAAATATAATTATATTATATTGGAAATTTTTCATTTGTTTTTCTTAAGATAACGGTAATAACGTGTCTAATAATATGTTATTCAAATCATTATCGATTACGAAACATCAACAACATATATTGATATTTTTTTTTAATTTAAAAATATAAAAACAATAAAACAAAATATTGAGGTTAATAACAATATAATATTATGTCGTTGATCCCTTGAAAGATGGGACGGGCTTTGGTATGGAATGCTATCTTTGTAAGCGCCATCTATGACATACAACAAATACTGAATTCTACACAGAGTAAGTTTGTTCGCCTTCGCTTTTGGAACTTATGATACTTTAAATATATTTCAATAGATGGCGCTGTGAACAATAAATAGTTGTTCGTAACCAATACAGATGGTAGCTCTGCATTCTCCCGAATTCACGCGTTTAAAGCCAAGTTATTGTTACATTACTGTACTTAATTAATTTTAATTAAAATATAATTAATAGATTGATAACCTTAGAAAATCATTACGATCCTATTTTACTATATGTAACATGTATTTTATAATATGTATGTAATAATAAATATGTTTACTAATATAAATATGGAATGTTTTGAGAAATTAAATTAATGTTTATTATAGAAAGGAATCATCATGTATTTGACTTGTCTTCTATTTTTAACCGACTTAAAAAAACCTATTGACTCCTCTTACGTGAACTTATTATTTGTAAATAAATAAAGTCTTTATAAGACCTTTCAATTCACTACACTACATAAGTCAAAACACAATAAAAATCTACTCAATTCAAGCGCGGAAAGTGGCTAAAAACCACAAAATTTATGCGTACAATCGTAAACTCTCGGAGGCTGGCAACACTTTGTAAATCACGGCGGACATAAAGGGGGTATTTAAACCGCTATATTTATGAAAATAAGATCCTATAAAGCTATAATGTGAGATACAAAAAGCTCCCTTCCCTCGTGTCGTCGCGCGGTGGAGGACCTTCACGTACTACGACACGACTCCTACGATTATAATAATTTCAGATAGTCGGATATAATAACGTATAATATAGATCAATGGAGATTGGCAATATCCAGTTAAGCAGCACTACACTGATAAATTTAAGCCACATTTCACTTCAACGATTCCAAAACAAAGTGCTCAGGGGAATAGTCAATGCATTCGCAATAAAACACTTTCTTATGTTAAATATCCTTTTAAGTAAATTTGCTTAGAGTATTGTCTTTGATTTACATAACCTTTACACATTTAAAGAAAAATCTGTTTAACCGGATTGAAGTTATGTATTATTATAAATTTACAACTATTTAACATAATTTTAAATTTATCCGACGTTTCGCGTGCTATACAGCGTGCGTGGTCACGTTGACTGAAGACACGGTCACTTCAATCCGGTTAAACAGTTTTTTCTTTAAATTTTCTTAGACTTAAATTACTTTTAAGTGGCGCAGAATTTCTTGCCCGCTCTACGCCCTCGACTTGCGAACTGGTAGTAAATGTAAAGTTAGAATCAATTTAACATCTTTTTTGTTGATGTTAATTACTTGTAGTTGTTTACCTATATGAATAAATTATTTTGCGTTTGGTAATTTTGACGAATGTATAGAACGTAATAATTGATTACCACTCTATTCGCGAAAATATAATGACCTTGATGAAACAGATATATATATTATTACCACTCTTTATCTGTTTTTAAACTGTCGCATTAACTTTCGTGATTATATTGGTAGAATTACAATCTAAACTAAATCTATGGTTATGTATGTTGCTATCTATTTCAGGAAATTAAAAATAGTTAAAGGAGTATTACTAATAGTGCATAAATTAATTTCCATTGAATAAAGATATCCTCGTGTTTTTTTCATAATAAAACGTTCTGAAAAAAATGCAGTTATACCTAGTACATCTTCAAAGGAAGTCTAAAATGAGAAAACATTAATACAGTCGTAATAGTGCTTTAAAGTCGTAAACTTTGATTCCCGAGCCAAACGATGTTTAAGAATGAAAATGGAATAAATCATACGACACAATACAATCTAAAAATCGTATCTAGTAAAGGCGACATAAGCCGTAACTTATTGTTATTGCGAATTTTAAGCCTGAGTTTTATGTTTCAAATCGCACTGACTCACAGACTCCGGCGTCTATGTTTACGACTTTATACTTCTGAAATACCAATTTTCAATGCTATTCACATTAATTGACATTTAATAACTGGAAATTAAAGCTACACAAATACAAAACAGACAAACATGTGTGTAACATATGTTAAAAACATAGACTGCAGACTCTCACCGGAGAAAAACACTCTCTTGGTCCCTTCATTTTCCCGTTAATTAAAGGTTTTTCGTGAGTTTTCCGGGAAATTTGTCAAGCATGCATAGAATGCAAAGTTTAAAATAATTAAATGTTTTTTAATAATAATACATAATAATAACTAGCGATATAAATTATTAAAAATATTAATTCATAATTTATAATTATACTCATGATTAAAATGACATTTTATTAAGTCAATTATTGAATTATACATTAAAACCTAAGTGAATGTATCACTTAAACCTTCCTACAGAATTACACTATCTATTAGTGAAACCGTACCAAAATCCGTTCGGTAGTTTTTGAGTTTAATACGCTCATACTTACGTTCATATGAGTCTAATAAGATGCATGATATCGTATGCATAGAAGAAAATAGATATACAAAAATATATTTAATAAGACCTAACGATTTTAGGACTATGTTAGTGACAGCTGTCTCTAATGATTTCCAATTCTTAAATTATCATTGTTCTTATGGAATCTATACGAAAATGTTAATTGTCAATACAAATTTATATAATTAAAAAAAACAAAAAGAAGAAAAGCCACAAAATTAACTTTTCTTTTTTAACATAATAGTCTACGATTGTTTATTCTACACAACAAATTAAAAAAATACTTGTAAAAGTCGGTTTATGACATAATTTATAAAACCACAGACTTAAGTGGGTCGTATTTATTCACAAACAAATAAGGCTATCATAGAGTATCGGTATGAATAGAATAAATGTCCCGCCTCGTATAATAAAACCTCCTTGTGTTGCCACCCGGCGTACGAGTGTACACGCACGGGTTTATAAATAAAATATCTGAAGATGTATTGTATTACTTTTTAGATATACATATATAAGAGACATATACAGAGATCTATATATAAATACTAAACGGGACTGAACCGTGTAAGTCCTATTATTAAACTAAACCAAAGAGGCGTAATGTAGCCTAGTAAATGTTGACGTTAACTTGAGAGAGCAGTGTTGGCCTAGTGGCTTCAGCGTGCACCAATGGACGCGTTTCATTGTGCGCATTAAACATTCGCTCGAACGCTTAAAACATCGTGAGGAAACTTGCCTTAGACCCAAAAATTCGAGGGCGTGTGTCAGGCACAGGAGGCTGATTACCTACTTTTCTATTAGATTGACAAATGACCATGAAACAGATGCAGAAATCGGATTCATGATTAATTTTACATTTGTTTGTCGTAATTAAGCGTACTAAAAGTATGAAGAGTACAAAAACAGAAGTGGCAATGGGCAGGGCAAATAGCAAGATGCACAGATCGAAGACGGACTTTACAGACAACTACATAGGTATATGAAAAGGACCAAGAGGAAGAAGGAGAAGAGAACATAGAAAAAGGTGGATAGAAGATATAGAAGCGTTAGCAGGAGGCGAATGGAGAAAGAAACCCGTGGATAGAGAAATTTTAGAACAGCTGGAATTATTATTATGATGTCATAACCCGACTAAACATTGATGATTTAGATCAAGCAAGAATTAGCACTATCCTCACACATTACACACATTCACACAGGTGTATAAGTATTCAATTTTTGACTCTTGGTAGTACCAATGGCCCCAGAGCTGGTGCTTTCCTCGCTCAACGCAATCGCAATATTTTCTTTTTTTTTTTGGAGTTTATGGCCTGGTATCTAGACCTTTAGGCGAATGAGCAATCGCAATACAGCGAGGAAATGTTGCCAGCATTAAAGGTTAAAGGTACAAGGCCACAGGGTCCAAAAATTTTAAATTTGTTTTAATTTTCTATTATTAATTATTAAAATTCAAAAATCATTTAATCATAAAGGTATTGTACACTTATGACTTGTCAGTAAAGAAATACATACTATTAATGCTTCTAATTTTACATTTAGTGCCAGTTCTTTTATTACTACTATATTATTATTACTATGTAGGTTAAGAAAATTGTAAATACAGCATATTTGTGTGTTGGAAATAAATATTAGTGTTCTATACAAATATTATCGTGGAAAATATACGCATATACCGATTCCTACCGTTACTTACTACCCTATCCACTTTTTAACCAGACTATCTTAAGATGTATCGTATGTTAAACGAGCATGTGTGTAATCATATTGATACAGGACTTTTATTTCCACCCGTTCAATACAGCCATTCAGCTCTGCGCTTTGTCAAAACTCACTTAAGAAACGCTGCTTTGGTTTATATTATGCATCCAAAATAATCACGGAACAATTGAGTACGCTAATAGTAATAATCGATATACTTTTTATATACCTTGAATGTATACCTATATAAACTAACAAGCTTTTATACATATCGATACAATTATGTATCTTTTTTTGCGTAGCAGGAAGCCTGATGTTATGTAATACGGCCGCCCATGGACACTCCGGTTGCCAGAAGGCTCGCATGCGTTTTTTTAAGAATGTGTAGGCTCTTTTCGTAAAGGATTTGAAGTCGGAGTGGTTTGTAAATACTTAAGAGAGCAGATGGTTCCACATAGTGGTGGTGCGCGGATAAACAGCCTTAAAAAGCGCTCAGTTGTGGAACGACGGACGTCGTAATACGGGTGATATTTCATATTCGTCTCAACGTCCGATGACGGAACTCAGCTGCAGCTATTAATCCGAACAACTCCACCTCCAACTCATATTAAATACGGTAGAAGATGCAGAGGGACCACTACGCAACGCCAAGGGATCAAGCCGCCCAGAAACTTATTGTCGCTTATTCATTAATAATAATGATAATGTCATGATATAGGTCAAGGTAGGTAGATACGGTCATTGCAACGAGTCGGAGACTAATGCTATTCTTTTGACCAAGTCTAATATAAGAGGGGAAAAATCAATTACGTGGACCTCCTTACAATACTAACAAAGAGTGACAGCGGCGCCGGAAGGCAGAAAACAAACGCCCAATAAGGGATATTTGACACGTCATGTCACGTAGGACTTCGAGGCGCGATTGTACACGCCTAAATTCAATAACCTAGTTCAGAGTTCGATTTTCAAATTATTGTTTTAGAATCCACAAATGTCTCAACGGGCGATGAACGTAGTTATCGAGTTCCATTTTTGAAATTTTGACGTTTGAGACAATTCATTACGGGCTATAAAAACTATTAAAAAAACAATTCATAGTCAATGGGTAGACTCTACTAATTTCCCGTTAATTAGTATTGTTCCTAACTAATAAGAATTTATAGCTATTAAGTAATAATTAATAAGAATTTATAGCTATTAAGTGATTACCCCAGTTTTCTTATATTATGTCGATTTTGTAAACAGTTTAAATGAAAAATGTTAGTTAGATAATAGTAAATATACACAGTTATTTTTTGAAGTTTAACAATCAAGAATTGATTTTAACTAAGACGTAACGTTTACTATTATTAATTTTCTACTATTACTGTTATAACATCCTTTTTTTGCGTCTGAGGCTAAATAACTGATACTAACTGTTGTGGTCTCTGGCAGAATGACCAGCGCTGTGGAAAACGTCTGCTCCACAGCATAATGCTGAGCCAGGGCCAGTTACTACCACAACACACACACATTACACACTTAAAATGTACCTTATTTCTTTTTTCTTTTCATATTTATCTTTTTTGATTATTATTATTTTGTGTGTTTCTGTGTGTGTGATTCGTTAGTAATAAATGTTATCTGTCTGTTAAATTTCCTAAATGACATCCAGAATTGTTATAATTAATTTTAAATTTCGTAAATCTTACTTAAATTTAAAATTGGAAACTTAATAACGCGAAAATCACTAGGTAAATATATAATAAAATCAAAAACACATCAACAAGACTAATAGAGCATTTTACATAACCAATATAAAGGCCGTATTCAATGTAGATACACCACACAAGTGTAAAAAACGTAATAACTCAACATCTTGGCACTGCAAAATCAACCTTAATTATATGAAATACGGTATACTTTTCTAGCTTTATCTGTATGGATGTCGTATGATGTTATTGAGGTGTCAGGAATCGCCCGCGGTGCCGCACTGAAGCGCGAAAACGCTTCGTAATGTGATATTGTCGACGCGTTGTAGCGACGTTGTTTCATGTACGGACAGGTAAAATGTATTATAACATACTGTATGTGTTTATTTGTGTATATATTAGTATACTATTGAATACTAAGATATTTGGTTGATACTATTAACAGAAAATTTTTCATAAGCATTAAATTAACGAGCCCACAATCGACGCGTAGTTTGTCAATTATTAGAAGATGGTCATATCTGTATCACACATATATTTACACTTTTAGTATGACTGAAAGTGACTTAGGTCACTCTGTATCTACTACCGAATTTACCATGGAGTGTTCAGAGGAGTTGTTCCGATTAAACCTTCATCATCGGACGTCGTGGCAGAATACGAAATTCCACCCCTATCATGTTGGTTGGATGGAGTTGTTAAGGACCTCGAAACAATAGGTGTTTGAAGTTGGACCCAAGAAGCACGAGATAGATTGCGATGGTGAAAGATACTTGCGGAGGCTATGGAGGGTCAGTTCAGCTGTTGATGATGATGATTGGGTCTTGTATTAGAGGAATGGGTATAGAAAGTATTTTCAAATTTAATAACTTTTTCTAATCTGACGAATTAATTAGGTGTTTAGTATTGTCTTTTATTGACATAACCTTTACACATTTAAAGAAAAAACTTTTTAACCGGATTAAAGTTATGTATTATTAGAAATTTACAATTATTATACATAATTTTAAATATAAGCAACGTTTCGCGTGCTTTACAGCGTGCGTGGTCACGGTGACTGAAGAAAAAAGTTGTTGAATGTCAAAAAAGTATCACAGCTGTAGAAAAAGTTGCATTATCTGTATTTATTTCCCCGGAGTTGATATCGACTAAAATACTATATTTTAGTTTCCGGTTAAAAAGTGTTTTCTTTAAATAAGTAGGTGTTTCTATAGACATTTAATTAATATTTTATAAAACGATCTCCCGGCCGCGTCTCCGAATATGTGTATGATAGCGATATACTCAAAAACTATTGAACAGATTTTTTATATCTAACTTTGAGATATCCATTGTTTTCCAATTGTTTGTTTGTTACCACCGGTCAGAGAAGGCTTTATTTATTATATAATTACTAGCAAACTCGGCGAACTCCGTTTCGCCACAAGATGGCTTCGTTTTACGTAACATTTCGTTTGGTGATCCCGCTTTTCTGTTGAAATTTTTCCTGAATTTCCTTTGCTATAAACCTCACGGAGCCGAGGAAATCGGTTCGTGCGTTCTGGAGTTATAGCGTCAGGAAGGAAAACCCGACTTATTTTTATATAGTAGATATTTTTAATTGTTTTCTTATGTAACATGTATGTTTTTAAAATGTTTAATGTTTTTTTCTCGTTACTAAATAAAAATTTTAGTCTTTTGGGCTCAATTTTAAACTTTTTAACGAATATGCGTCCGTCTTCGGTTTAAAAGTCAAAAGAAAAGTTTATTGTTCTTAACTACTTTTATAATTCAATCATAATAATGACGAGTGGCGCTACACTATAGGTCTTGGGGTTATATTTCTGTTTCGTGATATTTATTTATTCTGACATGACATACGCCGTCCCAGCCGAAATTTTATATCTAAATCAAGACGGTCTCCTCACGATATTTTCCTTCTAGTCTAGTCGACAAGTTGAAAATGGTACAAAATAGAGATACTGCTCTTAAAATTATGTGCGATAGCTCATTGGATCCGGAATGACGTCTAGAAAAATGTGCCAAAAGCGTGTAATGATAATCAAAATTTTTTGATTATCATGAATATTACTTTTATTTAAAATTAAAAAAAAATTCTATACTTTGTTATATACTTATGGTTGTTTTTGTTAATTTTAGAAGTTTTAGAAAAAAAATATAAAAAAGTTGAAAATTTGTTTATAACAAATTGGTAAGTTAATAAACAATAGAATTGTTGATAAAAAAAATATATTTTTTGTTAAATTATAGAGGACTGTCATTATGATTTTTAGAAAAAAAAAAATTTCTTAACTAATTATTTAAACAGAAAAATAAAAAAAAATCCTTAAATATTAATAGTTTATTAAATATTGGCAAAAAACGAAATGCTATTTTTTTTTCATCTTAAATTGTTTATAACTTTTGCAATTTTTTATGTAGCACATAAAAAATACACGCTTTTGGCACATTTTTCTAGACGTCATTCCGGATCCAATGAGCTATCGCACATAATTTTAAGAGCAGTATCTCTATTTTGTACCATTTTCAACTTGTCGACTAGACTATTCACCGTAGCAAGTGTTACATATATAAAAAGTTGCACAGCGATTCGAACACTAGACATCAGTGTTGGGAGGTGCACGCCTTGGCCAATACTGTAAAGCTGGGTATCGATTACGCGCTCCTGGCGCGCGCGCCATGAATGACCGCACCGAGAGTGCGTTCCGTGAAACGCGTTCCAAATATTTGAAGTATATCAACTAAGCGCGCCTGGCGCGCGTGGCAACTGTTCCAGTGTTCGACCCTTCATCATGGAAGCCAGTCAGCAGCAGCTTTTGTAATTATTCTCAGTATTATAAACAAGAAAAGCCAGAGCCAGTGATTTGGCTTTTAGATACTCTCAATTTTTCTCTTCTGTACGATGATAGGAGCACAGTCGTTTTTTTCTTTAATTCCGGCATAGGGACTCCCATTTCACTACTGATTTCTCTCCAAGCATCTTCTCTAAGCGATTTATTATGATACGAAGAACTTTTGCTATTCCACAGTAGTTCTTTTGTACCATACAGTTGTATTAATTTACGGCAACTTTGGTTATCCATAATTGGGAGCGCAACAAACACAAAAAAATACGATATGTCCGTCCCAACTGGCGCGCGCGCCACGATTGATGCGTGGTAAAAAACCGACACCCGTCGGAACGGACCGCTCCGCGTTCGGGCGCTCCAACGAACACATTGGCGCGCGTTCCAAAGTTGTATCCATTGCGCGCGGCTGGAGCGCGCGCCAATGTTCGCCCTCTTGGAGCGCGTAGTCGTTACGCGGCTTTAATGTCATAAAACTTTTTCATGAAAGATAAATATTGACATTAACAGTCCCTATTATAAGAGAACTATAACGTGGAAATAAATAAATGAATCTTGTATAGGCAAAGAACGTGGTACGTTCAGATTGATTATGTATACAAAAACCGCACAATCAGCCATATAAAGTGGAAATCCTTACACGTAATTAATCTGTATGGAGAATATTTGCATAAGATTGGACAGGAGACCGCAAACTCCCTCAATGGCGAGTACTAATGCCTTAATAAAACCTTTCTAATTGACCTTATACGTTCACTTTGTTTTATACAATTGGCTAGTTTCGCTCTGCGTTTGTACATTGTTCAATACTCCTAAATATCCCTCAAGTGGTGTAATTTTAAATCATTCCATACCTCTAATAAAAAATGTTTTTGGATTCATTTATCTATAAGTAAATACTTACCAGATCTGAAATGGCTTAAAAATAAAAAAGACTTTATTATTATTTTAATAAATGTTTATTTTCGAGTAATGGTAATTTTTAGATTCTTAAAAGTAGGTAAAAATTATTTATAATTTTTGGTAGAAGCAGGAAAAAGAAGAGTAGTCTAAAGGAGTCAAGCTTTCGAAGTTATATAATGTTCAAATTCTATAAAAGATTCTTTCTATGTAAAAAGTTCTCAGCCCACCTAATATTCTTAAAGGTTCTTGAATTAATAAAGTCTACATAACACTATATAATGACAGGTTTAGAAAATTTTGTTGTAAGTGTTTTGTTTTGTGATTGTTAGTGCAAGGAATTGTCGATTTAAATAAGAATAACTTACTAGTCTTGGGTAAAATCGTTAGTAATACACACATACATTTCATACATACATACACAAAACTAAACTATTTTAAAATGGTTACATTAATGTTGCCTGTACGTCGAATAAAACATGTTACAATCAAATCATACGATAGCCTCGTGCCTACGTAAAATGTAAATTAAATTCCTATATCGGTTTAGAGTTAAATATTATAACTTCCATTTGCTCTTTATAATAAATCTACGACAGTTGGTATGAACCTTAACATCGCAGTAATTAAACAACAAACGCCACTTACGCCATAATTACGGCTTTGTGAAAAATCGATTCGGCCAAGATTTAAAAAGAAACCAACTAATAAACATGCTAACAAGCACGTCACCTGTTGCAAGTTTGAGAAGGACAGCACCTCAGCCAATCAGACACCAGCGGCCGCCCACGTCGCCCCCCAATTGGCCGTCGGGCGCGGGGCAAAGGGGCGCCTCACAATCAGCCCGTTAAACACGACAGAACGAAGAAAAGCGCCGCATTGAGCTTTTGGAAGCTTTTCGCGCGGGAACCGAAACATTCAAACATTTAATTCGAAATTCAAATATCGTGTAATATGGACTTTGTGTGTTGAATTTAAATAATAATTAAAATGAATATGTCGCTGGGGAAACAACCTACGGACCACATCAAGAGGCCCATGAACGCTTTCATGGTCTGGTCCAGGGGTCAGAGGCGGAAAATGGCACAAGATAACCCGAAAATGCATAATTCTGAAATTTCTAAGCGGCTGGGTGCTGAGTGGAAGTTGCTTTCTGAAATGGAAAAACGGCCTTTTATCGACGAAGCGAAACGATTAAGGTAAGATTTTAAAAGAAGAGACTTTTTCGACTTATTTCGTGAATATTGCCCAAAACTTTATTGCGGCCCTAAAGAGGCAATAATTAATTGAGTAAACATTAACATTAACATCTGTTGTCTGTGATCTTTTCAAAGAAGCATTTCAAAACCGTATTTTTGAAAAAATATCTAAAATACCAGGCTCTCCCCTAGATTCTTGAAATATATCTAAAACTCTTAATCGTGTAATACTGCCGTATGTACATCCAAAAGAGATTTAATTTTACGCGCGTATTTCAAAGCCAATTAAAAAGAAACTTATTATGTAAAACGTTCATGCTGAAAATTATTTTTTACAAAACAATCTTAACCTAAGATAACATAAAAAAACACTTTATTAAATTTAAAATATTTGATAATTTTTAACCCCATTTTTATAAAAAACAAAACATTCTACTTGTACTATTTTTATTCTTTGGTCTCTTTATTTCCAGTTGGCTTTAGGATGTGATAAAAACACATGAGTAGGTACTATAGTAAACGGTCGTTTCATCTAAATACATAGACTCATTTACAAGGGATAACTCTCTTATTTACTTGCTAAATTGCTGGCTGGAGCTTATTGTTAAATAAATCTTTAAGTTATTTAAGTAACAGAATATTCTGACACGACACATATTAGTCCAGTGTAGACATTTAAAACAGATACAGTAATCTGAGGGCCAGACCTAAAAAGGTTATAACGCCGCTGACTTATCTATTTTTAGTTATATATCGATGTTAATAAGTTGCAGCTCCTTACAAACGTTGTGTAGAAATTAAACTTGGGGATTAAAAAGAGTGGCGGAGAGTTTATTGCCAGTTCTTCTCTTCCGTTCTCCGCCCTTGATTCGACTGGCAGTAAATGTAAAATTACAATCATTTAATGTATATTTCTTTTTTGACGTTCATAAGTGTACATTGTGTTACCTATATGAATAAATGATTTTTGACTTTTTGAATTTTAACGAATTACATAGGTTTTCCTAATTATTTCTTGTATTTTTTTTTGTTTCGTGCGTTAATCTTTGTTCATTTGCTGTGAATTCTTGCCGTTTTAGGGTCGGGTCACCTGTTAGAATTTTTATAGATAAAAAATATAAATATTTTCTATTTTATTTTTAGTCATGTTTGGCTTATCCATAAATTTATAAGAAGCTACAAATTAATTACGTACAATCTATCTGCATTTTACATAATCCTTCAGATATTTGCTATTACTATGTATAATATGTAGTTTTAGTAACAATTCAGTCTTAGTCGCTATGTTAGTATTGGTTTGTAAAACAAAAGACTAAAGTGGGGCATAGACAGCATACCATTTAAGATTATGCGTGTTCTTTATACCACGGGCCATACCACGAGTAGGTATTATTTATGACAATACACCTGGATAATAATAACTTCAACTTCTGGTGAGCTATATGAAAACCTCCAGGCCATTAATCCATCTTTTATCAAACACTGACAAACAAGCTGGGAGTTCTAATATTAATAATTATTTACATAAACAAAGGCTCTCTCAAACACAAAATATCACCCGTTTATTATTTAATTAGACGCTATCTGGGAACAAATAGAGAAACAAACATCATTATCGTAAGACAGTTTGATAAGCCCCTTGTTCTTGGCTTTTATAAAGGATCACATTGTAGATTATAAGAAACATAAAATAGTGCTAGAGAGATGAATTCAAGGATTTTATTTAATTAAAATTTTTGTTAAAACCATAGTATAAGTAAATCGACTAAAGACAGTTAATTTATTTGTTCTTTAAAACGGTTTCTTTGATAGAAGTTATTGCACATCAGAGGTTCTGGGTTCATTCCCGGTGAAAAATAATTATTAGTAGTAGGCACAGCAAACTTAGCTGGAACTGGGTTGGAACTTTATTATTAAATATTTATGGGTTTATTTGTTTGATGATACACAATAATGTTCATTATTTGTTTCAAAACTGTTTATATACAGATGTATTTGATATGTACTAAAAATTGAAAAAAAGGGTTTCATCAAAAGACTGTCTGAACTGAACTTAAACTTTTAATTATTTAAGCAAGTACGAATAAATTAAAAACGTTTTTTTTTTTTTATTTTTTTTTTTTGGAAGATTATATATTTTTTTAATTATTTATTAACACACAAAGATAAAGTATTTACTATTTTCCTAATCTACATAGTAATTATTAAACATTATTAAATATAAAATTTAAACAAACATAAAAAGTTGATCCCCGTGGCAGTGTACCTTTAACGCTGGCAGCATTTCCTCGCTGTACCTATTACGATACTAGTGCCTGTGCTCTTGAACCCCACGGTCCAAGAGTCTCTATTCCAAAGAGAACTAAATCAAAGATTATAAATTACTAGTGGACCCCACAGACGTTGTCCTGCATGATATTTAAAGCCATTTGGATATTAAGCAAAGTATGAAAGTACCGACTGCAGTGCCATCTGCCGGGCTGATTTGTGAATCTAAACCATTCCCAGATCCCCTTGAACACACACAAAAAATTTCATCAAAATCGGTCCAGTCCTTTAGGAGGAGTTCAGTCACATACACACGCACAGAAGAAATATATATATTAAGATATTTAAAAATATATGTTTGTTATTTTACATACAAATAAATCATAAACTTCAATCGAATCGAATCTATAAAAAAACACTTATATGATCAATACTTAATCTATGATAAGTAGCTGGATTGAGTTTGATGACATTTTTGATTATTGATAATAAAATTTAATTTCACGTTGGTATAACTTTATTAGTGAAGGCCCTGGGTTCGAATTTCGTTAATAATTCGATGAAGATTAATAGAAAAATCTGTCGTGTTGTTGTATCTTACTATAAATATCGATAGAGATTTAATATCTCTGAATATATTATAATAGTCAAAATAATAACGAAAGATTTTGTTTATAAGGTTATAAAAATATTTAATACCTACATATTTTAAAACATTATGAGCGACTTTTAGAAAGGTTATTTTAATAAATCACAAAACTTATCCAAATCATTCGAATAAGAGATTGGCACAACTTTCAATAGGGATTATGACTCTGACGTAGGGAATTTCGATGTAATTTTTGTCCTCTTAATATCCGTAGCTCTAACACCACCTTTGGATAGCGCATTGCAATTATTATTTTTATGCTGTATTTACTAACAAGAATTGATCTTTTAAAGTATTAATATGTATATCTAGTAATTCTCGTGTACTTAAGGCTTACGTAGAGACACAGGTTCAACACGCAGAGGTCGTTTCGAGACTCACAGTTTTTTATGAGCACCCTTGATGTTGTTTGCAATAATATAGGAATAAATTATTGGTCTATCGGAATGGGGGTTTGGTGGACTGGATTCTTATTTTTTTAAATCATCAATGAATAGAATTGTCTATGTATTGTGTATTAACGTAATCAAATTTAAAGTCACCTTAAGAATACAGTATTATCTTGTACAGTGGATAAAAACGCCGGCCGGATGTGTATATTTCTTATCCTATTTTTATTATTTGAATTAGGTTTTGATTGTCAGCTTTTTTATTTGCAATACTATCGTGTTTATTTATGACACTTATGGGTTTGGTTTTTAACTACAAATAACTATATACAACACAATACTAGGTACTCTGCAGAGGAGGAAATGTTTAGGTCTACGTGAAACATAGACTATGTTTTTTGATTATGTAAATATTTTTTATAGAACCAAATGACTTCTAAAAACGTTTTTACTTATTTTTTTATTACCATTAGCCTACTTCCATGAGTCAACTTCCTTAAGTAAAAGGGTGTAATATATCATTTTACTGTAGCAATCTTTAGATTATAAGTATAACTTAAATTTATTACTATTATTATTTTACTTAAATAAAACGTCTTCAACATATTCATACTTGCGTAAACCAATGACTTAAGATTTACATGAAATGAACTGTAAATAGTGAGATATATTAAGAAAGAAATATAATACCTGATTATTGACTGTGATCCTAAGAAGGGTTTATTATTTGTGATTCCATGCGGATTGGTGTAATGTGCAAATTAAAATGACTAAAAATTCATATTTAACTTTTGTATTTGTATATAAAATAATAATGCTTTGTACAAATTCGACATAATATCGTTTTATTAATTCGATAATTAAGACAAATCGAATAGGTATTCTACTAGTAGTGAGATAATGCTATGACATGATAGTTGGCATTCTGATAGTCCCTCCTTGTAGTTTATTGTTTATCAGAATGCCAAATCGTAAAATGACTGCTTCACGACTGATTCGAGCGCGACCGCCGCTGCAAAAACCGCTGTGTGAGTTACAGAATCGCAGGACAGCTCTTAATTAATAATGGTTTTCTATTAAGTTTGGTGTCTACTCTTGCTCAAAATAAATATTTTTATTTTATTTGCTAAAAAGATTTACAGCTTGTAACTAAAGTATGTTCTAAATATAAACAACTTTGTACATTAATAAAAAATCTTTACTTAAAAGCGAGTACTTAATTAGGTGAAATGGTACAAATAAAATCATTTTCATCCAGGCTAACTGGTAAAAAGAAAACAATAAACTAACTTAATAAGTTGAAGAACACTTAGGCAGTAACTTATGATACAATATTTATTTTACGAAAGAATTCTCTCCTTGCTGACACCATACTTGAGGCGAACAGGTCAATATCATAGTCAAATTGTAAAATTATTATAAATATATTGCTGCATAGACTAAACTTGCCTTAGACAGAAAACAAGGAGAGTTCCTGAAACACATGTTCATGAACAATATTGTGTGCTATTTTGCTTGTGTTATGGATACTAGGCAACGGATAAACGTACATATTATAGATAGATAGACATATAAATACATATTTAAAAACCCAAGACATAAACACAACACCAAATGCTCGTCACATCGATGTTCGTCTCAGCCGGGGATCGAACCCGGGACCCATTTATTCGCAGTCAGGGGTACTAACCACTAGACCTAGATGAGTCGTCAAGAGAAACATATTTGCTTCCGTCTCTAGGAATCTTTACAAACGAGATCCGAAAATTATTAACCAATGTTTAAAAGTGTTAATACGCTTGCATGTCATTTGATAATTGGCTCGTCGTTTATTACAATCTAAAACAAATCAATTGTACAAAAAGCACCCCAGAAGACAATTATCTAGCATTGAGGCTATAATATCTGGCATTGTTGGGGGCGGGACGTTATCGCCCGCCAGCAGGGCTATAAAAACAAGCTTATGCTCGTCTGCACTGGTAGGGTTACGCCTTTGTTTTTCTCCTACATCTTTGCTTTTTATTCTTACAATCGCTGTTAGGGATAAGTACTAAGCGCATTACAATTACATAATTTGTATTCGATTTTAGTTTGATTAGAATATTAATTTAAATTTTCGTTAAATTTGTATTTTACTTACTATAAATGTCATTTAAAAACAGTCTTAAAGTTTACTCCCTTTAGTACTTTAGTCCCTTTCAGTCATATTTTGTTTACGTCTTAATAAAAAGAGATAGATTTTAGTTAAAAGTGAATTGGCTTCTTTAATTTCTATGAATAAGGGGTTAATGTTTTTATTGAATTACTACTATTTGTGTATGTATCTAATCAAAGGAATTGAAGATTATAACATTTATTCAAATAGGTATTAGGTATAATAAAATTCGACCATTTATTTCGACACTATATTTTTTTTCATTATATAGTATAGTTATTTAGTTATTTTAATACAACTTACTAAATCATATATTAACTTTTTTTACATATTTTTTTTAGTTCTTCAATAATCAAAAAAATAATCATATAATTAAATACATAGAATAATATCGTTACTGTAAACTTGCTCCGCGAACACATAAATATGTCTATTGTGTCTGAGAGAGCATTTAGCCACTCGAACCATTCATTCCCAATAAGTGGTCCCAGTATGACCCACGTGTTTCCCTATCGGTCACACAATGGTCAAAAAGCCGCTCCCCTATTTACTTATTTTTATCAGTTATGTTTGATCAAACACAATTCCAATGCGATACAAATAACAATGTCTTAGTTTTTTATGGAATCTGTCGAGTATTTGATAATTGTTATCGCCCTATTTTGTTTCCTTGTGAGACGTAGAATAAAATATTTTAGTAATAAGTTATTGTAATAATGAGTCAAAATTCAAAATCATTTCTTCATATAGGTAATACAATGTACACTTATGAACGTCAATAAAGAAATACATATTAAATGCTTCTAATTTTACATTTCCTGCCAGTTCTCAAATCAAGGGCGTAGAGCGGACGAGAAGAACTGACAATAAACTCTCCGCCAGTATTTTTTGTGTATTATTGTTATTAAAATAGTTAACTATAAAATTATGATAATATTTAACAGTTAAATATTTGGCGACACTTCGTGGTAACCTAAAATCATAAACTTGCTAGAGCCATTATTACGACTTAGTCATTAATTGAATTATAATTTATTATGTGCATATTTTGAAAAAAACTAGCTCAACTGTATCTACAGAATATGTTAAGGTTAAGTTTGGTGGACTCAGTTTCCGCACTTAGACTCTCACTAGGTCCGTTGTGCGTAGTGTCCTGGCTAACTAAGCCAGCCCAGCTCCTTCTAGAAGCACAGAAGTCTCCTGGGCACTTCACAGGCTCCACGGAGCGACCTCACTTACAGAATATGTTATAGGCATCGCCGATAATTTATTACCTAAAAATGTATACACAAATAATTTAAATGAATCTCAGTATAATTGCTAATTGTGCTACGGCGTAGCACGGCGCTACGACGAGCGAAAATTACAATAACTGTATGTTGTTTTATTTAATAACATACTGCACATCCAATAATAAAAGTGATAAAAGCCTGCCACTGTATCCAAAAATCGTGGGTCAGTGACCGACGCTATCAATTCGTTCATTACTTTGTTTGCGGAACAAACACGATATCCTCAAGAAAAACACACGAATATCGATAGAAAAAGATAAGGCAAGTGCGACTTCAGTATGTCACTTTTGGGTTCAGTATAATATAATTAAGTAATTCTGGTATAATTATTAGCAACTTTTATATTGTATTTAAATAATAATAGCTTATATGCTTAGGAAATTAAGATTAAGATTTGCCTAAGTAATAAAATAAACGCGAGTATTTTTAAAAGTTTGACTACCGTTTTTTAGGTCTGGGTCTCAGAGTTTTGTATCTGTTTCATGATCATTTGTCAAACTAATAGGCAATTAGGTGATCCACCTGCACCTGACACACGCCTTCGACATTTTGGGTTTAAGGCAAGCCGGTTTCCTTACGATGTTTTCCTTCACCGTTCGAGCGAATGTTAGACGCGCACATAGAAAGAAATTCCATTGGTGTGAAGGTATCGAACCTACCTCAAGGATGAGAGTCGCACGCTGAAGCCACTAGGCCAATACTGCTCCTTTTTCCTGCTTAATGCTATATAATTATTATTTATGAAGTATATTTTTATGATTTTAAAAAACGATTTAAAATAAAATTCGCCTAGAAACATACCGCTAACACTGCTCTGCTCTGTCTAGTACTACCTACCTAATAAATAAATCATTTGTATTTATTTAATTAAATGTACGTAATGAGTTTTTTGTATACTTATTGGAATAACACTTGACAATATTTTCGTTTACAGAGAACTTAAAATACTGTTTCATTCTCTTGCGGTACCCAAAAAGACGATATTATTTATCGTACAGTTTTTTGGCGGAGTTTAATCGAATTGTGTAAACATTGATACGATTCTCGATATGAAAGGCGATTTCTTTCCCTATGTCGAAATGTTGGTATAAGAGGTTGTTGAGGGCAGTGGAGGTCATACGTGTTTACTTCGAAGCACTCACACTTGACTGGAGTTAATTAAATAATAGGTATCGATTAAATGACAATTACTGTATTATTTAAAGCAAAACAAACATACCTATTATAAGACGGTTAAGTAACTTATGAAAGAGTATGTACATTGTCAAACTTAGAAATAATAATAATAGCTAAAAATAGTGACACAAATACTTCTATCCCTGAGATTTTTTTTATTATTTAATTATATATTTTATTTAATTTTTAACACACAGCTATACAGTATTTAAACATTTATAAATAGAAAATTAAAACAAATTCAAAATTTTTGGTTCTATCTACCTTTGTGATTCGAGTTAGGGTCCTTCAAGAAAAGAGCGCTCGCATTGAAAGTGTCCATGGGCGCTATCACTTAACATCAGGTAAGCCTGCCCGTTTGCCCAATGTTTAAAAAAAACTTTAATGCTGGCAGCATTTCCTCGCTGTATTGCTATACTTATTCGTTGAGCGAGGAAAGCACCAGCTCTGGGGTCACCGGTACTATCTACCAGGCGACAACTTAAATCTTTAAGCGCCTCTGCACTTGAACCCCACGGCCCAAGAATAATAATAGTAATTAATATAATAATTGAAAATGGAAAAATAGTAATTTAATTGTCTCTTACATAAATTGGATACGCAAAAGATAAATCAAATTTGTTTTTCAGAAAAACGTTGAAGAATTAATTTGCATTTCGTTTTACTTAGAAAATTTAGCAATTGTTGTATTTTTATCTAAATGGTTATTTTTTTACTATTGTTATGTACTAATAAGCGTAATATTGCTAAGGTTATATTTTATGAAAGTTAATTAATTTTAACGTCCTTAATGATAAATAAATATCACAACCCGTAATTTATCACAGCTTTAAATAAGGTTAGTTTTAATTAATCAATTATTACATATAAATAAGTAGGGGAAAAACAAAAATGAAAACTATTACGAAACACATTTGAATATATGTACAATTTTAAAGCTATATATTTGATATCTGAGATCGTATGAGCACTATTATCCATAATTAATATAAGAATTAAAATTAGTTGTAATAAAAAAAAATAAGTAACCAAAGCATTCGATAACCTCAACTATCAACCCTCAGTTCCATTCGAATAATTACAATCGACTCGCTGACAATCGCGATTCTATCACAAAGCTTGCATAATCGGACACTCCGTCGACAATCCGCCCACCACTTAAAGTCACAACCACCAGCCGCATCTAACAAATCGTATCTTTATCCCGCATGAATAGGGTTGCAATTCGAACGGCCCGTCACTCGGACATAGTGATGGGCGACGAACAACATCGATTCTGACAGGACAATGCAATAATCCACGTATTGTTCGATTGACATTGTTGTTTTAAGGGCGGCGGGTGACAATTGTACGCTTTATTGCATAAATAATAATGTTATTCGGGCCGGTGCCGTTTCATTGTGCCGTTTTGTCGACTTATGTATAAGTTATAAAGTTAAAACTCGATCGAATTGAATTACATCGCTGAATCGTACAAATTGGGTGCGCTGCGTGTATCCGCATTCTAAAAGAGCTTTTGCCATTTTATATTCAAACTAGCGTTGGTAGTTTTTTGTTTATGCATATAACTGTTATATTGATTTGTATTTGCTTTATTATAATGAGTTTCATTTATTAATAACAACCGCTATGTGGAACCCGCTGCCCACAGCATTCTGAACCAATTTGACTTAGGGCCTTTCGAATAAAGATACCGATTCTTAAAAGGCAACGCACTTGCGAGCCTTCTGGCAATGTGCCCATGAGCGGCGATATTAATGAACTCCTGCCTGTTTGTTACATATAAAAAATATTATTACTCTGAAATTAATCTAATATATAAAATTCTCATGTCGCGGTGTTTGTGGTTAAACTCCTCCGAAACGGCTCGACCGATTCTCATGAAATTTTGTGTGCATATTGGGTATGTCTGAGAATCGGACAACATCTATCATTCATACCCCTAAATGCTAAGGGTAGTCCACCCCTAAATTATTATTTTTTTAATTTTTAGATTATTTTTTTATGATACAGCGTTAAAAAATACATACAACCCCTAATTTTCACCCCTCTACGATCAACCCATATTTTTTTATTTTAAATGATATACATGGCAAAACGACGTTTGCCGGATCAGCTAGTATTTGTATAAAAAACTAACATCTACTTAACAAAGTCAATAAAGACAATAAAATAATTCATTAAATTAAAGCTTTTTTCTATTTGAATTACCGAAAGATAGTCAATTATATGCAATAGTAACACAGATAACTTTTTCGTTTTTATTGTAGATTTATTAATACTTTATTGCACAGTGCACACCTATTCAATATTTAGTGTATTTCAATGTGGTAATTTGCATGTTAATTTGGACATCACAGAACTGTCCGTCTAAACATCTATTACCAATTATATGTTGAGCGTTTATGGGAAATAAATAGTATTATTTTATCATATAATAATAAAAACAGAATTATTTTTGGATATTCAAATTCTTAAGGCGGTCATTATAGTAAGCGATATCTTCTTAGCAGTTGATATAAAGGAATTATAGAACAATTGAGATAATTTGAAAGAAATGGAAAACATTTCAGCGTCATTAAATTTTTATATGTACCTACTTGATTACTGAAATTGGATTTTTAACATAGTTCAAGAAACAAAATAGAATATATTTATTTCTCACGATAATCATACTGATCTACACTGAGTAATATCGACCATGAATAAATGATTTGACACATTTTAATTACTAAATATTGTTTTAACTAAAACGTCTTACATTTTTATCAAAGCTTACATAAAATTATATACTTACATAATATCAAGTATTTACACACACGTATAATAAGGTTGTATAAGCATTTTGTTTTTTCATTTAAGTTACCACATATGACTTAATTAAAGAGTAAAGTTGGCATCTGGTAGATAGTACCTATCTGGTGCTTTGATCAACAAATAAGTATCACAATACAGCGAGTAAATGCCGGCGTTAAAGGTACACTGCCACAGGGACAAAACATTTTAATTATCTATTTTTTATTATAATTAGTACCTACTTAAGGTTAACAATATTGTAAATACTGCAAATTTTTATATGTTTACTAGATTATACGTTCAAAAAAAATATAACTATGAAAAACCTAAATATTATACAATGAGTAATACTTATTACAAATTACTTGTTTAAAATAATTACGTTAAAAATATAGTAAACATTTTGCGTATGGCAATTGTTTATTTGATAATTAAAATTTCCAATTGTATATAAACTTCCTACTTAAAATTAAATAAATTTCCAGAGCCCTGCACATGAAAGAACACCCAGATTACAAATACAGACCCCGCCGGAAACCAAAGGCTCTTGTGAAGAAAGAACCCAAATTCGGTTTCAATATCTCCGGTCTAATGGCACCAGTCCCTCGTCTGGTCACTCCGCTCCCACAGCCAGTACCACAATTGCCCGTTCCACATCACTTTGACAAGCCGGACCTTGGAAGACTGTTCCCACCACTGCCTTATCCGTTTTATCCCTTTGCGAAGTTACCGGATGACGGGAAATTGGCTGCAGAACTCGCACACTTACAGGTATGTGTTTCCGCTTATAAATCTATATAAATTACCAAATATGTATATTTTTCTTGTGCCAATGTATCAGCGTTGTCAAGCTTATATTAATAACTAACCGCTATAGAATCTTACAAAGGTTGACTAAAACCTGCACAGCGTACAGGTGTATCGTCAGTGCCCCTTAAGAAAATGGCAGGCCCCATTTATAATTGTATTCTATGTATTGGCCGTGTTCTGTGGTGTAGTGGTCCGATGTAATTTGTCTATGTATTCTGCTCCTCCTAAATAGAATTTATTATAATGCAAATCCTGGGCATATTTTTAATTAATAATAGTAATGATGAACTGATGGGTTTCTCTCTATGTTCCATTAATGATGAGCAAGTCTGCGCACTTTAAAAGATCAATCTAGTGCACAGCCAAGGTTAGAACGCTCAATTTCAGGGTCTCAGATTTATCCACAGCGCAAAAATTTGCGCAACCCTTTCGCTTTTATTAGATTCACCATCTAGGATATTCAAGTAACCTCTGTTTTAATAGTGATTATGATTGATATTTAAACATAGGACTCGGACATAACAGTCCAATTATTTCCAGGCCCTTTACGGCGGTGCGTTATACAGCAGTGCACTTTACAATAGTGCATTATCGCCTTGCGGATGTCCGCCACGAAGGACGCCGTCACCACCACCCGATGTGAAGCGTCCGGTAGCTTACATCCTAATGAAGAGTGATGAGGAACCTCCTCAGCATGTTATATGAAGGCCGGTTGCCCTCCCAGCGCGACCTTACCAGCACTGGGAGAGGCCGTCCACTTCGACAGAGAGAGATAGTAGCACTCCCGACAGTGTTTAAAGTGTCTCTTTCGCTCTTGAACAGTTTTCGTTTTAGTAATGAACCTGCGTGGCCGGTGTAGTCTTTAATAAATTAATGTATAAATAAAACATGTATGTAAGCTTTTATCCTGTATAAAATCATATGTAATAAGTTTGTCTTTAACACTTCAAAATTATATCTGTAGATAGTTATTTAGACGCTTTATGAACTACAAGAAAAACATGAAAATAAAAACGAAGCAATGAGTAAGAACCAAATTTATTTTTCATTTTATTCTAATCAAAAGAAAGAAATTCAAGAATGCTACAGATCATCTACGCACACGTTAATATTGAAAGCCCTGGCACACGAATAATATGGCATATAAATATATTATATAATAATTGTTAGTTACGCTAAAATTGTCTTAAAGAAGCTCTCGATTTAAGAAAGACTGATAAATTTATTTTTACTGTAACGCGTTGCAAACAACCACTGTTATGCAAAATTTTAATTTTGTTGCTTAAATTCAATCATGTGAGTTTAAGTTAACATGTAAACTTCGTACTTTTTAAGATTTATAACCATACTCTGAGTCATTCATTAATAGTAAAGCTACATATAAAAAATGCGTAGTAGATACATATATTAAATAATATCATGAGATACTTTAATGGACGACTCGGAGTAGAGAAATCGATTTATACTGCGACGATGGCTAAACATTATTTTTATTATACCTAAGCCAAAAATGTTTATATAGTCTTCCTTATTTAGAATTGATTATAAATAAATAGTAATTAACTGTGTAGATTTGATGCAATATTATCGAGATGTAGACTAAACCTTAAGAACTAAATCTTATTGAATTAATTTAACTTTTCTGTTAAATTATGCTTCATTGGAAATTATTCGTTAAAAAAGTTAAGATCAATTGTTAGGTTTAGTTTAGTGAGAGCATTATATGACATTATGTAAATATCTTAGGTAAAATAAGTAGGTATTTTTAAATTGTTTTTGTGAATACTGTTAATGTTTCTTATCGTTAAATATTAAGTAGTTATATTCAATTATTAATTGATATTTCTTTAATTCGTTTGTGGCTTTGGTTTAGAATTAAGAAACTGTAAGAGAATTCATTCAGTCGCTTATTTTGTTTCTTTGTTTTAAATATTTTAAAGAATAAACCATATCCAATGAAATTGTTTAAAATATTCTGTTTAAAATTTTAAGCCTCTTTTGTTAGCAATATGAATTGTAAAATACTATTGTTATTATGAATTATTACGTTTAATTTTTATACTTTTGTATCTGTTTTAGTTATTAATAAAATGGAAATGCTAAATTTTGTTATTATTTCTCGTTACGTTTGCATAAATAACAAAAATATCACTAGAATATTTTCAATCGATAAACAAGATGCACTCTGATGCCAAGAGACACCACCGCCTATGGACTCAACATTAATAAAATATCACACAAAATTAGTTAAATCTTTTCTTGAAATGCTGGAAGAAAAGCACTCTTCTTCCGACCTTAAGAGAGGTCTTCGACAGGTCAGACTGGCCTTAGTGGCTTTAGATTAGAAGTTGTATATATCCTTTCTATATGATTTGATGCAAACAACGTATACATATATATCTCGCATAAGAAGATAAATGAAAAGTAGGCTTGACCTCGTAGCCCATCCCTAGACCTCTAAAGTATGTAGGTTATAGTACATATGTATATGTGTATACAATATACATATATACATATTTGAGCATTGTTAATAACCTTGAATTAAAGCTTTTTATCGGAGATCTAAACTGGTGTATAGGGGTAGTATTCTCGTGAAATTAAAAGTAATAGAAATCGACATGTGTGCGAGTCTCGAGCCACTTGAACGTTACTTCAGACAAGGGTTGCCAACACAGAGAATACAAAAATATATTTTTCACAGACTAAATGCACCACAGATACTAGAATATAAATAAAATAATATCATTCTATTTTTTTAAAGAACACCACATTATACCTATATAAGGCTTTACTTAATAGTATACAATTATTACAATGTATCTATCTCGTGCATAAAATTTACAGAAAATATTACACTCAAATCTCTGTATGTAGTCTGTGCCAGATCTATGAATAAAAATGTTTAAGCAGCTACAGATCTTTATCTGACTTTATAGATTATATTAAAAATAATATTAAACATTATAATCTATACTGCAATAATAATAATTAAAAATTTAAATAAATTTAAAATGTTAGGTACCCGTGGCAGTGCACATGCTGTCAGCACTAAAGGTATCTTCCAATATCAATTATTCATCATTTTTTAATTATCATTATTACTATGTAGTTGTAAATACTGTATATTTGTGTGTTGGAAATAAATAGTATATAATACTGTTTCTTAAAATCATTTTGCTCACAGTATTATAACGCATTTTTCCTATAGATCATAAATTCATAGAAAACAAAAAATTACCATTTGACAATTTGACGGTTTGGCGGCAACATTTTTGACATTTTACAATTTTGAGATAGGAGGAGCGACATTAGGAGCAAGAGATGGAATATGCTGAAAAGCAAGTCGATCAAAAAACCTTTAACTAAATTTCGTTAATAACTAAGTATAACTAAGAAATAAGATAAAATGTAACTTAATAAGATTTCAATAAAGGCTATATTTATTTAATTTTGAGATAATACTGTATCCGTACTGACAATTCTGCAGTCAAATTGCTTGTAAATAATTATTATTCTACATTTCTCGGCGACAACCCTAGGAGTAGGACACTCGAAAGTCACTCGTCTGAAAACAACAGGGGAGACACTAATCCGATCCTCAATTATAACCGAATAAATACTGAACAATGAACACCATGTGTCTGTGAGGGCTTGTATCTTTATTCACTACAATCATGACCCTATATTTATGTTTGACGTTGTTTGCTTACAAAGAATTCACGTTCGCACGCTGAAGCCAGTAGAACTATCTTCTATTCTCGATAATAAGAATTGTGATATGAACTTACCGACTTACTTAGATACAGAAACCTGATGCCGATTGTTGTAGTTTTATGTCCTGTATGAAACTATTATTTATATTTCGTTAGGCAAGTTAATCAGCTTTATGGTATATACATTGTCTGGGTCTGATGCATGACGGTTTTCCAATTAATTTGAAATATATTAGGTAATGTTTGAAATTGCTACCTAGTTCGTTAAAACCTATACCATAGCTGACATTAAGGTAGTTGTTTCAAAGGTATAGAATAATTTTGACATTTACTGACAAGTTTACATTTTTTTACTAAATAAAAGTTTCTTTATAATTTTTAGGGTACCGTATTGGTGGAAACTATGCAAATATTTAAGTCATGTTAGCTTAAGTTAAGCGACCTTAACTCTCTTACTTCCTGCAATGAACACTTGCTAGTACGGTGACGGCTTGTCTTAGACCCGAAAAATCGCCTAAGTTGCCTCTCTCATAAGATGGGCAAATCATCAACAGATACAAAGATCTCAATCCACACTTAAAAATGTTGTAGCACCACTGATTGTCTCTTAATTACGTTCGCGTTAAATTTAAAAAATATATATTTAGAAATAGAACCGCTAGTTCAATACCACAATAGCATGAATTAAAAAGAATCACGATGACCCTCATACCAAATCGATTTGTTGCGAGAGTGCCGCGCACCCACTGCGGTTTCCAAAGACAATTTTATTATCTCACAATAAAAAAACAATAATGCGAGTTTATGTACGAAATCGGTTAAGCGATTAGAGCAGGGGATGCCTCGGGCACTTCACACCCCGAGTGGGGTGACCATTAATAACGTGCAATAGAGAATGTAAGTAACTCGTGATCCACAAGCTCATGAATTCGTTTTCAATACATCTGGAGCCTGGCCGCCGTGAATGATAGGTGCCGTGGAAAAGGTAAATAGACACTTATTTTAATTAAAAAAGGGGTTATTTTTTATTGTGAATGCAACAAAAACTATGCGTAGTCAACCTCTAAAGATAAGGGTGATTATTATAATTGTTAAATATTTTCAACAAATATATAAATAAAAATATCCCAAAAAAACTGTAGACATATAATGAAATCATTATGGCTTCTATATGACATAATATATATCTGAGTAATTCCACTACTGACAGCTGCCATTGCTGACGTTGCTGTCAGTTATTACAGAACTTTTTTTCATAGATGACACACCTGATGTTAAGTGATACCGCCGCCCACGGACACTCTCAATGCCAGTGGGCTCGCAAGTTCGTTGCCGACCTTTTAATTGGTACGCCCCTGAAAGACCCTAATTCGAATTGGTTCGGAAGTACTTTAGTAAGCAGCTGGTTCTACATAGTGGTGGTGCGCGGCAAAAACTGCCTTGAAAAACTCTGAGTTGTGGAACGACGGAGGTCGAGGTGATACACAGGTATTAATCCGAACAACTCTCAACACTCTCCGTTGGAAAATGCGGTATTAGATGCAGAGAGACCCCACATCTCTACGCATTGTCAAGAGAACTATTAAAATCATGGTCATACTAGGGTGGTCCCTCTAAATAAACACCCTTTAGCTACTAATTGTGGAGGCGGCAACCGATCGGCGTTTATTGTGCACCATAACTCCACGGATTTCGTGATCTTTATTGGGAAGCCTAAAAATCAGTACTTCGCACCTCGAAACACATTAAAAATTTTACTGACTTGCGATTAAGTATTTCAGTACTTTCTTATTACGTCAAAACGTACTATAATAATTTGTTGCCATGGTTACGACGGAATGAAAATGATTTTGTCATCTATTCATATTTATTTGAATTAGTGTTAGTGCAAATTAGTCTTATGTGCTAAACAGTGGTAAGTGAAAAAATAGAACACAAGAACAGAGTTTTCCCTTTAATAGAGATAAAGTGGCATTCGACACTTTCTTATGTTAAATATCCCTATTAGTAAATTAAATTAGACCTTATTTACTTATTAGTATTAAGTTAGGCTAGATCGTTTTGTTCCAGTCTCATTAAAGACACATGCGTTAAAAAAACAAACAAATATGAATTGTGTGAATTGTGAATTGTTAGAAAATATTTTAAGCGCCAATTATGACTGTATACTTTGTAATGGAATTATTAATATAATCTATAATTTGTGTCATTTTCAAACACTTAGTTAAGAAGAAATTACTTTACCGATTTAAAATCCCAGAAAATGATATTGCAACGATACCGCGAACCAAACGCTAGATTACTTAAGTGCACACGCTTTGTGCGACCCAGGTTTCATGTGCCTACAGGAAATAGCATAAACACATAGTACCACAAATAACACTTCAAGACCAAAAAATACAAATTCATAACACTAATAGTAATAATTCAAAAGCATATTTACATATTTTTTTGATATTTAAATAAAATATTGGATCAAATAGCAAGCTCATGACAGTCTTGACATGAGAAAAATGATGGAGATTGAGCAGTGATCACTCAAGCTAGGCCAGCTTTAGGTTTGAACCCAGGGCGTACATCAATGGACTTTTATTTCTGTACTCATTCGTACGGTGAGGAAAACCAAGAAAAAGTTCTATGGCACGTGGCAGGCATAGAAGGTTGATTAGCTTCTTGCCGATTAGAAAATAATTATCATGAAATAGGAATCTGAACACCACAGACAGAGATTTCTAGTTCTAAATTTCTAATGAAAAACATTGTTGTTACACTTATTTTATTCGTACGCATCAATGTTTGTTTGTAAACAAATTTAATAAAACAGAATACTAATTTAAAATCAATACCGTTTTATTTATATATTACTTTCACCGTAATGACAGATACATATACAGGCATTTGATTAAAAACCTCTTAAAAATAATGACGTTCCAAAGCTGAGTAAGCCGTTGGATGAAATAGAAATAAAAAGATCGTTTGGCCTGCAACGTCCCTCTAATTGAAATTTGCTTGCGGTCACAGACAGATTGAAATTTACACCAAAGCTAAACAGATTTTTTAAATTATTCCCTGATTGTATGAAATATAAATTATATTCATCCAAATATTATATGAGAATTCCGGGAGGTATCGGTTGATACTATTGTAATAGAAAGCGTGACGTAGAGTTTATTTCCAGTTCTTGTCGTCCGTTCTCCGCCATTGGAACTGGCAGAAAATGTAAATTCAGAAGCATTTAATTGAAATTGAACTATTATTAACCTGTTTTTAAAATTGGTATTAAATCTTATGTAATATAATATTATATATTAAGCCTAAAAATTCTCACATTCCTTCTCATACAATTGATTAAATCCTTTTTAGCACTGTAACGTGAACAATGTTATTAATAATTAATGTATTAAACAAATAATGTTACAGAATTCAATCATTCTGAGGCCCGAACCGTATTTTATGATGAAACTTCAATGTGCTGCTGAAATAATTATAGATTTATTCTAACCTTCAGGTTTTTAACAAAAATCTTAAAATTAACCAAAAACTAAACATATGTGACAAGTAAAGTAATTAATAATGAATCAATTAAATGAAATAATTATAGGAACAGAATTTAAAAATTATTTCATATAAGGTCTCAATACTATTGATACCTTATATGAAAGATGATTATATTCAAGATAAGAATGCTTGGAAACATGCTGGTCCTGCTCCATAGGACAATCCTATGATTGGCTCTATAGCCTGGACAAAATCAAATTGGTTGCTGATTTTTTGCTTTAACATATTTTTGTTATTATTATTATTTTTTTTTTTTTATTTATATAATGCTACAAATGTAATTATTTTTTTTTGTATCTCACACACTGTTTTGTTGTGTTTTTTTAATATTTTTATTACTCTTTAATGTTAATATTCTAAGGTTTCGATATTTGTAAATATGTGAGGAACATGTATACTAACTTTTTTAGTATAGTAGTTTATTCTAAGAGTACATTGTCTTCACATATAATTATTTAACAAATGTAACAAAATATTGTAAACCTAATTTAAAAGAGTAAGTGTGGAGTTTCTTGCCCATTCTTCTCCACACGAAACTACCTTTTGGAAGGGGCAACTAGAATCATCTTTATATTTTTTTTTTTTGACGTTCAAAAGTGCCATTTAAGATGGTCTAATTGAAATAAACGATTTGACTTTGACTTTGACTTTGACTATTGTTTTAATGTAGTTCCTACATGTAATGTAAAAATTCTTCTTGTAAAAATTCGAATTACAACTAACGATTACAATTAAATAAAACGTCAGTTTTCACACATAACCTTGCCGTGTTGTGTTGTCTCTTGGTCCTTCTTGTAACATGTCTGATATTTGAGATCAAAAATAATATAACAGATAATTAACAAACTGAAAGAAATGTAATTATTTCTTTACATATTAACTATTTTTGTAGATGACCCGCAGTTGATTGCAAAATAATACTGGTGATAATATTACGAGTAAATATACAATAGTATATGTAGCGTAAATTTCTGCAATAGGCCACTGAATAAAATGACGGACGTTCAATTTCATGTAAATCCGTGAAGACATACGTATCGTGCAATTTCTCGGTTCGATCAGTGTAATTTTGTGCCAACCATTGTCCGGCTGAGATTATGGAGTCGACTGCATATCGGGAATCCTCTAGTAAAATACATTCGGAAATCTTTTCAACCGTTCCGATTTTATAGAAAATGTAAATTGTTTATAAAAACAGTAACAGTGTACAGTGCCTTATCAAGTGTTTCATGATTTGTTTTATAGAAGAGGGGGAGGCTCACCTGATTCCGAATTGGTTCAGAAGTACTTCAGCAGACAGCTGGTTGCACATAGTGGCGGTGCGGGCCAAAAACTGCCTTAAGAAACGCTCAGATGTGGAACGACGGACGTCGAGGTGAATGGGATTGGACGTCAACGATTTGAAAGAGAAATAGCGACGGACTGTGTTTTTTAGCGGAAAACGCGCAAACTAAAGTTTAATTGGACTCTATTTAGTCGATCCCAGTCTGATACTCTACGTAGCAGAGTTTCGACTATAGTCACCAGTTTGTTCCATCGAAGAGAGGAGTAGCGAGAATGGGTGTTTTTTTTATCGGAAACCGCGCAAATTATGTCTTCTTGGGGTTAAGTTGGACTAGATTTTGTTGACCCCAGTCTGAGACTCCATAAATGGTAACCATGGTAACAAACTCGGCAGTATTTACTCCACTATAGCCAGAAGTATATATCAACATATTTTGTTCACATTTAAAAAAAATTACACAAAAATAATAATAATAAAGTCCGTAGTACACTTAAATTAAACATATTATAAAATTAATAAAAAGCACACATTTTACGAAGTCTTAGTCGTAAAAAGACAAAATAATATTTGCCAGTAATTCTGGGTCGCTCATACCCTGGGGCCAACAAATATCGCACCAAATAGAATCTCTGTGATTGACTGATTCGAACTCTATAAGTGCTAATAAAGCCATAGATTTTCTAGTTAATATTGGTCTGCGAAATTATTCTATACACTTAGCTGTAATTTGAAAGCTTTAGAATATAATTTGTTTTAAGTATAGCGTTCAACCGAAATGATTAAAATATAGTATAGGGTAGGGTAGTAGTATTACTTGCCTTTTTGGGCCTAAGGCAAGTTTTCCTCCCGATGTATGCAAGAAAGTATGAACAGCTGGGGATTGAATCTACGGGATTAGAGTCGCACGCTGAAGCCAACAGGCCAACACTGCTCTCGTAGTAAGTATTAATAGTATATATTACGTATAGTATTAAAAATTAAATGTCTGTGACTTCGTTTTTAAATTACAGATACCTACGCGACCTGTATATAACTCTCGAGCCAAATTCCTGACCGAACCAAACCTTTTCTTGAATAATGCGCAATTAGCACTTGCTAATTTAGTGAAGGAACACCTCTGATAGCCCAAATTCGACGTGTGTCAGTCACAGAACTATGACAAACCTGTAGAAATTTATATCATAGTTACATTTATATAATTTTTTCTCAAATATAATAATAATAAATCGTTTATTTGCAAAGAAAGTGGTACATTCAGATTGATTATTAAAAAATCGCACAATCAGCCATATAAATGTCATATTATTTATCATGACGTCATAATAATAAAAACAGTTATTACCAAAACTCATGGTCTAAATACTCTCCCACGCCATAAAGGCACTTTGCCTTTAAAAATTTCACCACCTTCCCTTTGAACTCACACGGCAGTGAATAGTTATATTTAAAAACACCGTTCTAATTCCTCTACTCCTAAGTCTGTCCATTGAATACGCATGAGAGTTTATTCTTTATGCTCTTTGACAATCAGCAAAACCTTTCAAATATTCGGATTGTATCCATCGCTTGCCATCAAAGTCTATAATAAGGCTGATAGTGTATGCAGATCACGTGTCCCGCACAAAGGCGTCAAATTTGGCCGACGCGGCGTTTATACGACATCTCACATTCATCCGATGTATATGAAAAATTGCCGTTATTCTACACTATGACACCTATACGATGAGTTTTGTTATAGCTTTTGATGTAAAGAATAAATAAATACCTTAATTATGAAAGATTTTCAAAAGATAAAAGCCCACAGGAGCTGCTACGCAAGATAAATAAGTACTCTCCAACCCAGCTGCCTACTGAAGTATTTCCGAACCAATACGACTTACGCGCGAACCCAATAATCAATCCACAATCTCACATTAAAAACAATCTGAGATCAGACCGTGACAGTCGATCGATCTCCTATCTGCATCTCAATAACCAAACCCTACGAACCATTTAAGGCGACGTATAAAATGCTCTTCGTCGTTCCATTTTACCGAGTTTCCACTCCTAAACCAAATAAAGTAAATAAAACCGTACACATAACATTAAAATATACATGTATATGTTTAAAACATAACAAATAGTTTTTTAATAATTAAAAAAACTGGTTTAAGTTAAAATCTGTTAAAATAATTAACTGTTAAAATCGAGCTTTCGTCAACTGTCATTTTCATACAAAGGTCTATCCACAGATACCGATACGACCTCCCATGGATAGCTTGTATCGACAGATGGCTATTACAATCCGTCGCTTGGTTGTTACAACATTTCGATTAATATTACTATCTCAGATGGTGGATTATGCATTGAGGTAGGTTATTGGGTTCGGGGGTTAGTTAGTGTCCTGGCGAGCAATGGCTTCTATTATGTGATCTAAAATATACACTGTTAACTCAGTGATTATAATAATAAAAACTAAACAAATTCTTGGGTGTACGAGCCAAGAGTTGAAAGCCGTTTTTCTCTCTCTCCAATTTTACATTAACTTAACACTAATACAATAGAAAACTTATGAATACAAAAATTAAACTAAAAACATGATTTAAACAAAACAAGAAAACTAAAACCTTTTTATAACTAATTATAGATAATTCATGTGAATTCAACCAAATTATACGTGTTTTGTCTTGCGACAGATGCTGCAGCTCTCCCACAGCCAACTCCATTGACGCAGCCATAACTCTTCTGGGTTCTCACCCGTTTTCAAGTAATTATTCTGAAGATGGTAGCGATTATGGCGCAAAGTTTCTAGTTATAGATATAATATTAAATCTAAATCACTGTCAGTGTCAGTGAGGTCAAAAAATAGGTTTTATTTGTAGTATAATCTGTAGAAAGGAAACCCTCCACGATCCGATACGATAGTGTCACAAAGGAGCTTATTTCCGCCCGACCCCGCCATAAAAGACATTATATTTTCTTTACAAACAAAATCAATACAAAACCCGACCTTATGAGCTTCGTAAAAAGGCCAAATTGGTTATTTATCAACGAAATAAAAACTACAAATGTTGATAAGGTTTTGTAAGGGCGCGTGGTGTCATTGGATATGCATTTAATTAAAATTCATAAATACTAAACTTTGATGAGCCTCAGAGAGGCTTTATGACATTACTATATTATGGTGAAACAGTAACTTTTATAATTCAACAAATGCATGGTGTAAGTACAGTATATTAAAAAAATCTACGGCAATTTTGAATAAAAACATTTAATGAAGTATTTTAGTAGTTTTATTTTAACAAGTCATATGTTTGATAACAATCCAATGTGATGTTAAGTGAGATACGGCCTATTTCAGAGCCTTTAGGCCGGCAACACGTTTGCAAGCCCTCTGGCATTGAGAGTGCTGGCGGCGGTAGCACTTAACATCAGCAGAACCTCCACCCCGTTTGCACCTATAAAAAAATGGCACGCCTGTCCAGAAGATGCCTATTTAAGCGGCCATATTAAACTGTATAGCAAAGATGGATGGAATTCCATTACTTTGCTGGTTTTACAAGAGTGTCAGTAGTGTAAATACAGACAAAAATCTTTACACTCAACTGTAATTGTATCTAATTTTAAATTTGGCACAATTTTGCACATCTACATTAATAATCTTTGCAGAACGGAAGAGTGCAAGCAAAAAGCGAGGTAGGGTGATAACAACAGACAATGGCAGCTAGTGTAGTTAACAATGGTTCGTTTGTGACAATTCTTCGCATAATATCGGGGCGCAAAACGTTGTAATTCGATAAAAGACGCCTTTATGAGTTGTGGGCGTGACTTACTTACTGATTACAACTTCTGTTTGTTGAGTTATCAATGACGTACATCTTTTGTTTTTTGTTTGAATCTATGGTTAATTTAGTTTTAGTTTTCATCAGCTCATAATGGTAAAGTTGTTTTTTTTATAAATCATTTAAAGTTCACGCCATCTATTGCTTTAACCCTTTTTTAGGTTTGGGCCTCAGATTTCTGTTCATGATCATTTGTCAATCTAATAGGCAAGTAGGTGATCAGCCTTCTGTGCCTAAGGTAAGTTTTCCTCACGAAGTTTTCCTTCACAGCCGGAGCTCGAACTCCAGTGACGAGAGTCGCATGCTGAAACCACTAGACCAACCTTGCTCTTAGGTATACCTCGAATTTATTATAGTCCGAAAATGTTAGTATTCCAATGAATACTTGGACCTTCAATCGAAGTATTGTTGAGTTTCAAAAATTTCACGTCGTTCATATTGTCATTTCTACATTGAGAGCCAAATCAGCAGGCAAATGCATTTTTAAAACAGGGCTGTACTTGGTTAAGAGGACAAAAGGCGGTACTTTCCGCTCTTACTTTAAACCGGGATTTGCACCTCTTCGACAGAAAATATTTGTCATTTTATGTAAGAATTTGAATACAATGAAAACATCTTTTTAAAGTCGCTTAATATAAAATCGATACAGTAGGAGTGATTCGCGCACAATGCCGCTGCAACAAAGCCTCAAAGAGCTTATAAGCTAGCGTCCTAATCGGATAACGTGTTCGTATAAAAGTCGCGCATACTCTTATACAGATAGCCAATGATATAAAGACATAGATGAATTTCCTTTTATTTTACCGGTGACCACAGAGCTGGTGCTTTCCTCCCTCAACGAATAAGTATACAGCGAGGGAATACTGCCAGCATTAAAGGTACACTGCCACAGGGACCAAACTTTTTAAATTTGTATTAATTGTCCTAAACTATAACAAAAAACTTTTTATTTACAAAAAATAGTCTTTCCTCTAACTTCGACTTTGTTCCCTTTGGAGATGAGACTCTTGGGCCGTGGGGTTCAAGTGCACAGACGCTAATTAAAGATTTAAGTTGGCGCCTGGTAGATAGTTAAGCTGATAGTAAGACAATACAAGAGCAGTGTTGGTCTAATTTTTCTTTGTTTAGAACAGAGAGCAAATGGAGCAAATTAAAAAAAAAACGCTCATTGTGCCGAAAGTCGAGGTGGTATGGGTGGAATTTCATATCCTGCCTCGACGGAGCTGCAACCAACCATGTTCAACATGAAATCTTAAGTAATCAATAGTTAATTAATCATACTAAAATAACGACGTCCGATGATGAAACAGAGCTGTAGGTATTAAACCGAACAACTCCTCTGAACTCTCCTTCCTTCAGCATGTGCCTCTCAACTCTGAGGTCATGCTTTTGAATAATAATATTTAACATGCTGTGCACAAATGGATTTCTTCCTAAGTGCGCAACACTAGCTCCTTCGGTGGAATACATCCATAAAACATCGCGAGGAATACATCCAGGTGCAAAACAGACACGTGGGTAAAGTGGGAACAGAATTATCTATAATTACGAAATAAATAAATAAAATTATCATGAAACCGATGAAGAAGTCTAAGCCCAAGGCCAAAAGCCACTGGATTTTTTACACAACAATCAACATACATTCTTCTTATAAGGGAAGTCGAAGGTGAAATATCACGCCTGTTTAGAAGGAACGATTTTCCTCTATTTTGAGTGCATTTTTTTATAGAACAGGGGGCAAACGTGATGTAAAGTGACACCGCCGACTATAGACACCCATGTTGACAGAGAGGTCGCAAGTGCGCAACGCACTAATTAATTATATATCCGACTAATTATCTCTAAAACGTAACATTTAGTCCCCCAATAGTCCGTGACTATAGCGTCATTATGCTTATTTAGCCACAAAACCGCTTCAATCACATCACAAACCGCGATTATGCACGCCATTCACTGCCTACAATGGATACAGTAGACCGTTGACTAGATAATTATCGACAATTGTTAATATTACATAAAATACAGTGATTTATACTAAATCATCTAATTTTTTTAAAGTGAAACTTCTTTAGGTATGAGAGTGTGCAGCGTTTTTGTCGAATAAAAGGGAGAGAGCGATTGAGACTTGATCACCGATGGTGTTTTTAACACATATCAATATCATTATTATTTTATTAAGTAACTAAATTATCATTTTTTTTTTGTATTTTTATAAGGGCACAGAACCAAGACCATTTTTGCTAAGACCTAGTTGGCCATTTTATAAAATGTGTCCACATTAATAAGACAGCAATTATGATAATAAAGAATTTGTTATATTATTTGGTAATTGTTACCATATTAATGTTGGTATTTCTATATACATAACAACATCTAATTTTAGTTCTTATTTTTAATCAACCTTATAAGATTAATTACTCAATAATTAATTTACAAAGAAGTTTAACTTCTGACATGTGTACTTTGTACGCACGCAATTTTTATTTTTATTTATGGGGGAAACGGGCACGAGGCTGATGTCAAGTGATATGGACACTCTCAGTGCCATAGGGCTAGCGAGTGCGTTGCCGGCCTTTTAAGAAAACGCTCTCGATATTAAATTGGCAATGGATAACTGATGACTTTATCATTATTTTAGATCTACGCCACTCATCTACCAATTTCTATCTCATTTATTTGCCCTTTCATCTACCAATTATAATCATCGTCAAAAGTCTAAAAAGTTTGTAATGCCACTGATTTTTTTAAGTATAAAATGACTAGCATAATAAAAGCTACAAATTCATAGGTTTTAATTAATAATTAAGTAAGACAAAGTTAAAGAAATATAATAAGAAATTTGGTCTCTTCTAGTGTATCAAGTATCTTCCAGAGTGATGCTTCACAAAGTGACCGACACGGTTAGGTGGATACGAAAGAGTTTATTTGAATAAAGCCAGCTTCCGCCTTTCATGCTCTATATTGTGACGTAATCTAAATCATTTCGAAAATACCACAAAAACCCTTGAAAGGGTTTATAAGTATGCAAATTAATATCTTTCGTAAAACCGAAATCTGTTATTTTATGTTGGCCTTGACACGATTATCTAAAAAATCAAAGACATTTTAATTTAGAACATTTGAATACAAACTTTAAAAGATCTAGAATTCTAGAGGCTTGCGTGTCAACGTACTGTCAGGTTGCTACACCTAATTAAGTTTATTAGAATATCGTTTATTAAAACCTAAACATAACAATTAAATTATTATATAATTGGCATTTTCCAGAAATAGTAAAAAGTTTGGCCCCGTGGCAGTGTATCTTTAAATGTGGCAGTATTTATTTTCACGCTGTATTGCGATACTTATTCTTTGACCGCGAAAGCACCAGCTCTAGGGTCACAGGTACCATCCAACTTAATTAAATCTTTAATTAGCGCCTGTGCACATAAACCCCACGGCCCAAGAGTCTCTACTCCAAAGGGAACAAAATCAAAGTTGAAGAAGACTTATATTTTCCGCCTACTCTACGGCCGCCCCAGCTTTCTTGCTTGTTCGAGGGAGGTGAAACGGGGCTAACGGACATACAAGTAGCATCCCAAAACATCCATTCTATTTATGTTACGGATTTTTTTTATAATATCTACATAAATAGATCACTATATTTGTTATTAAAAAAATATTAATTAAAAGTTCACACAAAGCTCACAAGAGGTCAATAATTAACGAAAAACACCATAGACAAAAGACAACGGGTTACCGAGGAGTGATCTCTCTTAACTTAAAAAAAAACGTAGGTACGTCAAATACATATCGTTAGTACATACTGATTAATAATGTTACATAATCTATTTAGATTTTATTAAATAAAAATATACAATTGTTACTCATTCAATTTACGATATAGCTTACACTTTCTTCGTAAAGAATGAGGACCATAAATAATAGCAGTAAATAAGTGTATAAATATTGAAAACTGTCAGAGCGGGTGAAAAGGCGCGAAACTGAATATCCTCAGGTTTCCGGTCGCGTTCATAACAAAATACTAAAACGGATATTTTATAGAGCAATGCCATTGACAACATAGACAAAAGATAATTTAATTTTTTTTATAAGTAGAAGAGATTTTGTGATGTAGATTTATTTAAACTGATATTTTGTTATCGCAATTTTATAAACGCAATAGTGATATTTTTAAGTCTCTCATAATAATGATGTTGGCTTTGCTGATTAAAAAATATTTATGCGTGCATCTGTAAGGCTTCAAAATTCGTTATATTTACCGGTTTTTAATTCCTGACTCAAAGAGTCAGTCTTGACTCAACCTTATTGTAAAAACATACGACATTTTCATTAAAAATTCAATTTATTCTGTAACAGCTTTTTGGCAAAGCTTACTTAATATACCTTAAATCTATAATTTTTAAATAAGAACTCAAACGTTTACTACAAAACAAAACACTATTATTCTACATTATCTATGGGTCGTGGTACCCAAGCTGGGGAAGCACGAGATTTGAAATTGGAAGCAAATAGGCGTTAAATGGCGGCGTGCGCTGTCATAACGTCATTTCGCGTTCATCAGTGAGCGAGACAGCATCGTTGCAGGTTTTATTAGCGTAAGAAATAGCGGGCCATTTGACTACAAAATTGGGATTTGCATCAAGGTAGCTGATTGCATTTTCTTAGCACTGCACCGTCATTAAATTTCGCTTGAAGACTGGGGCTAAATTTTGCTGTAACCCGTACCTGGATATAACCTTCGCAAATTCAATTACTTGGCCAGCTTGCAGTGGACAATTTATGCAGTACCTGTACTTGTCCTAGCCTTTAGTATTTAATTTAGAATGACTATAAGGCAGTAGATCTGCTATTTTTACGCTCCAGTAAATACAACGCTCTTACAACTTAACTACTAACATCAATGAAAATATTGATATATTTTACAACAATCCTCTACTTTAAATTTTTGTTTCGCGTAATGAGGTTTAAGTTTCTATTTAGTTTTAGTTTTTTGTGCTGTTTGCTTGTTTAATTTTTTCCCTGTGGTTGGAAATTTTTATGCTCTAATATAATTATATTTTTGTTTTTTTATGTACCTCCTGTATACAGGAGGCAAATGGACAGGCGGCTCACCTAATGGACACTCGCACTGGCAGAAGGCTCGCAAGCGCGCTACCTGCCTTTTAAGAATTGGTACGCTCTTTTCTTGAAGGACCATAAGTCGAATTGATTCGGAAATACTTCAGAGAGCAGCTGGTTTCACATAGTTGCAATAAAGAGTTGCAAGAGGTGTGAAGTAGCCCCGTCTCGCCTTGCTGAGCACACCAAGCTTCTTAGAGCTTAGCCTTTCCTTCCAAATGACCACGAAACTGAACGTCATTCGATATGTCCAGTAGTCCGATGCTAGCTGAAGCTTTAAGTGAGAGTGTCTTCGAAGAGAGGAGAAGCGACAAAGGGTGTTTATTTAGCGGTAAACGCGCAAACTTGTGTCTTCTTGGAGTTAAATCGAACTAGATTGAATCTACCCTAGTCCGAGACTCTACGTAGCAGAGTTTTGACTTCAGACACAAGGTTGTTCCGGTACTTATGGATAACTGCCCGATAAATACCTGCCCGGCTAAAGCCCGTGTAAAGAGTGCCCAGTGCTGTCTTCCGCATGAATATTGCTGAGTTGCGATATATCATGTATTCAAGCGGTCTTCCAGCACTTACACTTTAAATAAATGGGTAAAAAATGGGAATATCTTCGTGAATTATTTCATATCTTAATTGAAAAGTCAATTAGTGCAGAGCTTACGGCACGACTACATGTTTGACAGTTGCACTCTAAACGTCAATATTATTGACACAAATATATAATATTTATCAGAGAACAAAAACTATTTTAGGTAGAATTGAAATCGTAAAGCAGCGCGTTAGGTAAAAACGACATTTTCTTTTAAATTTGATTCAGATTGAATCGTTTCTTCGCTTCAATCCAGCTATAAGTCAACCCGAATGTTATTTCAATGTAAATAAATTGATTTATTTTGAAAGGTTGTCTGACTTTTTTATGTGTAAGGTTAAATATTAGATCGATTATATTACTCATGCGACCGGCGCTATCTTTTTTTTAAATTTAAAGTGGGGTTTTTTTTAGTTAAGTGATAGCCCATAGACAGATTGCCAGAGGGCTCTTTTCTTGAATCCTAAGTTGAATTGGTTCGGAAATTCTTCAGTGGGCCGCTAGTTCCTCATAGTGGAAATGCAAATACTGCCTTAAAAAACGCTCAGTTGTGGAACGACGGACGTCAAGGTGATACGGGAGGAATTCCGTATTCTGCCTCGAAGTCCTATGATGAAACTTTATTATATATTTATATAGTATATAAGCTTTAGGTTTAGGTATCGATTAAGATAAAAAAGGTTTTTGTTTTCCATAGATAAAAATCGGTAATGCCATTCGCATTACCGATCTTGGTACTTGTATTGTATTCGTAATTCCTAAAATGATTTTAAAAAAAACATAAATAAAATGTATGCTGTCTTATTTCTGAGAAACAATTTTAAATTTTGAATACAAAGAAATCTTATTTAATTTTGAACTTTTACTATATTTTTCAGGTAGGTAGGAATATTATACGAAGTGTAATGTTGGCACTAGGCTTCAGCGAGTCATCCCTGAAGTCGTAGATTCAATCCCCGGCTGAACGATGAACTATCTATCTATATGCGCATTGAAAAATTCGCTCGAATAGAGTAGGAAAACATCGTGAGGAAACCGGCTTGCCTTAGACCTACAAACTCGACGGCGTCTGTCAGGCAGAGGAGGCTGATCACCTACTCGCCTATTAGACAAATGACATGAAACAGATACAGACATCTGAGGCCCAGAACTAAAAAGTTGTAGCGTCACTGGATTAGTTTTTTTAGGAATATTATACAAATATGTAAGTAGCTTTGATAAGGTAACGGATTGAAACTTCTAATTTAAAGAATTTTACAAAAGAAGTAAAAACTTTTGTTTCAGTAGAGGCTTTATGACAATTTAAATGTTAAGTACATACTCTCTTGTCGTAACGTGATTCACGCAAATATTATAAATAAATAATATATCTACTTATAATATTAAAAATGTAAAAGAATAGAATTAACTATAAAAAACATGCCCTCTCACAATATTGCTGTGCCTAACCAAGGTCCCTATTGTAAAAAAAATTATAGCATGTCACCTGTAAAGTATGAACATATGGAATTCAGTAAAGATTTGACCTTGACTTATAATCAGACATTATTAAAAAGTCTGTAAAACTACTTAAAAACCAAATAAATATATCTATCTTACTTTAATAATGAAGAGTAAAACAATTTGAACCTTATAAAATCTCCACAATTACACTTGACAATAATAAATAACTGTGACGCCCCTTTAATCCACGCAACAAAGCGTATAATTTCCTCAGTCTGTTTGTCTAACCGCGAGCACAGATTAAACACCGATAAATAAATACTTAACGTTCTAATTCGTTTACTTCGCGCTCCTTGAATAAAAATTATTTAGTCTATGGTTTGCCATTCAATTTACTCAAAATGGATTAACTTGTTTAATTCTCGATAAATGTAGGTATAGCATCTTCCCGTGGTTGCTTTCGCAGTAAATGTGTCGAATTTTAAAACAGTTATTAGCCTTTCGTTAATAGCAAAACAGCTCGAATACAAGAGAAAAAGTGTTTGTTTTAAATTTCATATTTTTCGTAGGAAGAAATCTTAGTCTGTAATAATGGGCAAGAGTTAACCGCCCCATTTTCTCTCCAAGCCTCCATTTTCACTATAAAACGTTCACAAACGCGTTCAAGAATAAGAAGTAATAAGCAGTTTTCTTTCGCGCCAAAATTGTCTTCCATAATAGCGTCTCGAGATACCGCGCCCGCCATAAAAAGAGATAAACGACCTGGCTCTATTATTTTTGCTCTTTAACAATAGCAATGTGTGCATGTACTGTTGTCTCGTTCTGGCACGCGACGCGCTCAGTCGTCCGTTTCGCGAACAAGAGAAAACAAAAATTTGTCGTACGCCCCCACCTCACCCGCTAATGTTCAGGGAGACAAGGAAAATGTTCCCCCTCTTTTGTAATTTACTCGAAAAACTTAATATGAGTCAATTAAAATTTTATTAAAACATCAAATTGAGTGCTCTTCAGTATGTAATATAAGCTGTATTTTAATAACGTTTGAGAAGTTAATTGTGTGAGAAGATATTTTAAGAAAAGCTTTTCATTTGCTATTCCAAGATGAAAAATATGAAAATTATCTCTTACGTCACATATATAATATGTGGGGTAATATATAAAACTTCGATAATCTTTGAAGAATTTATGACTTAAGTGTGGGTTCAACCTATATTGTTCGCTTTTGTGATGCTATTCTGTGGCGACAATAGCGCGATGTTTTGGCGGGAGAAAAGGCGGGAACGTTATCAGCGGGTGCCATTATGGCAGCTTATCAAAGAAACTCGCTTCCGCAACTCCGTTTTTCTTTTACGGTCACGTCTGGGCGGCTGACTATAAGATAGCAGATGCATAACATGTTTGAAACAATACTAAAGGAACTTGGCACTTAGCTGTCATATTCGCCGCTTAATTACGTTTCATATTGAAACAGACACCATAAATTAAAGAGTGTTTACTTTATCTGTTTTATAATATGAATTTATTTATACAAATTAATGTCGTAAATAATTAAGTAATACAAAAAGTTCAGCGTTCGAAATTTCATCCGCATCACCTTGATGGCTGGAAGTCTTCCACGGTCCGCTTCACAAGTCATAGAAATCAAAGGCCGTTAACGCACCCAGTAAAATGTGTGTCAATAGGCTCCGATGCCCGACTGCCCTTTATGGGCGTCCTCGTTTGATCGGAGGCTCGTTTGCCTATATCCTATTAAAAAATCAACTTTTATCAAAAAAATACATTAAATAAACACGTAGATATCTCTGCCCTATTGAGTCATTATTTTACTTCGCTTTCAACGAATTTTAAACGTTTTTTATTATATAATAAAAATAATGAAATATAAAAAGGCAGTTGACTGCGTGGAGTGAGGGCGGGCGACGATGAATGAGCTAATTAGGACGCCAAACGAAAGAAAACGGGAAGAAAAGATGAGAAAACTCAGAGAAAACAAGAATACTTCGCGGAACAGGGATGGATTTGAAATCATCATATATAAACTTGCGCTACAACCTTCTTAGGGATGGGCCTCTGATTTCTGTATCTGTTTAATTATAATTTATCAATCTAGACAAGTAGGTGATCAGCCTTCTGCGCCTGACACACACCGTCCACTTTTTAGGTCTAAGGCAAGCCGATTTCCTTATTTATAGAACAGACGAACGTGGAGGTGATACGGATGATATTTTGTATTATGCCTTGAAGTCCGATGATGAAACTCAGCTGCAGGTACGAATAATTCCTCTGAACACTCTTCATAATATATGCGGTAGAAGTATGTATCAGGGACCTTTTTATTTGTGTTTTGTTAACTGACAAACGATTTGCTCTGTATCAGCCTCTTGAAAAGTGGTAAAATCGCGAAACAATATACTCGTATATTGTTTTGTGATGCAAGTTATATCCGGCATTGGGGTGACATGACATCATTTAGTTGAATAAACAATTCCTAAATCCGTCCCCGTCGCAACGTCCGTGTCCTTCGTGAATGGTCCGCTAACAAACTCTTTCACAAAAATACAATAATTACTTTAAGTCGAATAAAAACCGCTTTCTTTCGACACAAGGCGCCTAATTCACCTTCGCTCCCTCAAGTCCTTTATTTAAACGAATTACAAATGTTTAGAAGCGATGATTGCAAGGGTTTTAGACCAAAGTAGGCAAGTTAATAAAATCTATTTGTGTTGATTACTAAGCAAAAATTATAAGTTTTTAGCGGACTATCGGCAAACTCGTTAGCTTAGTGTAATATGTGTGCGGTCCGCTGCCCTTGAACACCTGTCAACGCCGGGACGCTTACAGGTGTGTTTCTATTATCTTACTGGCCAGGATATATGTAGAAGGAGTATGAGAACTCTCACTCCCTTTTATTGAAGCTGAGTTCAATAAATTATTTATAATACAAAATAAACCCGCGTTACTTTGATACTTTACTTTTCTACAGCAAATATGATAACTGCGGTAAAAGGATATACGTGTAATTGACAGCTTTTTATATAAATATATAATTTTACAATATTCTTAACCTACATAATAATAATAATTAAAAATTAATAAATAGAAAATTAAAACAAAATGTTTGGTCTCTGTGGTAGTGTACTTTTGATACGTGCAGCATTTGCTCGCTGTATTGCGATACTTACCTATTCGTTGAACGAGGAAAGCACCAGCTCTGGGGTTACCGATACTATCTACCAGCTATCTATCTATATAAAGGATTTGAAATGTCATACTTAAAAACTATATTTTGCTCATGTAACGATAATAATTAGAACCGCTTAGTGGGTGATGACCAGTTCATCAATTTTTGGATTGTATTTTCAGACCAAATAATTATAAAAGATATAGGAATTTATTTATTTAAAAAAACCTAAACGTGTACTTTTTTAATGTTGGCAGCATTTCCTCGCTTTATACTTTTTCGTTGAGCGAGGAAAGCACCAGCTCTAAGGTCACCGGTACCTATTATCTATCAGGCACCAACATAAATCTTTAATAAGCGCCTGTGCACTTGAACCCCACAGCCCAAGAGTCTCTACTTCAAAGGGAACAAAATCGAAGTTGGAGTTATAAAATATTAGGAAATAAATTGTGACATATAACCCATACTTTCAACGAAAAAAAATTTATTACATTCCAATGCAAATAAGCACACATATATTAAACAAAACCTATTTAATTATAGTTAGGACGAAATAGCCACTAAAACGCAATTCTGAAGACCTAAGTTCACCTAAACCCCAATTCAATTATCATTTAAATAAGAAGGAAAGATAAAAATTCAAATAGCTACTTGAATGTGGCTCATTACTGCATTTTCCTATCGCGTAGTCAAACTTTTGAGTGTTGGAACTAAAAAATAACCTGAATTTCAATGCAAATATACTTTCGGAATACTATTGAAAATTCTCGATTTAGTTCGTATTAGAAACTATAGTGAAGGAAAAAGCTTGGAAGGTTCTATTGGGAAACATAATTGTATTTATAAATGTTATTGTTAAAATAAACGTAGTATGTCAGAAATATAGTTATAGTATAAGATCCCGCTATACAACGACCTTCACCGAGATGCTTATTTAATGAAACTTATTTTATATTTAATTTAATATGTCAATAAATATAATCCATATGGGTTGCCTAGCAAATTTCAGTCCAGAGTATGTTTAATTAATATTAAAAAAAAATTTTTTTTTTATAATTTGCATGTAGTAAATTTTTTGAACTTTTCTCAATCAATATTTTTAATCAGGGTAGTATTATATATGTATCACTATAACCTTCTTTTATACTAAAGATGTATATATACTTTAGTGTCACATAAAAAATATACACATAAATAATTAATTGATTAAAAACAACCTAACGTTTGCATATTCTATGGGCTTCATACGTTCGATTGGTATAGAATTTATCTAATAATCATCCCGGTGAAATTATTAAAAAAATATTTTTTTTTAAATTAATTAAACATACTCTGGACTGAAATTTGCTAGGCAACCCATATGGATTATATTTATTGACATATTAAATTATATATAAAATAAGTTTCATTAAATAAGGATCTCGGTGAAGGTCGTTGTATAGCGGGATCTTAGACCATTACGTAATGAGAGATGCCACAAAGATTTAACTATACATCATCTGCGTTTAAATTAATACAGTTTATTTACCTTAGATTAGATTTATAAAATAGGAGGGCAAACGAGCCTACGGCACGCCCAAAATGAGAGGTCATGGATACCCAATTTTAGCAGGTGCATTGCTGGTCTTTTAGAAAGGAGTATACTCTTACTTAAACAACGTTTAAATTGGTTAAACGGAGTTGCTAAAAATATCCACCGAGTAATTTTTCATCAGAGTATTAAGTATCAAAACTGTCAAACTATAATGACGTAATGGATAAAAATAAAAGATAATTTTTCTCCTCAAATCCATACGTAAAATTCAAAGACATTGTTTTTAATAAATAAATAATATATAAAATTATATATAAAAGTGTTTTAATTTCCTTTTTTATTACATCTGTTCGTTCTGATCACTTCATCAATTAATAAATTATCGTTAAAAACGTGTACAAATTAAACGTAACTTAAATCGATTAGGAGATTATATCACTCAATCTCCTGCGCGAAGTTTGTCGATTAATCTCTGCAAACTTATGTCATCAGCATTTATAATTAATTAACTGATCGTAAATGAACCACAATAAAGGGGTATTCCACAGATTATAATAAAACACGTTTTTCAATGATTATAGAGGTTATATATCAAATAAAATATAGGTACCTACGTAAATCTTCATATTCTTCTCTTTTTTTGAAGGACCCTAAGTGGAATTGGTTTGGAAATACTTCAGTGGGCAGCTGGTTCCGAAAACGCTTAGTTGGAACGACAGACGTCGAGGTGATACGGGTGGAATTTCATCTTCTGCCGATGATGTAACTCAGCTGCAGGTATTGATCCGAACAACTACTCTGAACACTCTCTATGGTAAATGCGGTAGAAGATGCAGAGAGACCCCACATCTCTAACGCCAAGGGATCTAGCAGCATGGTAAGGTATTGGTCGTCGACGATTCGAACTGTTCTTCGTTGTATGAAGTGGAAGGTCAGGGTCAAGTGGAATGAGCTGGTACGGGAGAGCTTTATACAAACAAACAAAAAACTTAGCGATTACAAATATTATATACGAACGGTTTATACACGAAGAAAGCGGGCGATCATTTGTTTAGGAACTAGACTTCAGCAGCGCCGTGTACGTCGCATAATATAAAATGATTTAAGCGTTGCATAATTAATACGCGATAATTATGTTTTATTGAAAAACTTTGTGTTCTGATTAAGATTAGTTCAGAACTTGCATAATAATTCAGATGTAGAGATTTCACCATGCACGCGAGTCGGGACTCGCGGTACATTGATCCAAATAACTGGATGAACCGAATTAATTATTACAAAAAGGGTTTAACGTTAGGGTCCTTCAAGAAAGGAGCGTATCAATTCTTAAAGGTCGGCTACGCACTTGCGAGCCTTCTGTGTCCATGGGCGGTGGCATCACTCAACATCAGGTGAGCCTTCTGTCCGTTTGCCTCCTGTTATATAAAATAAATACATACAATACTTTTTAACTAACCAAAAAATAAAATATAATCACTAAACAAAGAAAAAAAGGTTTTTGTCAAAGTCAAAATCATTTATTCACATAGGTAGCACAATGTTCACTTATGAACGCCAAAGAAAAATACATATTAGATGCTTTTAATTTTACATTTACTGCCAGTCTATTATTACTTCGCTTTATGTAAAGATTTCAACAAATAAACAAAAAATCAGACATGACACATTTAGTAATACATTTTATTTGATACGCACCATCTAGCCTCTTCAATAAAACAATCCTACATCTTTGTAAACATCTTGTTAGTTGAAGCACTTAATATCTTAAGACGCGTTTGTAACGAGTTGGTTAATGAATTAGATCTGAATTTAGTACGCTAATTATTAAACTTAGCCGCGAGCGTTTAATTAAATTGTTGGTGTACATCGATGCTTCATTATTTAGGTTTATCTTTAACATCTAAACAACTTTTGTTTGGTATTTAGTCATAAACTCAAAATAACTTTATTCATATAGCTAACCAAGTACACTTATGAACGTCCACAGAAAAGATGTTAAATTTATTCTAAATTACATTTACTACTAGTTCGCAAATCATGGGCGTAGAGCGGGCCAGAAGAACTGGCAAGAAACTCTCCGTTACTCTTTTTAATCGCCAAATTTTGAGTCTTACAAATTGTTTGAACTGGAGCAAATCAATCCCAAGGATTAGGATCATTAAATCGTAAAATTTATAAAAAGAGTTATTTATTAATTTACGTTTAACCAAGAGCTTTGAATTTATTCAGTGATAATTCTCTAATTTCGCTTGGGAGTTTTCATATTAGGGGGTTGTAGACCTACACCAGTATAATACGCGAAATAGAACTAATTTGGGTGTACGACCAACCAGGCTCCAAAAGATAAACCACTCCTTATATGGAAATTGTATTCGTTTTTACAACAAACTCCCAAGCGAAATTAGAGAATTGTCACTAAATAAATTCAAAGCCCTCGTTAAACAAAAATTAATCAATAAAGCTTTTTATAAATTTGACGAATACTTAAATGATCCTAATCCTTGGAATTCATTTGCTCCAGTTCAAATAATTTGTATGACAATACTTGGCGATTAAAAAGAGTGGCGGAAAGTTTCTTGCCAGTTCTTCTTACCCGCTCTACGCCCTTGACTTGCGAACTGGTAGTAGATGAAAATTTACAATTAATTTAACTCATTTTTTGTGTCGTTAATTAAACAAATAAAAAATAAATCTGCGGCGCCTTTTTAGGTCTGGGCTTCAGACTTGTATAACTGTTTCATTATCATTTGTTTGTCAATCTATGATCCGGCAACGCACTCGCGAGCCCTCTAGCATTGAGAGTGTCCATGGACGGTGATATCACATAACATCAGGTAAGCCACCTGCAGGTTTGCCCCGTTCTAAAGAAAATCTAATAAGCAAGTATGTGATCAGCCTTGTGTGCCTGACACACGCCATCGACTTTTTGGGTTTAAGACAAACCGGTTTCCTCACGATGTTCTCCTTCACCGTTCGAGCGAATGTTAAATGCGCTCATAGAAAGAAAGTCCATTGAAGCACAGCCGGGGATCGAACCTAAGACCTCAGGAATGAGAGTCGCACGCTAAATCCACTAGGCCAACACTGCTCGAAGTAACAGGGGTCGAAAATTGGATGCAATTACTTTTTGTTTCCGAACTTTCGATGTGAGGGTAGGAATAAAAAAATATCACCAGTAACCAATATATATTTAATGAAACAATCCATTATAAAAATAGCAACAAAATATACACTTAAGCCTCTACTAACCTAATAACAACTAACTTAACATTTTCTCTTACCATTTAAATTATTTTTAATGTCAGGAAAATTCACGCATCTATTGTACATATTAGGCGCATAGCTCATTTTTAGTTTTGTTAATATTAACTATTTAATTTGAGAAAAAAAAATCTCTTTTAAACGCGTCAAAATTAAATATGTCGTCTTTACCACTCACGTTGCACATCGAAAAGAAAAAAAGGTGACAAAACATTCTTGGCAATATAAAAATTTTTATGGTTACCATTTTTAATATTTTATAATAACCGGAATATATATTTTGAATTTTTATAATAAGCACTCGATGTTCGTTTCTAAATACACGCCCAAATCGCTGTTTTGGTCACCCATGACCAGTCTACACCAAAACGGTAAAGTAGCAGGGTGAGATTTGGAAGCTAAACTTAAGCGCAGACTATAACTCAAGTATGTCATCATTCATTAGACGTAAGCGAGTCAGTTTCTAAATCTTACACTTAGTCACTTGTGAATCACATAGCTTGTATAGAAAATTACGTATTTAAAACCAATTAAAAATTTAACTTTACAATTACAATTTACCCACTAAAAGTCCGTGGGCTTTTGGGCGTCCAATAGACTCGTTTGCCCCCCTGTACTATAAAAAAAAACGTTTTTGAAGTTATACTTCTTTAGGCGCGTTATGAAAAATTGATGAGAGTGAAATTTTACGATGCGCGCGCACCTGAGACACAAAGTTGTCAGTGTGATTATAGCGTGCGAGAGCGAGATGGGAATAAGACAATCTACAAGTAAAAAGAAATAGAATATGCGTGACGTTAGCAGCTATGCCAAGAATTTTGAATGACCATAATGAGATTTACCTTTTAAACAAATAAAGGAGTTTTAATTATTTTTTCAAAGCTATTTAGCAATGCTTTTTCACAAAGACCTATTGTTACTTAGTTAAAAGGTTATGTACGTATACGTAGTTATTAAATTGAATGAATAATATAATAAAATAATAAATAATAATAATTATTATAATTAATATTAATTAATAATTGAATAATATACTAAATATTAAATATTATTAAATTATTAACGTTAAATATTTGTTATTCATTATTTAATATTTAAAAAAAATAAAGAAAGCCAAAGAAGTATAACTTCTTACGCGCGTACATAAGTACACGCACCCTTTTTTTTACTTGTATTTTATTATGTTTGTCTGGAAGATATCGCTCAAACTACCCGATGTAGTATTTTCTATTTATTTAATATATATGAACAGTTTGAGACATCTTAAATATATAAAAACTTTAGCAAAAAATACTGTCACCACGATGCCTATAAAGCACAAAATTATACATAAATTAAAAACCGATAACCATTAGTAATCTTCATGAACAAAACCGAAACAATCAGGCGAGCGTGACCCTCTGTTTTAGCATCTGTTGCGATATAATTTTTTGTTCGGACGAAAGAGGGTCCCCTCGGAATCTTTTGTATCTGAAACAGAGGAATTAATTTTTTTTTTAATAAATTCTAAGCCTGTTAATGAACATACCCTTAGTTTAAGGTATTCATTGGTATTGTAGAAAATTAAGTCATCATAATATTACTTATTAGACGTAATTATTGTATAGGCTAGATTGTAATTCATGTAAAGTCGCGCTCTTTTTTGTGAAGTTTAGTGTAGGAAAAAAATTCTTAAAACATATAGAGATACTTGTCCGATGTAGATCAAAGTTTTGAGATTATTTTGAGTTATCTGGAAGAAAATGCTTTTAACAATAAGACCGCTCATTTTCTTTCTGTGCTTCACGTTCATATCCGTTTTTTTATGTTACAGGAGGCAAACGGTTATGTTAAGTGATACCACCGACTATAGACACTCACACTGCCAGAAGACTCGCAAGCGCGCTGCCGGCCTTTTAAGAATTGGTACGCTCTTTTCTTGAAAGACCCTGAGTCGAATTGGTTCGAAAAAGTGGGCAGCTGGTTCCACATAGGCTGGTGCGTGCTTTAAGAAAAGCTCAGATGTGAGACGGACGTCGAGGTGATACGGATGGTATTAACCTACTTCAAAAAGGTTATCCGTATGTGATTTATGAATATGATAAACTTGGGCGTCACACATATCGATTTCAACGTGAGAAAGTTTTATAAAAATCAATCGATTACGTACACAATTATTTTTATAGAAACTTACATCATATCATAGAAACTTCTCTGTTCCATTGAAAGTGAGGGTTTGGTTTCCTTCAGTGCAGCTTCAATGTCTTCTCCATTGACTGTCACACTCTCCATACGACGACTTTCGCTGCTCATCTGAAATGTTAATTAATATTTTTCTTAGACAGGTCCTGACGGAGACTGTCAACCCTGAGGTCATGTATTCAAAGCCTGAAATTTTCTTTCCATGTTCCACATACAAACATTTTTCAACTAATAGATATATGTCAGACACAGTCTGAACACCTATAAAATTATTTCGTGAAAGTTTTAGCGCCACTGAGTATAATAATAATAATCTTATTTCTGTACTATAAATATTTTAAATTAAATTTATACAACTGCCAACCTTTTTAAGTAGAATATTTGTTTATCCATTTTTTTTTCAGCCATATACATAGACATAACATTTATTACAAACAGAAACACACATAATAACAATAATCAATGAAAAAATAAAATGAGAGATATCAAAAAAAAATACTTAGTAGAAAAAAAGTTACCAGTACGTAATGAAGTCTTGTGTAAAGGCGTATAGTAAAATTAAATTAAAAGTTAAAAATAAGAATATTTGTTAAGAAGTAGATTTTTTTTTTTGAGCGGATCAAAAACTAAATTTTGCGGGATTTTTGTACATATTATATATGACGGCCTTAATTTTTTTTATAATAGGAGGCAAACGGGCAAGACAGTTCACCTAATGTTAAGTGATACCACTGCCCAAGGACACTCACAATGCCAGAAAGCTCGCAAGTGCGTTGCGGCCTTTAAATTTATTGAAAACTATTTTCGGTAGCCTTTAAGTAATGTAACTCACCAGCTGAGTCTCCAACCTTCCAAGTTGCGCAGTCACCAGCAGAGACTTCAGATCGGCCGGTGAGAAGCCCTCAGTCTTTTCCGCTATCAGCTGGAAGTCTACGCTTTCGTCTACTGTCACATTCTGTGCCAGCGTCTTTAGCACTTCTTGGCGATCATTCTATAAATTATATATTATACAAGCTGACCCAGAAAACGATTGTTTTGCCATGTATATTATATCTAGGAAACATTTTTTTTGTTTAATAAAATAACTATCTACAATAATAAAAAATAGGGGTTCATCGTAGAGGGGAGAAAATCAAAAAAAGTTATCCAAAAAATAAAAACAATTATTTTGGTGTGGACACATCACTTAGGGGTTTAAAAGATAGAAAGTAGCCGATTCTCAGACTTACTGAATATGCATAAAAAAAATCATAAGAATCGGTTGAGCCATTTCGGAGGAGTATGGGAACGAACATTGTGACACGAGAATTTTATATATTAAGATGTATAGCATATCTCAACTTTTGTCGTTTGAAAGACCACAGAAGACCTTGGAACTTGGTATTATGTGGGCATATTTCTGTTTCAAATAGACACAGGGCAGATTCTACAAAAGAGTCTATACAAATTTATAAATGAAACAAACATATGTTTTGTCCCCATTGTAATGTAAGTGGGCGCTCCTATTTCGCCATAACTCTTTCCATGTCATATGGAGCAAGATAATAGTTGCAACATAACAATTCATCAGGAGGCTCATTTGATGTTAAGTGATACCGTTGACTCTCAATGCCAGACGGCTCGCAAGTGCGTTACCGGCTTTATAAGATTTTTTTTTTATAGAACAGGGGGCAAACGGGCAGGAGGCTCACCTGATGTTAAGTGATACCGCCGCCCAAGGACAATCTCAATGCCAGAGGGCTCGCGAGTGTGTTGCCGGCCTTTTAAGAATTGGTATTTTCTTGAAGGACCCTAAGTCGAAATGGTACTGAAAAACATGGTTCCACATAGTGATAAAAAACTCCCTTAAATAACGCTCAGTTGTAGAATGAAGGACGTCGAGGTGATACGGGTGGAATTTCGTATTCTTCACTCTTTTCTTGACGTCGCGATTAATTTTCTTATTGACGTTCATAAGTGTACATTCTCCTTATAGTGCCATCTCCTTTCGAAGGTTGGCAATCATCATAACTTCTTTAATTTTGAATGCCGCTTCTCAACAATGACTTGCTGCTATGCATGATCATAGCACCAAGTCATTGTTGAGAAGCGGCCCTTCATCCACCATCTAAGGTTCTTCATCCATCACGTGCGTCTGCAGCCAGGTCTTCGTCTGCCACTTTGCCGTAGATGATTAGTTGAAGGAGCTCGTATTTTACCTAAATGAAATCGCCCACAAAGACTCTAAGAACTCACCAAATCCGGCAAAGCACAGTAAATATGGCGTTCGATCCTTCCAGCTCTCAACAAAGCCGGGTCCACCAGGTCCGGCCGAGACGTGGCAACTACAACTGGACCCTTCGCACCCCCTTCGGCCCCATCGAGCCTCGCCAGTAATTGGTTTACCACTCGGTCGGTTACGCCGGTTGAGTCGTGACCACGTCTGGACAAAGCATTGTAGTTGACATATTCATATATTACTAGCTGCCCCCGCGAACTTCGTTTCTGCTTAATGTGATTTTACTTAGACTAACTTTCTAGTACATACCAAAATGGAACATTTTGCTATGCTACCCCAGAGACTGTTCGGTTTTTCGGAATAAAAACTTTTTAGGTTGTTCTGTGAATTTTTCTCTATATAAACCTCAGAGTTAATGTCATGTTTCACAAATAAAACATAGGGGTTGATAGTAGAGGGGTGAAAATTAAGGGTTGTATGTATTTTTGTATGTTTTTTCATAAATAAATAAAAAGTTTTGTCTAAAAAAATAAAAATAAACATTTAAGGTTTTGAAAGATAGATAGTAGCCGATACTCAGTCTTACAGAATATATATAAAAAAATCATAAAAATGGGTCTAGCCGTTTCAGAGAAGTATGGGAACGAACATTGTGACACAAGAATTTTATATAATAGAATACCATAAACAGACATTGATATCTATTTTAGTTATAGCTCTGCATGGAATACATTTTATTTCACCGTCTATTGTATATAAAATGGTTGTCTGTAAAGTCGGTTTACGGACGATCGTTTAACGTGACAACGTCATAACAAAACATTGATGAAATGATTGCATACTTAAGTCTTCGAGTGGAAGAGAGATAGATGCGACGCAAGCGTACTATGAGCGTAACGGGACAATGAGACATGCTTTTTATATGCGTGCAGCCGGCGTTCATCGACTTATTAGACGTTGTCACGTCAAAAACTCGCGTAGAAACAGATTGTTGAATTCATTAAGAATAAATAAAATCTTAAAGTACCGCTAATCGACAAAGAAATACTTGAGAAATAAATATGAGTGCCTAACGAACTAATCATAAAATGTTCAATTAAATTTGCATAAAAATGAAGTGTTCGTGAAGGTACTTACAATAAAACTTACTTGGGCGCGAGACTGTCGAATTCGTCAAAGAAGAGAATACACGGACGCTGTAACTCCGCTCTGCATGATAATTCACGATTAAAGAACACTGTATTTATGTGTAAACATAAATATCCTTACTCTAAATAAAAATATGTCTATTTTCTCAGATTTTTGAAGTTATACCTCTTTAGGCGCGGTATGAAAAATTGATGAGAGTGAAATTTTACGATGCGCGCGCACCGTGACACAAAATTAACAGAATGAAGTTGCCCACGGAAGATGCTACGGCATTGGACATAATTTAAAAACAACATTCGAATAATAATAGAATGTAAGTTACACTTAATGTAAGAGAATAATAATAAATATTTATTTATTTAATTTTTCAAATGTAAACTGAACTTTATTGACTATAATAATCCTTTTCCAGTCTTTGATTATTTAATTGTAATTAATTATTTGCATGCAATCAAAAACTATTTTTAATAATGCCAAAGAAGCGCGCGTACATAAGTACATGCACCCTTTTCTTTTATAGAACAGGCATTGAAAACTTCGCATCTATATATAGATATATAAATATATACAATAGTACATATATGAACTTTCCCATTTGACACTCCCGACAAGATCGCTCTTACATTACTATAAACCAGTGGTATCATATATAATATATAAACGTGTACACTACATATAAAATATATATTGAGAAATAATAAAAATACTAACTTGTCAAAAATATCCCTAACAGCCTTTTCGCTTTGTCCAATATATTTGGAAAGTAGTTCCGGCCCCTTCACAGTGAGCATTCGCATATTAGCGGCCCGGGCCAAACAAGACCCCAAATGGGATTTGCCCGTCCCAGGCGGGCCATACAGCATGACCCCACATCGTTTAGATGGGAATAGCACTGGATACATGATTGGCCAGAAAATGGCTTCCGTGAGCTGCCGCTTAACGTCCTCCAAGCCTCCCACTGGAGTCCAGATATCTAGTTCTTTGGGTGTTTCTTTTGTTGTTTCATGGAGACGTGGTTTATCTGTAGATGATTCTGTAAAGGTATTTCTTTTTCTAACTTTTTAAATTAAGAATTGAGCAGTGTTGGTCTAGTGGCTTCAGCGTGCGACTCTCATCCCTGAGGTTGTAGGTTCGATCCCCGGTTGATGTTAAGTGAGAAGTGGCCTTTTGGAGGACACGCCTACAGGAGATGCCTGTTTAAACGCCGTTTAAATGAACCCATATTAAACTTTCTAGGAAAGATAATTTTAATTAATTTAATTTTAATTATATAGTGGTCAGTAAAATTATCGCTTATCGTAAAGTTTCACACCAGGGGTTTATCTTATTTTAACTATTAAGAATATGGAAGGGGGAAAGAACTTCCACTCCATTGCTACAAGAAACGATGATCCAAATCGTGCAGTGCGGTAAAAAAATAAAATAGATTTATTATGGAATATGAGATACAGGTATCACTTATTCCACGTCATGCAATTTCAATCGCTAGACATCCCTACTCATCGGCAAAGAAGTCAGAGAGTGTAGGCCGAGAGAAAAAGCCGGCGTAAAAAACTCTCGGTACTCTTTTAAAATAGGAAATCATCATACAAAATGACTATGTCAAACAACACTTATTTTAAAACCCAGATACCAGATGTCAACAACGAAGAGATCAAACTCCACCATGCTTCTTGATAAGCGTTGTTCGACAAGGGATGACGGAGTCAGGTATCAGAATACGCATGACTTCACCAATAGTAAAAACTTACTTTTCTTCTTGATAGCTTTGAATATCTTCTTATTGAGGTAGTCCACGACATCTCGCACGCTGGAGCCGGCCGTATCCATCGCCATCCTGATTACGTCATCGTCTTCAATAACGAACGACTCGCGTACTTTGTTATTTAGTAAGTGCTTGAACAACTCCACCCTCTCATCCTGAAATTAAACATAACACAGTAATAAGTAAAATGATTAATTATATAGAACAAACGCAAATGTAAACAGGCAGGACGGATTAGCTCTCGAGTGTGTTGCCGGCCTTTTGAATTAATTTCTTATCACCGATAAGCAGTAAGTATTGTTGTGAGTATATGGAACACCTTCAGCTGTTAAAATTTGACGGATTATACCATAGAGAGCCATATTCAATCTAACTTAAATCTAGTGTCAGAACTAACCATATTTATGAATGAATGTGTTTTATAAATATTTTAAAAACTAAACTTACTTGATCAAGTTCAGGAACGTCAAAATGGCTGGTGAACAGAGGTTTCCCGCCAAACTCTCTCAATACCGGATGCAAGGAATGCATACTGAGTGACGTCATTATTACACAGACTCCAGAACACGACTGCAGCATGTTCTTAATACAAATTGCCAGTCTGTAATATCAAAAAAAATTAACTAAAAATTTATTATGAAAATTATTAACTTTGATTGGGCGTGTTCGGCCGAAGTAAGTACTTACTAAACTTAGTAAGCCAGTAAGCATAAAAAAATTAAAGTCTTACAAGCTGACTGTAGCGCTTTTCGGCCAGGACAGACTTACTGGCTTATTAACATAACACAAAACACCGGTTTATGTCATATCCCGTACATAACCTCATAGACTGAATATAATTGACAGTACTAAATTTAGGAATATAATTTAATACCTGTGAATAGTTTCAAATGGATAATTTTATGAGAAATATTTTATTGGATATTTTATTGTCCGTTTTGTTTACATCAACAATAAGCAAAATGGCGTCGTATATTAAGCCATACTTACTGCGTTAGCACTTATTTTGTGTCCCGGCCGAAAATTTTGTAAGCATAGTAAGTGACTTACTAAATTTAGTAAGTACTTACTTCGGCCGAACACGCCCATTGTGCACTGGGCCTGTTGGCAGTATGACTCCTGTGTCATCTGTGTCGTTATATTTCGTCATATTGGTGCGTTCCACTAAGCGCTCACGACGATCACGCTCACGACCCCTGATTTCCCCATTCCACTTGATTGTGAATGTTACTGTCGTTAACTCAAGTGGAATGGATTATGGAGCGTTTCGGGCGTTCATGTAAATATTACAAATGTCAAGTTTGAAAATAGTAGAATTTTAAGGAGGTAAGGTAATCATAAACAATAAGTTTTGATATTTGTGACTTAAATTTATTTATGTTAAAAGTGAAGAATAATTGAATATTTTATAAATAATTTTGGTGAAGTTATCAAACAACTTAAGTTTAAATATAATCGAAATGGCTTTACAATTTCTCTTTCTGAATCAAATCATGTGATTTTTCTTGTCGCCATCTTTAAGCTTTGAATATAATAATATTATTATTTGTCATAATTCAAAAAAAAAATTCAAAAATTGCGCCAAATTATTCTCAACGTTCACAACGACCCACCTCTTTAGATGGGTCGTTGTGAGCGTTGCGTGAGCATTAGTCATGACGTCATGAGTGACGTTTTCGCCGTGACCACAACGACCGCGGTCGGTATGTGGAATGGCTAAAGGAGCATTTTGATCGTCGTGAGCGCTTAGTGGAACGCACCAATAGTCGTAGAATAGTGACAGATTTGACAAAAAGTGAAGTTTTTTGTCATAACTATTTAAATTCATATTGTTATTATGAAAATAGGCATACATACAAACAAAAGGGTTTGTTTTGAAAAAAAATAATAACATTAAATTACACAGTTTTCTAGAAAAATCAGATGCTTCTATGAGCGTCTATTAAATCCGTCACTTTACCGACTGATTAATTTGAAATTTAAAACACATGAATTCTTTTTAATGTAGCCGTAATATTTAGTCAATGTAGTATCCAAATATGATAAAATTGGATTTTGGATTTTTATCAAATCCGACATTCTTTCGACGATCATGACATCAAAATGATATACTTAAATTTTTTCAACAACAAGATTTTGGTCAAACTTTATTTACAGTGCAGTCAACCAAAAAAAGCTAATTTAGGAATTTAGCTTTGCCATCAATATTCACCGATAAAGCATTAACAAAAATTTACCTTTGATAAAACGCAATATCTTGCGGCGAATCGCCTTCCATATTAGGCGATACCAACGCATCAAAGTCATCACAAATCAATACAGATGGACTATGCTCCTGGCAAATTAGTATTGCCTTACTCAATACTTCTGGAATATCTTTCCGGCCCTTTAGAGGCCGACAATGAAGTACATGGGACCATAGAGTAAGGTCCTTTTGTACAATATGACAAAGAGATGTCTTTCCACTGCCGCTAGCACCTAAAATGTGATTTGTTTTTGTTATTATTTAAAACAAAACTCAATTTTTTTTTTCAGATTGAAAGATACCAAATGCCTAAAATGAAAATGACACATTACTTTAACCTCCTTTAACATGCCCAACTGTTGAAATGTATGGAGGATGAGAAGGTGCTCAAGCTAAGAGCTCAAACCATTCAAATTATTGACTGGCCCTATTCCACTAATTGTATTAAGTTTAGACTATTATTTTTATAGAATTAAAATATTTTGTTAACTTACAATTTTGTTCTATTTTCTAAATTAAAAATGTATGTTCAATACAATAAATATAAATTTAAATTCAACACAAATAGACATATATTAAAAATTTCTGTGTCAACTATAAACACATCACATAGACAAAATATTAACTGACAACTAAAATATTGTTTTTTATCTATACTGATACTGAAAAATATTTTTTTTGTAAACTCCACAAGCATAATTTCAGCCTATTTTAGAAATTAATAAATATGTAATGTCTTACCTACCAGTAATTAAAATATTACTCTTTATTTCAGATACTCCTTTAAAACATGCCTCCCTATGAATTTCAAAATATATGTTTGCAACAACTTTTTCAACAATATTTTGCATTGATCTCATAGACCTACAATAATTTTTGAAATCATATTCTAATTTTGAGGGCACATGTTTTGGTAATTCCAAATCAGCATCTGTCAAACTTTTCGCAGACACAGAACAATGTCTGAATGATTCTGAATTTAACATTGTGTATTTCAATTTCTCTGGTTTTAGCTTGAATCTTAAAAATCCATTTGTTATTTGATTATTTTGCTTCACTATGTTGTTGTTTATTAAAAACTGTTTCCCTGAATGTGTGTTATCAACAACACATTTTTTAAACTTCTCAATAATATCAATTTCTGTTTGAGTTTTGTCTGTGTATGTAATGACATCAATATGTTCGGGTTGTTCTGCCTTGTCACCAATTAAGGTAAATATAATCTTTATACCATTTTCTATATTAATTATTGCATTTAATGACTTAGGTATTAAAACAGAAGGTATATTCTTGTTATATACTTCATGAGAAAGGCTTCTGAATATCACATTATCTACTGGAACTATTTCCACACACAAGTCATCAATTGTATTTGTGGTTTTATTTTCATCTTCATTAAGATTTGATAAATGGCTTATAGATGGAATATTCTGCATTGTTGCTAGTATTACTGTCAAATCTTTGTAGGTACTACCTATTAAGTCTTCATGTATGAAAACTGTGTATGGATGAATTAAGTTCTTGCCTTTTTTACCATCACTATCAATAGCAAGAGCTCGTAAAACCAGTCTGCTTGGTACAATCAAATAAGGCCGAAGTATACCCTGATTAATAAGACCAATATTGTTAAAGGCCTGTTTATTGTTTTGAGTTGAAGCACCTAAGGTATTGCTCTGATTTTGAACTTTATTGAAAACATCTACCTTTACTATAATTTTACTATGATTGACCAAAAGGCCTGTTTGCTTTGGTGTAAAAACAATTGGAAGTGATGTTGAAATCCATACTACTGCTTTTTGATGAGAGACAACCAGCCTTAATTGATCAAGGATTCTATACTGAAGAATATCAGCATTATGCTCCTAGAATTAAATTTATTATTTGTATTGTACAAAAAACTAAAACTAAATTTAGACTATTAAAATGTATTGTACCAATATTTCTTGGTCATCAGGACTTTCTGTGTCAATATACAGTTCATCTAAGACTGGAACATCACCATATGGAGACACAAAAACTTCAGCACCCTCATCTAAGTCTAGTAGCTTACTGTGAGTTGGATTGCATGATATGTAACCTTCAGAAACATTGCTGCTGAATACTGCCCATAATAATATATGTTTTTCCTTATACACGATTTGTATACATTGTGACTAAAAAATAAAATAAAGTATATAAATATCGTATAAACAAACATTAACATGATAAAGCAATTTAAGCAAATAACCTTGACCCTATCTTATCATTTAAACGAAAACATAACCTATTCTGCACAAAAATCAACGAAATATATAAAAACATAGAACAACTGAATTTGGCATTCATTGGCTTACATCTGATGTAATTTACAGGATACATTGAGACATTCTACTTACTTGTTCTTTGTTGGCGCTGTATTTAGGACTTATGTATGCAAAACAAGTTCGTTCGTGGGTTAATGACACTTTTAATCTTACACCGCCTAACATTTTTCAAAAATGTAGTTAAACATCGATATGTGCCGCCGTTTCTAATTATAAATTATATAATACCTATTAATTGATATTGTTAACATTATATTTTGAAAACGGTATTCGTTTTTATAAACAACACGACAGCTGATAATGACACTTCATAACCGTTTGTTTTACTGACAGAAAGTCCTATGTCATTGACCGAGAAGCAGCATTCCGATTTACGTTTTCCTACAAGCCGAGATACTTTTTTATCAAATATCTGGCTTTCCTTAATATTTACATGAATTTACTAGTATATAACAAAATTTATATATAGTATACGTATTTTAAAGATAAAATTTAACTATTACTTTTAATTGTGAGAAGAAAAATAAACAAAAGTAATATTTCAACTTATAAGTTCTTCTAAAATGGAACGAAAGTTTCCCCCTCTCCTGATTGGTACATCTTTGCCAATAGAAATTTGATTTCATCCAACGGTTTTTGTTAAAATTGCTCTATTCGGTTGCGAGTTGAACAAACGTTACAATATTTTTCAAATAATTAAATATTGGTTATTTGTGGTTCATATTATTTATAATATTGTGCAAATTAAACGGAAACAAGGGTACAAATCAAACGGCCACCGCCGTTTGTTAATATGTAAGTTATTTTTTTTACAGGACGCTACCGTTTGTACTTCATTTGTTTTGCCTCCATTTTTGACCGTTAGACGTTAGAAGATTATTGAATTTATAATAGGTGTTAACGTTGAAACATGAAATAAGAATTAAAATATAACATACTTATGTAAAGTACACGTGATAAGTGTTGGTTATTTTCAGTAACTTGTAATGGCGCCAACAAGGTTGGCATCTAAGTCTGTAAATATTAGTCAGAATATGAACGGCATCATGAGCCATGGCATCACGACGAGGAGTAAGCAATTAGCTACTCTGAAATCTTACAAAGACAGCTTAAAGGCGCCAAACAAGAGAAAAGCTGATAGCCCTTTAAAAGATGTTACTGCTAAAAGAGCTGCTTTTGGAGACTTAACAAACGCATTCAACAAATCCTCGGGTAACGAAAAATGCATGACACTTAAAAAGGTGACTGTGGAAGGGAAAATACTTCCAGCTGTTAAGGTTAATCTCCTCATTTTAAATATGTTACATCTGCATGAGGGTATTTTTATTTAACTATTGCCTACTAAGAACAACATATATTATGAATAAAGTGTGGTTGTGTTACAACTTTCCCCCCAATTTCATTTTCATTTTTGCAAACAGTCAATAACAGTAATGTGTTAACACAGTATTACACTTACACAAACTTTTCTTATTATATACTATGTGTAACTTGTTGCTCTTACACTATAAAATATTTTTGTTAAGTAGAAAGGTCATAAAAAAATGTGTCTTGTAGAAACCTCATCAACCTTAAGCTCTTAACTAAAGTGTTCTAAAGCTATTATACTATTCCATTTAATTAATATAAGACTTATTCTAGACCATCAAACCACACACAGCAGTCAATGGCAAAACATTAAAGGGCAGACAGTTGCAAAAAGTAGCTGCAAATGCCATAGAGAGTGTGCAGAAACACTTTGTTAAGGATCTACCCAAACCTATTGCCACTCGGGCACAAAATGGCATTCTTAAAAATATTGTTCGTAAGTCATTAGACAAGGAAAATCAGAATCAAAGTCAGAGCTCTTCAGCTAAATCTGCTAGAAGTGATGTTTCAGAGGCTTCACTTTATACCACGGCTTTGGAGAATAAGTAAGTGATATTAATTTATGATTGCCTAAAATTTTTTGTGACTTCTTTCAGTGAATTGTGTTAATAAATGTATCATGATTGCCTATTTTAAATATATGCTTTGAAATATTATCTTGGCTCAATCAAATATGTTCCAATGTAGATGAATGACAATAAGGTTTTTTTATATTTATGGTTCATGCACATGCTTGATGAGTGTTGTGCTTTTGAATTTGGCAAACAATTTAACCATTATGTAATGTCTCTCATTTCCTCCACTAAAACTCTGTTAGCAGTAGCACATACGAAACAAAGGAGGAATATAAGGCAATCAGCGAGAAACTAGACAAAGTAAATTTGGATGACTCGGACTGCAGGTCTCTGGATGAGGAGGTGGACATCCCACACCGAGTGCCTGCTGGTGTTATTGACTTTGACAAGGAAAACTGGAATGACCCCTACCAAGTATCTTGCTACGCTATGGACATCTTCAACTACTTGCAAAGCAGAGAAGTGAGTAATGTTTTAGTTTTTGTAGTGAAAAAAAAATGTATGCTATTTGATCACTAGCCACTAACAACAATGTCTTCCTCCAATTTTCATTAATAATTTTAAAATCGTCATAGTCATAGAATAGTGAACAGATCTGACAAATAGTAAACTTTGCAGGAGAGCCATTTCAAAATAATAATAATAAATAATAATCATGTTAGTTTTTGTCATAACTATTTTAATTCATATTCTGTTATTATGAAAATTGGCATACATACAAAATAAAAATAATAACATTAAATTACACAGTTTTCTAGAAAAATCACATGTTTCTATCAAATCCTTCACTTTACCAAGTGTTTAATTTGAAATTTATATTGATCATTTATCTAAAATGTCCAACCTATATTCTTATTTAATCAAAATTATAGGCATTTGTCAATGCATTACTTGTTATCACTTATCATTATTGTTGAATGTGTTTTTGTTAAAATGGATACAAGGCTAATGTTACTTTATTTGATTCTGCTTCCTGTTGTTTTTATGATCATTATAAATGAATCATCCTAACTTTAAAAATATTTAAATCTACTTGAAATCTCTGACAAAATACATGTTTACAATACAGATAATCTTGATTTTTTTAAATATGTATGTTTGTTATTTGTAATTTTAAATTAATCTTTTCATCCTTTTTTATTTATACCACAATATTATTTTTATTCTTACAAGTTTCACTTTTCTTTTTTATAAATTCGTAACTGTATATGAGCGACACAATATTGACAGAGGAACTACATTGAAATGATAAATCTATGCAAGTAATGAAACGTCATCGATTGAAGTTATTTGACTAGCTGTTTGATCAAATGTTAAATGGCTGAATATCATTCAGGCCGCCAGTGAAACGGCGCTGTTTAAAGAAGCTAGGCTGATGATAGAACGGTTAATTAAGCTAGTTGGCAGCGGCATATATACTAGCGGCATGTCCCGGCTTCGTACGGCTATGCATATATTTTAGAAATGAATATGACAGGAAAAAATAAAAGTACTTAATCTAGTATTTTTCGTGATTATCGTTTAAAAACATAACAAAAACTCCCTGTTTATAATATTATAGTATAGACCATGATATCACTACGTTTGTTTTATTAATAATTTAAATAAGTTTTCAACTTCTCGCGTTCTTAACACGTAGATTTGTGCATCCTATTAGTTTCAATGTTTTATATGATTATCTTAAGAAGCTATGGTTTATTCAAGGAAAATTAAATATCGTTAATCTTTTATATTACACAAGGAAAAAATACTATTAGTTCAGTGAGGGAAGACTGGCTACTTGAAACATTGTCATTCCTTACCGGGCAACCAATGATATAATTTTATGTAAGGTCTATTATTTAATACAAAGAGTTCCCTTGGGAGATGTGTTCTGCGATATTGCTAGCTACGGGATTGTGAAGAAGATAATGCCTAATGGCCTCATCTCATTTTATCTATGTATCAGTCCTAAACATGTTTTCTTAAAATATGCAAGAAAATATGACTTCACTTATATTATACACCCATCAACAATATTAAAACATAAAACTTCAAAGTATTTTAATGTCCTCATTAAAACATGTATTAGATATTTGAGAGCATAAAATTAAAGATCTCATTATTCCTCACACAGCCTCTCTTCCCCATCGATGACTATCTTACGCGGATAAAGGGAATCACAGCGTGGATGCGAGCCCTACTCGTTGACTGGATGGTGGAAGTTCAGGAGAGCTTTGAACTGAACCATGAGACATTATACCTCGCCGTTAAACTCGTTGACTTATTCTTGACTCGCTCGAGTCGGAAATTGCCAGAAAGGGAACATTTGAATAAGGAAGAGCTACAGCTGTTGGGTGCATCTGCCCTATTTATCGCTTCTAAGTTCGACGTAAGTATTGTATCGTGTAGAATTGTCTTTTTTTTTGTTCAGTTCTTGAGATCGTGATTCAAACTTAACTTAGGGGAGTTCACACCTTAAGTAAAAGTATCTACTAGCGTTGAATTTGTTTATTTACGCAGTTTAAATATATAAAAAAATATATTTAAATAAAAGTCACCGTTAACATAATTTTTTGTTTGTGTAAATAAGATTTTGTTTAATGAAATGGTTTCTATCATGGATGGTTTACTGAATGTAGAACTGGTATTAGAAACATAACTTTTTTCCTAACTTTCGTAACATACGTCCACTAACTTAATCTTTCATACTTTTTCAAAAGCTTTGAGTCAAACTGTTGGCTAAAGGCAGCTATTACTGACAAATCTCATTGATATTCTCATAAATAATCCTAAAATTGATTTTTGATCCTCCTTATTCATTATTCGAACTGTCGAACACTTTTTTCGCAATATTTTAACATATTTTTGAGTTGTTTTCCATTATTATTATCGCAGACACAAGTTACTTTCTGTTTCTTTCGTATTTGTTAATTGCTATATCATTATATAAGACCCACTTGCAATTTTTAATGTGTATATTGAAATAACTGTTGTGGTTGGTGGACTGTATATATTTTTTCTATATATGTTTGTTTTATGTAATAATATAAAACAAATGTTATAGGAACGGATCCCGCCACTTGTGGACGACTTTCTGTACATCTGTGACGGAGCCTACACGCTGAATCAATTAATCAAGATGGAGATCAAAATTGTGAAGACGATCGACTTTGACCTCGGCATTCCTCTCTCCTACAGGTTCCTGAGAAGATACGCTCGGGTGAGTCTTATTTTGTTCAGGGTGGTGGGAAAATAATTAAGAGTTGTTGAGTTATTTATTATCCAGTAGATGTCTTCTAGGTAAAACTGTTAAAAGATGTAATTTATTTGATGTTAAATTGTAACTTAAGTCTACTAAACTTAATTCATTAGTTTAAGAATGCTGAAAAAGACCAAATAGACTCGGGGCCCGATTTAAACTTATTATATATATTTTTTACGGTTGAAAATTGAAAAGAAATTTAATAATATAGAAATATTAAAGTAATACATTCAGTTTTAGTTTATCTGATGAATATACTTTGCAAATAAAAAAATGTTTGGTTAGGAATGCGAGATTTATTATTTTTAGTTACATCTAAAGTTTTTGTTCAGAAGTCGTTTTTATTTCCTAGTTGGTTTGTTTCTGAAGTTTTCGGCTGAATTTTTAAAACATTGTTTTTCCTGGTGATTAATTAATTGGTTCGATCCTATATTATAAACTTGTTGATAGAACAGCTTTCTTTTTTATGAAATTGTACTTTAAGTAATAGAGGATTTTAGTTTTACTCTATAATTACTTCTTGCGTACGACAATAGAATATAAGCGAAATAATGCTATATATGAATGCAATGAAACTGTTGAAGAGAGTGCCTGTGTCTGACTATACTCTCTGGGCGTAACTCTCACGATTTAGGAAATCGCCACGCTTATAAACCTAAAAAAGCCTGAGTGAGCAAAATGTACAGCCTAGGCTCGTGCAGTTAATATTGCCTTTAGTTTACACAAATAAACATTGCACTAAAACTCTTTGAACGGTTTATTTCATTATTTACATATTTCGAATGCTTTAAAATAATTATGGACCAGTGACTCAAAAATCACAATGTGTGGTCCTTACTTTGCATTTATTTACAACCGGAATTTTATTAGTTTTTCAATTTCGTTATGAATAATTATATTAAGTAAATAAATGTTTTCGCTGTTTCCAGTGCGCCCGAGTCTCAATGCCGACCCTGACCCTGGCTCGGTTCATCTTGGAGCAATGCCTATTGGAATACAGCTTGGTGTCTCTGTCGGATAGCAAGATGGCGGCGGCTGCGCTCTATGTGGCGCTGCGGATGAAGAATGTCTCCCAGTGGACTCCCACGCTGCAGCATTACACTGGTATGTATGATGAAATAAAAAAAGTGTATTGGTACTAGTTCCCAAAAATTGTTGCAATTTTTTTTATTTTCCCCGCTGTTGGCAACAATTGAAAGATTACTTAATTATTAAGAATATAAAATTTCTAAACCATTCCAATGGTTTCTATATTTGACGGCTTAATTGTACAGGCATTTAATAAATTATTATTAATATTGTTATTAGTAATAGAGCAGTGTTGGCCTAGTGACTTCTGCGTGCGACTCTCATCCCTGAGATCGTAGGTTCGAACCCCGCCTGAGCAACAATGGCCAAAAAGTCGACGGCTTGTGTCAGGCACTGGAGACTGATCTAATGTGTTGAACCTTACCTATTAGATTTAAAAATGATCATGAAACAGATTCAGACATCTGAGGCCCAAACCTAAAGAGGTTGTAGCGCCACTGATTTTTTTAAAATTGATTTAGTTACTTGACGATATATGTAGAAAATGTTTGTCAAGTTTCTTTGCTGAGTGACGTGTTATAACTTCTCAGGCTACGCCCTCTCAGAGATTCTTCCGATCGCTCTCCTCCAAAACGCAGTTCTGCACAAGAAGCCAAAGTCCGCGATCAGCACAGTACGGAACAAGTACTCGCACTCGATATTCTTCGAAGTGGCCAAGTTGCCCTTAGTTGACGATGCTCTTTTGACCAGCTGAGAAGGAAAGCCTCGCATTATACAAGCGGGTGGGTATTTTTAAGGGTTGTCAGGTCGCTTTCAGGTCAGATATTAGTTAGGTCGAAGCCAACATGTTGATCAAAAGTCATAATTTGGAACCAGTGCTATTTTTTAGGACTGTCTTTTGGTCAATTCTTCTTTCTTTCTTTAAGAAGCGCCTTACTTATAAACGTCTCTCAGGTTTTTTTAGCACTTTGCAATAACAAAATCTACGGCTCAACGGTTAGGTTTATTTAAGTTTTAAGTAAGGAGCTTTGATGTTTAATTCCAGTTCATTAGTTTTTCCCTACCTTGACAACCCTACGGTAACTTATAAAACTTATGAATATAAAATTTGTGAGGTTTTGTGAGGTGCCACGAGGCTTTAGGCGACGTATACGCGAGTTAGACAAATTAAAATATCGCCTATCGGCCCGTGAATGAGACGCTTAATTTAATCGTCAATTGTATGAAGCTTAAATTTGATTGACTTTTAAATATTTGGATTAGAATAACAGACTAACGTGCGACGTTTTGATATCCGACATTGTACTTATTTGTTTTTTCAACAAATTCTGTGCTTTTAATTTATTAGTGTATTCAGGCCTTCGGCGGCCTCTTGGCTGATTTTGAGGCCGATTTTACGCTTCATAAACAGATTTATGTAAAATTTGTTATTCTTATGTAAGTAACAACAGGGATGTGTGCCAGTTGCATTTATTTTAAGACTGACGACGTGGATAGCCTCTAAGCCAACATTTGACACTAAAATATTTAAGTATTTTAATAACATTGAATTTAGATTTTAAAAAATGGGAATGATTTAATTATCACAGATTTTGTTTTAATTTTTAAGATGGTTAATAATCGCATTGGATTCATAAGAAAATAGAGTTAAATCTTAAATATTTTAGTGTCGTGTAATAGTGCTGCAAACTTATCTGAACCGGTGGCATATCAAGAGCGAAACGAGTTCAGCTATAGGTAATATAAGTGAGGGCACTACGAGCGCTTGTGCCATATTAAAGTATGGCTCCATTACCACCGTTAAACTTGAGATCTTGAAACCAAGTTTCTTCGGCTATGATCTCCGTGTTTTTGTTTGAAAATAAAAATAACCAAAATCGCGAAACACAGTGTACGCCCGTTTGAACGCTTCGAGATCGTCTTCCTATAGTCAATTATAGGTAATCGGTTTAGTTGGAATATTTAGTGTTAATTGTATTGTAATACGCGGAATACGAGTTTTATTTATTAGTTTTTTTCGGTTCAATTGTGAAACCATGTTTTATTTTAAATTGATATCAACGGATATACGGAATGAGAATCGGCAATTTTTATGAAATGAATATCTTTTGGATGGTATTGTACATATGCTGACGTTTGGACCGATCTTCGACGAATGAACTCAACTTGCCACCGAGAGCAATTGATTTTTATAAAGGTTATGTATTGTAATTAGCAGAATTTGCTAATATTATTATAATGAATGGATTTTGTAATGTTTTAATTATAATTTACATAGTAATTATTGTGAGTTTTGCAGCGGTGTCGTGTTTTGTAATTTATCACATTTTAAAGAGTACAAAATATTGGAATGTTATAATGTTGTTCATTAATGGTAAGTTTTAGACTAGTTCGTTTTAAAACTGTTTTCATATCATTTGTCATTATACAAGTTAATTTTAATGTGAACTGTAAAATGTAAATAAAAAGTGATTTTGGTTTGATTAACCATTTTATTTAACATCCTCGTGTGTAGTAAGGCTATTGTCTAAAGCGCTCTCAAACTTAATTGAAAAATTACAAAACTTAAGACAAGTTTGATTTACGTCAATAGCAAGAAGAAATCTCACCATACATGAAATAGATTGGATAGTTGTAAAGACAAGTTTTACTTGCAATTTAAATTATAAAAAGGGGGCATTTCACGTGAAGCTGACAGCGAAAAAAATTTAGGTAGAATTTTATTATATTCGGATTAACACCTCTAGTGGGTTTGGTATGTACGCAAATACGTAAAAATAATTTTGTTTATTTTTCAAGTTATGAGCTTTTAAAAAATAACTATAATTAAAATTCAATTTTTTTTTTTAATATTACGCTTCGCAAGTATATGACTTCTTGATCTTTACTTGCCCTTTTTAATTCAGCAGCCAGTCCAGGAATTAAAAAAGTGCACGCCTCTTTGTTCCAATCACCGAAGACCTTATAATTTTATAAATTATTTTTAAAATAAAGTAATTTTGAATATGATATGATATTTCATTATGTTTTTTTCAGTTTTAAGTCAAAAAACGAGCTGTAAGCTTTCATTATTTTTTCTGCCAAATGGTTTTTAATATGTAATCTAATCTCATCTAATTATCCGAATCCCAAATGGTAAAATGACTCGTTCACAAGTGATTTGAGAGCGGCATCACTGAGATGTAATGAGTTACACAATCGCAAGGCAGTTGTGCTCCAGAACAACGATCTCACTTGACGTGGAAAACTATTCTTACGTTATTCCGAACTAACATTTTTTTTCTCTATAAACGTACCAACTTCATTTGAAGTCTAAATTTTAGTTCACAGTCTACCACAGGAAGCAGCCTCTTGTAGCGACTAGCGTCCTGGTAAAATTGTTGCACTTGGAATCGAACCTCCAAGGCCAACTACTACCCATTATATACTACCTTATAGGAATAAAAAAAAACTTGTATTTGATAATGTGATTTAATCACTTCAATGAGATGATATACCATAGTCGCAATGACTGTACATACAAAAATTACAAAATATACCTACATAGGTAAAGTGGGATTAAGGTTTGATATGAAACAAACTCTGGGAAAATTGCGTTTTAATGTAGCATTAAATGTTTTGTGCATTTGGGACTTTTATAATCCGCTCTTTTGATACCTTATATTGCAAATAATCTAATCAATAAACAAACAACAGGGCAGAGAATTATGCATAAGTTCCAAAAATGCTCTTCCTTTATAAAACGATGACCAGTTTTATCTTAGGAAATATATCGTCGGAAATCGAACCCAGGTCCTTCAGGTTTAATGCATTAACCAGCGCTTGAGCAGATTAAGATGGTGTCAATTGATGCGTTATATATCTTTACACTTACAGAGGATCCGAGTTCGATTTGTGATTTCAGATTGTCACGCACAGGGCGACCGCCTTTAAAAAAACATGCAGAAATTTGTCTTTTGCTTAATAGGCCGGTCGAAGGCTCGTTTGCCCCCCTATTATTAAAAGAAATAATAATCGAATTAATGATAAAATTTTCCCAGAGTTTTAAATTGATACTTTCACTTATTACCTAATATTATACAGATAAAAAATGCACGTTAACAGCTCATACTTCACGTTGAGGTATTTTCTCGTGACGAGAATTCTACTTACTACAAAAATAATTCAAATATATCACAATTATATTTTCTATTGAATATTGTTATAGAATTTGTGCTTTCGACGTCGGCCATCTTCAGTTTCACGCTGCCACAAAGTTTTTAGTTTTTTTTAATATAACAACATTCAACAGAATTTACCAATATGGTACAATCAAAACAATAATGTTCAGGCGAATAATGAACACAACAAACAAATATACAATGTGTTATGGCGCTAGTGTTGGTTTAAATTAACTATGTTCGTATAACAGTATTATATCAATGTTCATTTTATTTTTTCAATATTCGAAATGCCGTATATATTGTGAGTCAATCTACTGTTTATATATAAGTAAAGAACAAGATTACCATATAGCTCCAATTTTTTACTATATCGAAAACAACCACAGTGAAATTTGTTATAATTGTTGGCCCTCGGTACTTTGTTAGAGAACATATCGCTTGCCACGGGGAATAAAGTCGTAAAGCACTGTTACGACTGTTTTAATGTTTTCTCAATTTTGACTTCCTTAGATACCGTACTGCAATTTTTTTCACAATTTTACAAAACATTTTATTATATAAAATTCTCGTGTCACAATGTTCGTTCCCATACTCCTCCGAAACGGCTCGACCGATTTTTATAACATTTTTATGCATATTCAGCAAGACTGAGAATCGGCTACATAGATAGTAGCCGATTCAAACCCCTAAGTTATTAGGGGTGTCCACCCCGAAATTATTATTTTTAGACCATTTTTTTGTTTTTATTTTTTTTTTTGATACAGCAACTAACTAACTTTCACCCATCTAGATCAACTCCTATTTTTTATTATAGAAAATAGTTAATTTTATTGAACTTAAAAAAAATTCCTAGAAATAATATACATGGCAAAACAACGTTTGCCGGGTCAGCTAGTTTTACGTTCTAGACCAGTGCTTCCCAACGTGGGAACGTGGTTCCTCACCCCACAGGTGGGCAATTTGATTGTTTGGGGGGGGGGGGCAATTTGTAAATATGGACTCGAAGTTTTTCATTATGTTTTGTAAATTTACTTTAACAAAAAACGTAACAAATAAACTCTCCGTATGTCAAAATGCCATGGAAAGGAGCAGGACTGGGTCAAAAGAAAAGACAAAGTAAGGAGTAGCAACATCAGAAGAAAGACTTATCATGTGGCGGTGGTGTGGAGTAAAATAATCACACACTGGTACCCAAGAGATGGAATGAGAAAGAGAGGTAGACCAAAAAAAAAGGTGGGACGACGACATTAGACAAGTCGCGGGAACAACATGGGTTAGAGTGGCCATAGAAAGGCCAGAATGGAGAAGATTGGAGCAGGCCTTACCCACCTGGCAAACGGACACGCAAAAGTGGACAAAAGAACAATCTACGAAAAATAAAGAAAATATTGTCATGTCCGAAAAGAGGCTATAATTATATTATTACAATTATAAATTTACTTACTGTTAACAATTTTCTACCGATTTCCTACTATTATTTAAGTTTCTTAAGTGAACAATTATTTTTTTATATGTATACTAGCCGTTTCGCGCCCGCTTTGCTGGACGAATTAAAATAAATTTTATGTTTCATTATTTTATTTTTTTTCATATTTTTATTATTCTTCTTTTTAACTTCCCGCTAAGAAAATTGAAATATTTCGAAAATCGAGTTTTTAACAGATGTTGACGTTTAGAGGTTCTAGGAAGCCTCCCCGAATGTTTCCGCGGTGAAGTCCGTATGGATAAATTTTTATAAAAGTAAAACAGCAATAAAAAAATGAAGGAACGTTGGAATTTAATAAATAAATAAAAATTTCGCATCGAATGGTGGTAGTTTCATGTCGATACGATCAGTGGTTTAGGCGTGAAGGAGCCTCAAACGAAGACCATTTTTCTTTTATATATATAGATTAATACATAATTTAATAGGGGGGATAGGAATTTTATCAAGGCTGAGGTGGGGAAAGGCACAAAAGAAACAAGGTAGGGAAACACTAGACATACGTAATTTTTTTAAACTTTTTACATTAAATACATAACAATGTTTCATATCGTCGAATAGGAAAAAATTGCTTTAATTTAATATACATATATATATTATGTTATATACTAGTAACCCCGGCGCAAGCGATATTTTTCATCTTTTAAAAATAATAACCACTCAAAATGCCAAATTGAAATAATACTGTTACATCATATTACATTCTTGTCTTGTATTGAAGTTTCAGATATTTGACAAAAACATGGTAATTTCAATAACTACAATTTTAAATGCTTATGCACCAGTACATTAATTTTATTGTCTAATTTTCAATATTTTATATAGCGTTAAAATAAAATTGCAGGCCACTGGTTAGTTTTTAATCCAGTTTTACTTACAAGACGCTAGCACTCCTACACATAAACGTTACGCGTATACGTGTACGCGTATTCCAAACGTATACGCGTATACGAACCGCGTACGCGTTTAGCAAGTTTCTTTCGAAAGCTGCCCAAAGTTTTCTATTACAAGCGCCATATATCTATATGGAAAGGCGGGATGACATGAGCGAATTGGCCCAAAAAAAACTTAAATAATGGCTATAATCCTTAACACTACCGCTATGTACAAGCTTTATATATGTACAATAAAGTTTTTGATGCTTTGGCTATAAATGGGCACTCGCTTACATTCCTACTATGTTTTATTAGGAACTTAACGCCACGAGGGGTGAATTGATGCGATCTGGGTAAAAACCATTTACCATTAAAACTGTTACTTATTTACACTGGGTTAGTATATATCTAATTTGGCTAGGAATCTCATACAAGTCAACATTCCTGATCTGTGTAAAGTGGAGTTCACAATTTATCAGTATTTTTTACTTAATTTGTATCAAAATCTACAACCCTTACAACTTCAATTCACCATCAAATGCACCAGAAAGTTCACAAACCATTTAGGCCTCCAAAATTTCTCCAAGGTCGATCTTCCAGTATTGCACTTGTCAGAGTCCTATCAAAATTTCTAAAGCTACAGTACCGACCCATCGGAATTTTATGGTTCTACCTTTCCATAGAGACCTTTCCAATAAAACCATACATTGTCCTATTAGGTATTAGCTGGGGCTCGCTTTATGATTTGTGTGCTCCGATTCACTCATCGGCTGTCCCCGGGGAGAGACCGGTCGGAAGGTGCACTCGGAGGAGTCTGAATCTGGTGTTCCTGAAAGATACATAAAGAGGTTTAGGAAGCAATATTCAAATCAATTCAATGATTCTAAACTAACACAAACAATTATTATTTCCATCTGAAATTTCGATTCGCAGGGGATGTAAAATAATCTTAAATTTTCTCACATAAATGTAATGTTAAAAAAAAACAAAAGACCCTCTTCCCCATATTTCACCTGGAAAATAATTAAAAAAAAGCTGCTGCAGCAAGGTCAAGTCTTTGGATCCAATATATAAAGATAAATTTTTGTCATTCTGCTTGTCAACTGATATTAGGACAAAAACAAAAATGCAAATATTTCTTTTTTTTTAAATTATATCTATGTGAGAAAATTAAAATTATTATTTTGTGTTTAATGATACCGCCCGCCCATGGACATTCACACTGCCAAAAGGCTCACAAGTGGTTTGCCGCTTTTAAGCTAGCAACAAAATCATAATAGCCAGAATAATAAATAGAATATTTAAATATTTTTACCGGGAGTAGAAGGCGTTAACCGGTCAGTGCACATTCGTTTCGACAGCGACTGTTCCCCGTCGTCGCAGCGCCGTTTGCCAATGAGTGCATTGGGCCGGATGGGGCTGAAACTCGACGCTCTGATGGGGTTCGGGGATAAACTGCGGCGAGTCGTGTATTTCCGGGGCGGTGATGGGGATACCACTGTGGAAAACCTATAACAAAGATTGTTTTCATTATAGAAAAATCGATATATTAAGGATTTAGTCGACTTAGCATAATTTACATATATAGCTACATCATGGCTGGAAAGATATACTCAGTGCAGCTACTTGGAGATATACCAAACAAAAAGCTATTCAAGTGAAAAAATTTGATATATCATTACAGGCATTTAGTTTTAGTAACAAGCCCGACGTTTAACTTTTATTACAAATAAACATTAAAAAACTTGGCCACATAATAGAAAAGAATAGATAGAATTTTCTTTTGAAGATATCCTTGAAATGTGAAATAGCATTTCAGGATACATTTTATCTGTATAAAAATGTGTGACATTTTTAATTATACTTAGTAATGAACATAGTTTGCTTGATTGTAATTTTTAAAAAGACTGTTATTAAAGCCTTTTTTGCAATATAATTATTAATTGACAGACAAATATTTCTATTTTCAACCAACTTCAAAAAGGATGTTATAAGCTTGACCTGTGACCTGTATGTATGTGATATTATTGAAATGTTATCCATATTTCAGTACAATAATTTACATGTAAGTATGTTTCTATGTTTGTCCACTTATTTCTCGGAAACTACAAATATGTAATACCGAAATGATCCAAATATTCTCCATCATAGGAAACAGTACAAGTTTAATCAATCGGTTCGATTTTTATAAAGGAGTATCAATGGATATTTGGTTGACATGCATATATCTATGTATATTGTATACTTTGACTAAAACTTTAACAATCACACATAAAAATACTACTGTATTTAAAAATCCTACCTAGGGATCCGTGTAGGTGAATTAGCTGGTCCACCGACAAGAGTAAGATCTTCATATGACTGTCCCATTTGCATTGCACTGTGCACTTCACGCTCGTGCGCAACTTCACGCTGATTGCTGACATCAGCACATTCTTCAGCACGCAGTTGATTCACTCGGGGTGTTAATCGCCGCGCACACGAACCCTGTAATATCTAACAGTGAAGGTTATTGTTAATTCATAACAAAGAGTATTTAAAGAAATAGTTCACTTTATATATTGTAATCTACAGAGGTCTTACTATGTATCTTGACATGACTTTGAGGTGCCAAAAACTAACCCAGACACAGCGCACGCTTATAACAACTCTTATCTACACTCTCAAATACATGCTCTCAATTTCAAAAGGTTACGATAAAAGAAAGAACCAAGTCAAATTTAGTATAAGTTTTTACTTTAATTTTAATGAAACATATGATATGCAACATATTGTCCGCAAAACACTCTCATATCTGCTTTCTTGCACTTACTTACTTGCATTCTTTTAATTTAATGATGTCTTCAATTATATTATTCCACTGTTCATTTCTGTAGATTATTAGATAGTCTAGGTACTCACTGGTATATTAATAGCCGCTGAAAGTGGGCTGCAACTGATGCTGTTGCTACGCGTCCGAGGGAGGCTGTTATTGGAGAACATTCCGAAAAATGATGTACTCCTGAAAGAATAAAACTCTTTATTAATACTGTAATACGAGATTTAAGGATAAAATTTATATGTGATCTAAGGCAAGATACAGGATTCTGTCAATTAAATGAAATTGAATAATAATATCTGCACTGATTGCTTACTGCACACATATTTTAGAATAGATACTACAAACTACAATTGCCTTGCAACATACCATTCAACAATTCATCATATTAATGCTATATTTTTGTTTTAATAAAGTAATTAATTATCCTTTATTATCATAATTATTCTTATTACCTTGTCAGCTGGAAGTCTTGAAACTACTGATTATGTAATATGGCTATGAATTTCTTATGATTATTTACAAAGTAAACACTAAGGGTTAAAATGCATTATTCTTAGATTAAAAGAAAATAAAGATATACTTACACACACATACACTACTGAATTTAATAACTATTAGTTAAAAGTATTTAAAACCAAGTTGTAAGTTAGTTTTAGTGACAACATTTTTATTAAAATACTAAACTTCAATTATCAAAACATTCAACAGAACATAATCACAGCTATATGGCATAAATATCTATAATTTAAACAACATTTTTATTGTTTGTAAACTGTCTTCAGTAGAGATAATGTGTTTTAATAACAATAGTTAACAAATTCATGAGTTGTAATCAAAAGATGTTTTAGTGTCTTTACATCTTCAACTGCTGTGTGTGGGTGTCATAAAAATTACTGTTGTTACATATTATAGAAATCTGAATTTTAAATTAGATTTTATATCAGATTAATTGAAAATAACCATGTAATAATTTCCAAATATAATTACCAAAAGTGTTTTCTGATTAGTGTTTGTGTTAGTTATGTCTTGTCATTTAAAATAAGTTATAATAAAGTTCCATTGATTAAAATACAACAAACATATTTACCAAGTTCAAGGGTTTAAATACTCTAGAGAATTTGTGAAAACTTATGAAAAGTTTTATCAATTTAATGACCCATGCCAATGATTGCCTTATCAACATATCACAAACAATTTCATTTTTATCAAACTTAATTTTGCATACTATGAATATATAATGCATGGAACATGCAGCGACTAATTGCAAGGCTAAATACGTACATGTCACCCATAAGCTCGCATAGCAGGTGTCAAAAATAGGCAAGTAGCTTAGCGACTGATTCCGACGTGGGAGGCATATTTCAATTACATTACCTGGGTGCAGTACTGGTCGTAGGTGAAGTTGCTGTCGTTGATGCAGCCTCATTGATCAAAGGTGCACTACTACACCTCTTCAATATGTTAGGAGTATCCACATCCATTATCTATCAGCCAACATTAATTTACTGACGTATTGTTGTAGACATGGATTGCCGACTCAATTACCACTCTACTATTTATGTAACACTGTAAGTGCACTTAAGTATAAACTAAGAAACTACATACTCTAATTTTACTACGAAATACATGTTATTTCTCATACGTATATCAAAAGATATTACAAAATAAAATTATTACATACGCGATCTCAGAAAGCTAACAAGAGGCACGGTGTTGAGCTGTCAAACCGCCACAGTATTATAAAAAGAGTATATAAACATTAAACGCTAACATAGTCTAACGTAGTACAGATGCGAAGAAATATATAATATAAAGAACAAAATATTACCTATTACTACTAATTAAACTAGTAATAATCCATAAATTTGTATTTTGAACCATAAAAAACTTAACAGTATGCTGTATATAAACTATGTTAAAAATATATAATATATTATTTTAACTTAATCATAATTCAGAGATTAGAGACAAAATTTAATCTCTGTGAGAGTAATAAATATAACCATATGTAGTTTAGTTAAAAGCTTAACTTAACTGAAAAAAAAAGTTATATTTTGTCCTATTTTTGTTTATTACATAATTAAAATTTGTTGGTATCTATCTGATAACTGCTGGGACGATGCTTTCAATCTTTTTGGTTATTTATTTATTTAGTAATCCTACAGCTAACAACAATGATTTATACAAAAACATTAATTACATTAACTAAGTGGTCTGTGGTACCTAATTTGGCTGTGTACTGTGTAGTGTGATGGTGTAAAAGTGAGGGTAAGTATGTGATGGTGTAAAAGTGAGGGTAAGTACGTGAAGGTGTGTATGTGGGTAAGACTCATGATGCAGGTGATTTTGCGCTATGGATATTCTTAATACTCCTTTTAACCATATTCCGCGATAGCATGAAAAAATCAAGGCCTAAAAATTGGTCGTTGTATGTCTGGGCTGCGCGATGCAAAACTGAGTTTTTGAATAGCTAATATTGTTGATGTGAGGAACAAGAAACAAAGCACGATTACTATTTACTAGTCTGGTAGGCAGGAACAAGGAAGGGCAACTTTTCTAGAAAGGAGCTGCAATTAATATTATTTGAGATGCTGTCATGTAGTAGCAATAAATCGTATTGTTTTCGTCGAGAGTCTAAAGTATGAATTTTAAAATGTTCACACGCGTCTTTATAGGTTTTATAGGAGATAAATTTTATAAAGTCGTTTTAGATCTTTTCAATTTTTTCTTTGTGTACTGTGTAACTAGGTGACCACACCGAGAAACCATGTTCAAGAACACTTCTTAGTTCTTACATATACGTATATAGTATAGCATATAATTATAGTATAACACTTTCATACAGTTGACATCATGGAAATGTTGTAGTTATGATTTTATATTGTCTTTGTAAGTAAGTAAGTAATAATTAAGTAGTTGTAAATGTATAAATAGTATTTGTATAAGGAAGTACATAATATATGATATGTATTAAGAGACAAAAAAATATTCTTTGTCACATTCGAAATAAAAATATTAATTTATACCGAGAGATATAATAAATGAATTTTAACAAAATTTTACTAGAACTTTTTCTCATCTCATAGCTCTACTGCCGCACTAGCCTTGGGATGTGAAAAAATAATCGATTATTAAAAAAATCGATTGTTTTACGCGATTTTTATATTTAAAATAATCGATTATTTTTACAATTGAAAATCAATCATAGTCGATTTTTCATCTGCCACCTCCCGACAATATGTCTGGTCTTTTATAACCTGGACCTCGAACTATTAGGGATATTCGATGTACATCGATGCTTACAATGCGATACATTGAATCCGATTCTTTAAAGATGTATTGATATACTCGATGAATTGATGTGTTTTTGTAAAACATCGAAAGGATGATAAAAAAAAAACATATGTTTATTAAGGAACATAAGATACATGTATCACTTTTTCCACGTCATTAAATTTGAATTTGTAGGCATCCCTACTCATCGACAAAGAAGACAGAGGGTGTAGGCCGAGAGAAAAAGCCGGCGTAAAAAACTCGCAAGTTGATTAGAAGTTGCCTGTCTAGCACTAGTCCCAGGCCCTTTTATCAACTAGATAATCGTTGACTTTATAGTAAGCCTTTTTACACAGCTTTTCTTTAATGCATTTCTTAAATTTATTGAAAGGCAGAGATAAAAGAGCCTCTGGGATTTTATTAAAGAAGAGTATCCCCCAAAGAAATATAAAGTCAGTTAATTTTACAAAAACTCAAGTTTGAATGGAACACTATAATTTAAAAGTAAAATTAATTTATTCAGCAGCACAAGATTACATACAATTAAAAAGACAACAAAAATACTGTAATGTGCTACTGAAAAGGTATACACTCAGCATTTACCAAATTTCACCTAAAATCTATCAAAACGAGATTAAGTTAATTACCATTTTGATTATTCTTAAACGTTAATTTGTGTTTATAAGCTATTGTTTATTTTTAATTAAAAAAACCATGAAAACTAACATATTTAGGGTGTTTCTTTAGAAATTAATTCAAAAATTTGGAAAAAATCTATTGATAAAATAATCGATTTTTGATGCTAAAAAAATAATCGATTTTGTATGCAGAATGTCACATCCCTACACTATTAACTATATACTAGGCATTATAATTATATAATAATAATATTATAATAATATTATGTACGCATTTCCGGGCACAGATGAATTAGAGCACACGTCTGTGACCCTAAATAAGTGCGTGACCTTGTGCGTTTTCCAATTACAGCACTAGAGCGCATTTTGCGGCATAATGCTCAACGTTGAGTGTTCCAACTACAGCAACGCTTCGCACAATTGAGCACTCTCAAAACGAATGCTCTCGCAAACAATACCAACACATTGACAGAAAATTCACCAGTATATTTCTTTAAGTTGGCATTTATCGAAATTTTCGTTAGTAAATATTATTTATTGTTGAAAAATTTGTAAGGCAGAAGGCAGAAGGCTTTCGTTTCGTCGTAGATTTTGAAAATAATTAAAGTTATTTCAAACTGCTAAAAAAATAAATATTAGTATGGATGAAGGTATAAATAGTTACTTTTTTTATATTCCACATTTAAAATATGAATACAATTTTATTTTAAAATTCGGATCTGTAAACAAATTTACTTTACAGGATTATACTTTAGAAAAAATTGCAATGGTTTTGAAAAAGTATATATTTTTTTAGAAATCATTAAAAAATATTACTCAAAACGTAAATGATGTAAACTTCTTACATGAAACTAAATATTTTACTGTTAATTTAGCTTGTTAAAACCTTATATTCTTTAAAGGTTTTCTCTTATTTCAGTAAAAAAAATTTAATGAAATAATTTGATTATTAAATTAAGCGTAAAAAGTTTTCAACCAATTATTATTGTTTACCACATTATTTATACATTAATGAGGTTGCTAACTCTATTCAGACCATTTTTTTGTCAACACTGACTTAGCGCACTCTGCTGATGCATTTGAAAACTAATTCACGTTCCAATTAAGCTTCAGCATTATGCGGCATTGTGCGGCACTGAGTCGAAAAATGCTCTGTAATTGGAAAACGCACATTCACTAATGACATTTATGATTTGATGATGAGATGGATGCTGTACCTTTAAGTAATCTGTGATTTTTATCGAATGCATAACTATCTAATATACTCTATGCCGAAAAGCGACCGAGAACAGAAAGTTCTAAATTCCCAATCCCAAATCAAATGTAAACAAATCAGCAAAAATATTTGTGATAGTAGATAATATCTTATTCTTACTTTGATTTTAGTCACATGCCTAAGTACATTATATTAGATAAAATTCCCCATGTATTTACGAAGAAGGTAGAAAATTTACTAAGGATATTTTCCATCTGTGAATAATACATATATTGGTTTAATTTATGAGTTTTTTTGTCATATATTTTCAGTTCTGTGCTAAAGTATCTACTAGCGTCATGTCTTGGAGGTGTTTTGTACAGTGAATGGTTTGTCTACAAGATACAGCCCCTTTTTTGGAAAAACTTGCAGTGTGAATCAGAGCAATCATGCACCAAAATATTATTTATCGCAGATCCACAAATACAGGGAGAATTAGCTGTACCACCCCCACTTAGCTTTCTTTTCAACTGGGATAGTGATAGGTATTTAATCATTTATAAATATAGATATTTTTAAAACTTTTGTAATACAATTAGCATTGGTAGGATCCAATAAAAAAATTCCAGGTTAATAACTAACAACTACCACAGCAACTACTAATAGTCTCACTTCTTTTATTAAATAAATTGTAGTCTTAATTTTTTTGCATACAATGTTATTTCAGATATTTAAAGTCTACATTTTCAATTGTCGAAAACTATTTTCGTCCTGATATCCTTGTTTACCTTGGAGATCTAATGGATGAAGGGAGTATTTCAACAAGGGCCCAGTTCCATGGCTATGTTAAAAGATTATCAGAAATCTTTGATTCACGTTACCCTGTTGTGGTAATGAACATTTTAGTATTACATTTTTCATGTAGAATGAATTTTTTATCTATGTGCATAAACAAATCTCTAAAATTGATGTTACAGCAAGTCTGGATACCAGGAGACAATGATATTGGAGGTGAAAATGAGCCAATAAAACATGATAAAATTGAAGAATTTAGAACAGTGTATTCACAACCAAATGTCATAGTATTTAAAAACATTTCATTTTACAAAGTTAGCACAATCACATACTCTGTACCACAGCCTCTTGAGAATGATTTAAACTTTAAAATTGCTATCTCCCACTATCCAGTAATTGAAAGAACAGCATATGCTAAACAGGTATGTGAAATCTGTTTTAGGGGCATGACTTTTAGTTTAATCATTAGTAAGGTAAATGGAAACCAACTTTCCATGATGTACTATTTTCAAATGTTACATTATGTATGAGTGACTTACATTGACTATGACAATTAATCTAAATTACAGGTTATCAATTCTATACACCCTGACATATTTTTTTGTGCTCATGAGCATAAATCAAAATATGTAAAATTTAAAAAGGATTATGCATCAAAGGAGACACATTTACTTAGTTACAATGATCCAGTTTTCTCTAAATCCTTTGTTGACGATTGGCTTTATGAAATCTATGTACCTACATGCTCATACAGAATGGGAACAAGCAAGATTGGATTTGGTGCTGCTGTAGTTGGTGAGTTGATATTATGGTCCTAGATGATACTTACTATATAAAGTATATTTGAGAATAGCAATTTGATGGAATTCTTTGGTAACTAGATTTTCATGAGACAATTAAAACTGATAAATAATAATTTTAGAAACAGAAACTTTGTACTATATTTTGTTTGCTATTAAAATATTTCTTAATCTTATCTTTTAAAGTGTGTTTTTTATTTCCAGAAAAGAATAACCAGCAACTAAAGTACACTGTCTTCTGGTCTCCTGCTAGATTTCCCTATTTATTTTTTTATTTATTAATGCTTGTCATTCTCATTGGATATACCTTATTATACTGTTTTATAAGAATATTATCGAAGTTCTCCAATATAGTAAAAACAACAACTGAAGATAAGCAGTTTTTACTACAGCGCACTTAGTTATCCATAAGACTGATATGACAGCCTATTTTTATTTATTTCTTAGATATTATCCACATTTCAATAACAGGGTATTCATTTAGTATGTCATGTTTTAAAACTTGATTTCAGGACCAATTTATATAAAGGTCAAAATATTTGTCCTAATTGATTAGGAAGCTAGCTTATTTAAAATTTGATTTACCAAAAGAGTGATTTATTGCGCCACAACGAGCCAGTGAAACTGTTTTCTATTTTTACATTGCCTGTATTCTTATATAAGATGTTTCTGATTAATAATGTTAAATGAAACATGGTTAATTAAAGTGTTTTAAATTTTAATGTCCAATTTATTCAATAAAACTGTAACAAATATTGTAGATACCATATAAATATTTAATATAACAAAAGTGTTGCCAGCTGACAACAATAATGTTTGAAACATTAAATTTACTAGCCCTGTCGATATATTACATATTAGAAAGTAAATTAAACCATTGTCATTTATAGCTGACACAATAAGTGGAGACTGAAAAACTTTTTTATTTTCTAGACATATTTCAAAAAATAACAAAAGGGATAGAATGACTAACAATACAGATATTAAAAATAGAATGTAACCTGCATTAGCTAAGGTTCTTGATGTTGGTCTGAATAAATTAACAAAATATGCTAGAAAAAGTGAGGCTATGGTGTAGCTGACCAATTTTTTTAAAGGGCTTTTATTTTCTTTGAGTAACAACTTTTTTATATGAACTGCAAATAAATATAAACAGACATAACCCAGGTTAGATGAAATACCTTCACGATTAGCATCTATAAGTGTTAAACGTAGGGAACCATTGAATACCCATTCTTCCAAGCTGTTATACAATAAAATTTCATGAATAAAAATTGTAATAATACTCAAAAACAAAGGGTTATTTGATGCTAGAAGGAACATGGTTGAGATAAGTTTACAAAAGGCTAGAGTAAAAAAAGAAGTTCCAGTGAACACCATACTCTGTCACATGCTCATGGTAATTCATTTGTTTTATTGAGACAAACCTCCCAATACCAAGTATTAAAAGTATTGAAATAACTTTGAAGTTACTTTTACCAATTTTTAATAAATTATCATTTTGAAAATCTCTATGTACCAGGCCACTCATTAAAACAAATAAACCAACACCTGTGTCCATCAAACTATAGCCATACATTTCCGTTTTTGCCAAATAGCGCGGGAAATGTTTGAAATCGACTGCTAATATAGCTACAGCAGTTATTAAATATGTTAACCCCCTCAAAGATGTTATAGTATGTAATCTTTTTCTAGATATTCTATTAGAATCATTTAAAATTTCTAACATTTTAGGAATGTTTAAGTTTACAACATTGTAAAGTAACACTATCATTATGATAATGTTAAGATGATAAATATATTCTGCCAGCAGAGTATGTGCTAAAATTAAAGGAAGAACTATTACAATATATTCATATAAATATTGCAAAGGCAACTGTTTCTTTTCTTGAATTGCACACAATAAAGTACACTGAACTGTAAAGAAAATGCAAAAGAACGTATGGACTGCATTAGAACCATTATTATTTTTCATCTGCGATTCATGGTATAGTTTATACTCGGTAGAATTCATTTTCACTAACTTCTTCACATATTAAATATTTAAGGGATATAAAAGCCAACTACCGCCACTACTAACGCGTTACGCGGTCGGCGGTATGATACGATAACAATTAACATTACACTTAACAGATTGACAGTTGTCAAATTGTCATAAAATGTTATTTTTTTTATAAATGGCTTTTATTTGTGCCAACTGGGGGCCTACCATGAACTTTCTTAAAACAATCCAGTTGAGATGCAGTTGAGTTTAGGTACCTAAAGTCAATAGCATTTTTTCGTACCATGACCGCCTATAAGCTGAAACGTATTTGCATCGCAAGACCGAATGAAAGAACGATAATTTTATTTGAGGTTTCTATGTAAGTTTTGAAATTTAACTGTCAAACTTTCTTTGACAGATGTTTCTATAAAAATAAATAAAATATAAAATTGTTTTCAATAATTCATCAATCATAATAAGCTATTATGTCTTAATATATTTATTTATTTAATATATAAAACTACTCTTTTGATATATTTTCAACAGTTTTCTGGTGCTATGACAGTGGACACTTATTATTTTTAAACGTTTCCGTCAAATTTTGATAGGAGCTTTCAATATTTTGGTGTTTACAAAATTTCAGTTTTATAACTATAGTTTTACAAATTGTTTCACTTATTAAATAATATGAGGGGGTAAGTATTGTTCACAAATTTGTTGATTAAAAATAAATACCTATATCGAAGTTAATTCCTGATAAAACTCTTTGCAAAAGATATTACAAATCAACTTAATATTCGAAAATCATAATAAAAATTATTTCCTTCAAATTGTACAAATTTAGTTTATACGTTAACTAATTCATATAATATAAATATGTAATTATATTTTCTTTACAGCTTAAACCTGACAAACTCGCTGAATTGAGAGAACGAAATATATGAATATATGGTTATATCCAATTGAACATTGCCTGAAGACACCCTTTTCTGTCTTGATGGAGTCATCTACTAAATAAATACTGTTATTATATTATTTTCAAATGGCTTATTATTTACACGTTATAAAAATACCTATGTTTTTTTAGACAACAAAAAGCAGAGGATAATCAATCAAATCATGAACATAATGAGGAAAAATTTAATTATAATAAATATCTACTATTGATATGGCAAGCTTATTTATTATAAAATCTGATATATTGGGGAATTATGTTTGTGTTAGACATGCCTAAATAATTAATTGAATATTATTGAACAGCTTGTGCAATTATTTTTAGGTACACTAAAATCCTCAACGAATCAAAGTCGTTAATCTATAGCAAAATATAAACTCGATATCTACGAAGTAGGTAGAAGGGCATTGCCGTCTTGTTTCTCATCTCCGTCGATATTTTAATAATTAATTTATAATGACACTTTCTAAACTCAAAATACCTCAAATTATCCGAAACAGACATAGTAGATACATACTATACAGTATACTATATATATCTATAGGTTCTTAACTATTATTTGGACATTTCGATACAAAAAAGTTGGACAAAAAGTAACTTTTTTAGAATCGCTTATTCTGTCATAGTTGGAAGGCGCAACTGTCAAATTTCGGTTCAGCCGAGCGGTCATGGTACGGATTTTCATACAAATTGAACGAACGAAATCTGATAACCGCTAAGGTCACGTGGGAACCTAAACTGTCTCGTTTTTTCGATGTCATGGTACGAATTAGCGATGCGTCTCAGTTGTAGGTTGTCAATAGGCTCGCAATAAGAGTTCATGGTAGGCCCCCTGGGCACAAGGTACTTCGCCAGTGTCGTGTTAAAATGTTATTTGATAAGTCGATGGCAAACATCAATGCAAATACATTTCCTTTTTTTTTTTTTTTAATATTATGGCAATAGTTTTGACTTTATGCTACATTTCCTTCATGGTTGATAGATCATTCAACATAGGACAGACTACTTGAGAACACAGACTACATACAGAACACATGATATCAATATAAAGGATTTTTTTAGGAAGTTTTGTCTTCTAGCAGTAAAACTCATATTATTTTTTAATAAACTTTTATTTCTTAGCTCTAGCAGACTAGCTTATATCTAATTTGTAATTTACAAAATATTATTACAAAAATACTTTATTGTACAGTGTCATAAATAAGTACGTAAACTATTAAATTATACTTAAAATAAGTATTTAAAAGTTTTAAATTATATCTTGAGCACCAAATAATATTTTGACAATAATTTAAACTTTTCCCAAATGCTCATGAAACGGTTACTTCCGATTTTAAAGATCAATCCCTAATTTTAGGTGTTACTTAAGAATAGTGATTTTAAATTGAAATTGACCGTTTTAGGTTGGCTAATTTAGCATTTGGAAATAATTGAACAATTTTATTATATAAGAAATATAGTTTACTGTTCAAAGTCATAAGGACGTTGGGGACGTCTTTGGACTAAAGGTATATTGACTTCTTCAGCTGATCTGAAGACCTGGGGCTGGAATTGCTGTCTCTGATGTGGTCTTTCTTGGATTTGTGCAGCTTGCTGTCTATTAGGGTCTTGTTCCTGTAATTGTAATTAATGTAATTTTTAAGTTTTATCTTCAACATTTTTGCGCCTAATAAATATTTATAGCAACCGTAAAGCTGAATTATGTAGTTTACTATTTAATTTATATTCAGAAACCTGAAGTACAATGCATTACAATAGTTGCTTGTTGGAGTATTCATAACAAATTAACAAAGTTTTATGAGACACGAATGCTTAAATTTAAATACTATAGTTATAGAATCTCACCTCTTCGTCATCCTCCCTTTCATATCTGTCATCATTATAGACCTCGGAAGGGTAGTACCTCTCGGAGTAACGCAGAGGAGAGTTAGGTTTCCTTTGGACTTCCTCTTCGTTGATAGGCTTGTAAAGGTATTCATTGACAAAGTGGTACTTGGACGATCTTTGACAGATATTGTCGTGGTTTGGTGGCATGCAAATTAGGTGAACCTGTAAGATAGATTTTGTTGAGTTTATCATATTTTTAATTAAGTAATTATTCTAAAATTAAATTAGAGTTACATACTTGATGGAAAGTGAATCCATCTGGGCAAATCCAGGAGTGTTTAACATTATCCTGGCAGTAGTGGAACACTTCACAATTCAGCTCCTCATCTGCATAGTATCCTGACTTCCGAGTGCCACAGTCAAACTTTGACTGCTGTAAGAGAGTTGAAAGGCGGTCTGGCACTTCCTTTTCTTCTAATTCTTCCTCTTCTTCCAGAGATTGTTGGAACTTAGCTGGACGTTGGTCCTGAGGCTGAGAGACGGATGTTACAATTTGAAGATTTGTATAGAATTTTTATATAGTCTAATGTGAACCGAAATGTGTTAAATATTAAGTATACAAATTTATTTAAATATATACTTTAAAGTTTTTAATAAGAACATTTGTAACATCATAATATCTATGGCACAAAAAAAGATTAACAGCCGACGCGACGATAATAGGCCCTATTAATATGTTTTTGTTATCTGGCTCGGCGAAAATCTCAAGTGATAAGGGTATGGATAGCAAACTCGAGAACAAGCATTTAAGGGACCTACAATAAAAATGAATTTATAAAAAATGCTTATAAAACGTTAGTATACAATTCTGGTGTTCAAATGTATTTATTGCCTGTGACATATGGCAGTTTAATTGGTAAACTTAATTAAAATTTACACGAGGCGGTTTAATTACCTTCCTGTGAGGTGTCCTAATAGGTTGTCGTTGCTCTTCAATGTAGACTTGCTGCTGAGGTCGGGTGGGAACTATGTACTCCTGCTGCTCTTGGGCACGCTGGTAGCCCGCAAGCTCAGCAAGAGATGGCGTTGGTCGAAAACCACTAGGCAGCGTGTTCGGGTAGGCCACGGGTGTGTTATATGCTCTCGGCCTTACATTTCGGGACTCCTAGATATGGAAAGAAACTAGATAAGAACATGATTCATATCAAATTTTAATACTTCAGATTCGAGCCTTCAAACCCATACGTTATATTTATTTATTAAGGAAACTAAACAGATACATCTCTGTACAGTAAAAATAAAATAAAAGTAAAACATAAAATAAACACATTGGACATATCCACAAAAATTTTCACTGATAAAAAATATAATACAAAGTAAAACAAGACAAAACATGACAGCACAAAATTTATAAATTAAAACAAGGCTTAAGACATTAAGAGTTTTAACTTATTCTTAAATGGAGCAGTAGAGGAGTGCGAAAAAGGGTCAATGTTAGTGGCAGAATGTCGGTTCCGGGAGTCGGAAGGTTAAAAGTTCTGTGCGAGCGCAGACATCTGGCAGGAACATTAAATTTTATCAGTTCGAGAAGATGGGAACAAGTTATTTCATGTACGCATAATTTTCTAATGGTGACACAATCTGTCAAATTACGCCTAGTACTCAAAGAAAGTAATTTATATTTTTTTAAAAGTTCCCTACCACCATTCATACGATAATTTTAGAATACGTAAAAATTTATTTTGTACAGCCTCCAGTTGTGCAACAAATATAGAGTAATGGGGATTCCAGATTGGACAGGCGTACTCCAACTGGGACTGTACAAACGACTTATAGAGGTGAATGTGTGAAGGTCTGGTGACTCGCGTTATGAAACCTAACATACGGTAGGCTTTATTAATAATTAAGCCTATGGGCTTATCTAGGGTTAATTTGGAGTTAAGATGATTTTGATTAAGTTTGTATTAATTTAGGAATCGAAAGTAATAATTATTCATATTTATTGTGTTGTTTTATTAAAAAGGACAGGAAACTAATTGTCTCGGAAGAGTAGAGTCTAAAATAACTTTTTCCAACCTTTCCTAAGATATAAATACAAAATTGAAAGGATTGTTGAACTAAACCTTCATTGTATTATTTGATTGCGTTTAATTTATGACTCACTTTACCGGGTGACAAATGTTTTACATAACTACAGTTAACAATAGGCCTTAGGCCTGTTGAAACTCAGACTTTAAACTTACGAAATGATCTTATTTGATGAAGCCCACGTCTTGTTTTGGAATCATTGCCATGCATTTGTAATTAATCATTACGCGTAGGAAGGTTTGTAATATGTTAACAGTTGTATTTATTTTATATTCGTCTATGGTCAATTAAATAACGATCATCGTGCAGCTTGATTTCGATGTTTTCTGTTTTGTATAAACTATGGTTAGTTTAAACAATAATGAGTGAATATATTTTAACAAGCGACGTTTTCTTAGATTGTAGGTTAAGTATGACCAAGTAATGATTAAAATTTTATAATCGAGGGATCTCTTCCAGGCAACTACTATGTGAAAACAAATTTAATTGTGGTGAGCGCAAGAAGTGCAAAACTACATTAAAAAAAATCAGTTGCGCTACAACCTCTTTAGGTCTTGGCCTCAGATTTCTGTATCTGTTTCATAATCATTTGTTAATCTAATCGGCAAGTAGGTGATCAGCCTCCAGTGCCTGATACACGCCGTCGACTTTTTGGGTCTAAGACATGTCGGTTTCCTCACGATGTTTTTCTTCACCGTTCGAGCAAATGTTAAATGCGCACATAGAAAGAAAGTCCATTGGTGCACAGCCGGGGATCGAACCTACGACCTCAGGTACGAGAGTCGCACGCTGAAGCCACTAGGCCAACACTGCTCAAAACTACATAAGACATAATTATTTAGACAAAACTAATGGAACAAACCAGAGAAATTAAAACATATATAAATTATAATTCTAATACACATTAACCAATGTGAATGGTATTTTCCATTTCCGTAAAACTAGTTTGTGTTGACTTTCCTTATGTGTATGTATATGTCCCAACACTGTGTCTGGTTTTTTGCATATATAAGAAAACTGTACATTCCTAGAATGTAGAGATTCAGTAGGATAGGTCAGGTAGTATTTTCCCACGCCAGTATTGACAAACGGACTTGTTTATGACGAATGCTAATTTACATAGCCTGTCTATTTAAATATCTAATGTAATATAGTAAAATAAAACCTGTATAAAGGCAAAGGAATTATGCGTGTGTTGGAAAAGAAATTTCAGACACATTCGGGAAAGGCGGCGTATCTCGGCGACTGTCCGTTTATGCAGGAGATAATGCCCAAGTGTGTATATGCAGTTTTATGTATACGACGTGATTGATATATTACCAGAGAAGGCACTGGACAGCTGAACGCGCTGTTCCGAAATATGAGGGTATTCCCATCGACTAGTTGGACTGACGACATCACGGAGGTTGATTCTAGTGGATACAGAGAGGCTAGAGCAGGGCGTAATGAGGAAAATGGAAAAGGTCTACGTCCAGAAATGGACCAAATAAAGAGGCTGATGATGAGTAAAATTTATCCAATATTATATATGGTTAAGAAATATTTGCAGGAAATATTGACCTATCCTATGATTAGGTTATGTTAGAAATTGCTTGAAGTTTTTGGGATCCGGAAACAGTAGGTCTTACTAATAAAAAATCACTATGCATGAGTTATAACAAGGTGATAGTTATTCAGTGAATAGAGCTTGTACAGGGCATAAACACCTCTTTGACCAATAATCGATGTGTATTGGTTGAATAACTAAACGACCCTTATTTATTGTTACCCTGGCAACCCGCCGTGTTTTATTGACGTTTGACTTAATAATTCTGATAGAAGTCATAATTCTAATGTAAGTTGTATTTATTTTAGCAACCAAAACATTATATTCAGACAAAGAGGACTAGAATTTTACATAAAAAGCCACGTTCTGCAGTACAAAAGTTGGGAGAGGTTAGTATCAATGTGATAGAGAAAAGGACTATTTCATTCAACGATCATACTTAAATTTTTCAGGCATCTCAAATAGTGGAAAGTGCCAAACTCCGCAACACGGCAGTGTTCCAGTGTTTGCAGGAAGAGCATGAAACCAAACTAAGGCAAATGGCTGAAATAAACTACCAGCTCCTACCTTTTCAGAATGCCAAATCATAAAATGACTGCTTCACGACTGATTTGAGAGCGACCGCCGATGCGAAAACCGCTGTGTGAGTTCGAAAAGTGAGTTACAGAATCGCAGGGCTGTATAGTGCTCCCACTGTTCAAAAATTCGTTCCGCTATGGACTGCCAGTATACAGCCGCAGCGTCCTAGAGAAATATATGACGTCACAAATCCCCGCTATACTTCTACTGCGAGCACTGGCGTTTTCGAGGTAAGGTACTCGCAGTGCTTTGATCACGTGATCAATCAAAACCACTTGAATGCCTAACGGCTGATATAACTTACAGTTTAATAACAAACATTTAAAATTCTAATTAAAGAATTGCTTGGACTAATTAATGAAACAATGGAAAACTTACGAAAATTGAGTTTATTAGACTGTGTAAGTAATACTCGAACAACGGCACCAACAAGCACAATTCCAATTATTGTGTATTCCATTAGCTGTGAATTGTTTTTTATTTGTAGTAATTAATAACTAATTTTTATAAAGAAAACTCCTTACTTTTACCCTACATAACCTTTGCATTGTAAGTAATACAGAAAGTTAATATAAGTTGAGTTATGATAAACAGACTTTTTCTAATTAAAAAATACTTACTTTCTTTGTAGTATTAATTCAATTGACAGTTAATATTAATATAGATTTTTTAATGCGATAATACTCCAATAATAGTTTTTCTTGTTGAATTGAAAAACTTTGATGCACTCATTTGAAAACTGTGTCGAAAAACGAAGCTGACTAGTATACTGGACTGCGTTCCGTTTTAAATTGTAACCAGTATAGCTGGCTATAGAGAAACGGTTTCACAGTATACTAAATTGACGGTACTCTGTACAGTGGTCGCAGTGTATATCGGAACATACCCCAAATAACGCAATTTATGTCCTATACACCCGTTAAACTAGGCCTCGGCGTTGTATAAGCATTGTACAAGTCTTCATACAAACCAGACACTTGTTATAACAGCCGTATACATCAAACGTGTCAATTCAGGAATTATTAGTAACATTTTTCTTATAACAGGCTTATACGATGTGCATAATTCTTTATTAGTAAGACCGTATAAGTATAGCTTTAAATTAATCAATAAAGCTTTTTATACATTTGACGAATATTTAAATGATGAATGAAATGATCCTAATCCTTGGGATTGATTTGCTCCAATTCAAACAATTTGTATGACTCAAAACAGCGATTAAAAAGAGTTGCGGAAAGTTTCTTGCCAGTTCTTCTTGCCCGCTGTAGGTACGCCCTTGACTTGCGAACTGGTAGTAAATGTAAATTTACAATCAATTTAACTTATTTTCTAACGTTAATAAGTGTACTTTTTTACCTATATGAAAAAAGTTATTTTGAGTTTGAAAAATAATTTTTTCACAATTTAAAGAAATAATAGGCCTTGGAAGCGCTTCTAATCTATACGCGTGCTAAACCCCTAAACGTCCTAGCATTATATATAATTATTCGAAAGGAACCAATTTACTAAAGTGAACGTTTACTTTCATTCGCTTTCGTGTGACAACTTGCATTAATAGCTTAGTAGCCGTAAAAAAATAAACAAAATTCGACACTTTCACTTTAGATATCGTGAGTGCAATTTCTTTTTTATGACATTGTAAAAAAGGCAAAGTTGAAATGTTCGGTAGGTCCAGCATAAATGTTTTTTTTATGTAATAGGAGGAATGCGTTGCCGGCCTTTTAAAAATTAATAGGCTCTTTTCGCGAAGGACCCTAGGTCGAATTGGTTTGGAAATACTTCAATGGGCAGCAAAAACTGCCTTAAGGAACGCGTTGTGGAACGACGGACGTCGAACTGATACGGATGGTATTTTGTAGTCGAACCTTCTTGAAACATTGTTCATTCAGGATATGAGACCTATTTCAGGTTGTTTGTGATAAACTCAATCCTGTCCTGCTCCTTTATTATTTTAATAAATGATATTTGCGTAGCCTTGATACTGGTCATTATATCTTTTACGTTAATAATAGTCAATAATATTGTAAATATATTAATAGCTACAGTTGACTTTAATGCCGTTGTGTATCTTGAGTAATTTACGTGTCTTTTCCTCCTAAGCTATTGATTTATTTTTTTGTTATTAGTTCTGCTAATCTTGTCCAACTATGGCGCCATTTATAGAATTGTTTTGGTTATCTACACAAAAAGTTATTCATATAATCAAACGCAACCACATATTATATATTTCCTTATTAATTTGTTTACCTCGCGATCAAATTGTAATTCTTCATCGTCTTCTTCAACTCCCGCATCAGGAACATTGTCTTCTTCTTCTGATGCGCATGCGACGCCGATAAGCATCAATCCAAATAAAATACTCCACCTGAAACAATATAATTCCTTTGTTAATAATATTCAGAGTAGCAGTGTCGTTTTATTCAGGGAGGATTTAGCGTGCGACTCTCATCCCTGAGGTCGAAGGTTCGAACCCCGGCTGTACAGCAATGGAATTTTTGTCTATGTGCCCATTAAATACTCGTACAATGAAGGAAAATATCAGGAGGAAACTGACATGCTATAGACGCAAAAGTCGATAGCGTGTGTCAGGCACAGCAGATTGATCACTTAGATGCCTAATATATAAAAAAAACAACAAATAAATTATCATGAAACAGATACGAGGACAAGGCCGTGAATTAAATATATTCAAGATAACACTAATATATTCAATTATCCGACTCCTCTTACTCTGTTTTCCTTACTCGGTTACTTAAGAGATCTATTTAAATGTATTTCTAGAATGAGTATTCAAAGTGAGTTGACAGTGTAAACTGTGCTTAAAACTTTGTTCTTCAAGAAAAAAAATTGTGCAATTCATTCACTTCGCACACGCGCTACGCGAAAATTAGTCTGACTTAATGATTTTTTTTGGATAGTACTGTAGATAAATAATAATAATTGACATATACGCCAGCTCTGCGACCCGGAATATATAAAAAAATAAATAATATTATTATTATTTATAATAGATAATTTCCGACGCATTCAACCGTTTGATTGGATTTACGTCAAACTTGTAAGTTTCTCCGACAAGACAATACTTACTGCATCATTAGATTACATTCATTCAGTGAAAATATTTATCAGTAAAATGAGTTTTCATAATACAAATGTAGGTCAGAGTCTATAGCTAGTACATAATTCGCTTGCATCGCGGAACAATGTAGCAAAGCACTACAACGACTGTTTTATGTTTTCTCATTTTTAACTTCCTTGGGTGATGTAACTATTTTTTTCAGAATTTTCGCAAAACATCTTACTGATTTTTTTTGAAATAGATCACAACAACCAAGTTTTAGTTTAGATTGAAATTCTACCAAATTATCATAAAAAGTTAATGAGACTGTTTAAAAACGAATAAAGAGTTGTAATAATATATCCCTGTTTCACCAAGGCATTATATTTTTGCGAAAAGAGTGGTAATAGCTTATTACGTGCGGTTACTGTGTCGTCCGAAATTATGTTTAAACCGTGAAAACAATCCTAAACACTTTTGCTCTTCAGTCTAATTAGATGAATTTCTATAATATACATAATGGTAGGGGAGCCCAAGAGGGGATTTCGGGATTTACTAAAGCGCGGCAGATTAATATACAGGGGGATAGCTTGTACTCGGTTAAGTACCTCCACAAAACATGAGGTCCATATATAAAGCCGCCTGTGAAGGAGACAGGATCAGATTAGTAAAAAAAATTGACCATCAGAAATTCCCGAGCGCATCAGATTAAGGTAGGGTGAGTTAATTACATCCTAAAAGTGTATATTCCACTAATCTGACAATTTGAGAGTGACGGAAAAAAGGGGAGGGCAACAAAGTTGTAAAAAAAAACGTCATCTCGACATTCTCGAGCGTAGCTAATTTTTTTTTTATTTTGAAGGAAATAATTCAAGAATAATGAAAAATATATAATCTGACGATTTCCGCAAGCCGAAATAACAAAAATTCGTCGATAAAGTTAAATGCGTGCAGCTGCGTGATGCCTACATTTCCTTAAACCGATCGGAATCTACTAAACGGCGTTCTAAATATTTCCCTCAAAATTACATTTCCTGTGAATTTGAACCGATTCGGACCGATAGATTTTGAGAAATTTTGAAAAATCTTAAAAAAATAAGAAATATTTTTTTTAAAGTGGTTTCTTTATCGATCAACTTCAAAAACTAATCCACCTTTGAGCTTGAAAAACCACGTTGATCGCCACTAAGCTGGTCAAAAGCGGTTGATTCGTTCGAGAGATATCGTGAACGAAAGAAACCCGAAAAAGTGTTTATTCGGGATTACTCCGAAATTTGTGGTTCGATCAATTAAAATTGCAAAATTACTTATGAGGATGATAAAACTGCGTCGAATGCCGCCAACCGCGTGAAAATTGCTTGATCCATTCAAAAGTTATTGCGGTTTGAAAATTCCATTCCAATCAGACTTTCGACCTGGGAGAGCTCAAATGCATAGAAATGTTATTTCTTTGAACTCAGCGAGCTCAAAATATCAATTTTAAGCGCCCAGGAATGGAATTAGCGGGAAGTTGCAGGGATGGCCCTTTAGGTGAACCGTTTTTCTAAATTTTTTTTGTCAGATCAGGCGAATCCCTCTAGATAATCGTTAGATTATGAGACAGTACGTTTAGAACATAAAGATGAACCACATATATCTTAATCTGACGCGCTTGAGTATTTCAAAATTGTGATTTTTTTTTGCAAATTATGAAAATGGCTGTGGGTTTGCGTCCCATCGAAATCGTCAGATTAGTGAATGAGAGCTTTTTTTTGGTGCACTTAACACTCCCTTAGAAAATCTGACGCGCTCGATATTTTTTTTTTTTTTCATTTTCAACCCTTAAATACAACCACCCGCATCATGCAAACGATCAGATTAACATACGTACATTATTAAAAATACGTAGGGCATAGATGCTATCAATATCTGACGCGCTCGAGGATGTCCATGCAACAGTTTTTTTTACATATTTAACTATCTATAGCCGCTTCCCCCACCGATGAAAAGGAATTTATCATATAACATTTTTTTCTTCTTATTATCTAAGCTTTGCATCCCAATAGGTCTCTACGACGCTCGAGTAAATCCCCATTTAGCATCGTGGGCTCCCCTACCATAACAACAATGTTTAAACTTTAAATGGTCGAATAGGAAAAAAATAAGCTTTCATTTGATATGTATAATTGTATATGTAATGTAGTTAGTATCCTAAAAATAATAGCGTTACCTAATTTTATTTTTCCTGAACAAAATAGATTTTGCTTGTACGACTTTGGTCGCAGGGCAAGCGTATATGTCAATTAGTTTTTAATCATACCCTGTGAGATAATTTATTAATAACACTACGTCTGGACAGGTTTGTTTAAGGACTACAGACTATTATTAATTCCATTTACCGCGTTTAGACAGATTTTATTTTAAATTTATTTTTGAACAGAAAATGGCACAAATTATTAACAATTACGGGGAAATTTGTAGCACGACAAATAGCAAAGTTGCGTGAGGAAATACGCAACAACGTAACAACAAGAAATACCAAGATCCAAGCGTCAAGTCCAGTTGAGATGGCTGGCAATTAAAGAAGCTGGCTCCGAATTGATAGAACATTCTTCATATATACCGGACCTAGATCTTAGTGACCTACCTACTTCCGCCGTTAAAAGAACATTTGAGAAATATTTAGTTAATCTTGAAAATATAAGTTCTCCATATCGTCAATTTATTTTCGGTGCACCTACTCGATATATAATGTGTAATTGCTAAGGTGTGGTCGTATAATTATCACTACTGATGCTTTATTACTTATAGTAAGTGTTATATAATTATGACCTAAATCTTGTCAGATTTCGATATAAAACCAGTACAATAATGTCATAAATTGTGTTATGCAAATAAATTTACAACATATTTGTTAATTTGGTTATATTTACGTACAAGTAAGTTTAAAAAAAGCATAAGTCTGTTACAGACTGTTTACACTGCGGATTAAATTTTGATATATTTTATTAGTGTAAAAGAGTTCGTCTACTGTTTTATTGTACAAAGGGGAGATGTTAGTTAATTAAAACCAACTGAAGTTATACGGAGAAATAGTATAGTCTAACTAAAGCATACAAAGTCGAAGCTGGAATGAAAGTTATTATCTAACAAGGCTAATATCTCGAAGATATTAAAGGAAGTGAAAGTTGCATAATATTTTGGTATTCACTTGTATCGTTGCTCACTTGCATTACGAGTTTATGAGTATTAAAATAGGTACAGAAGATTCGGTTCGTGAGAATGTTTTTGTATGTTTATCAGCTGTCGCACCTTAAATAAAATTCTATGATATTTACGTGTTTTATTTATATTTAATACAAACGCATTGAATGGCGAGTTAATGATCTTATGGCGGTACGAATATTAAAACACTATGACGGTTAAGATCCCTTTAAAAAATTAAAGTTTCTAGTAAATCTTTACAAACGCATTGAATGCTTTTTGCATTTTGAGTTAATAACCTTATGGCGCTATGAATGTTCAAATAGACTGCTATGATTGATCCCTTTTATACATAAATTCATTAAGCTTTCTTGTAAGTTTTAAAAGTGTTTCTAAATGTATTGCAATATTATCTCACTGAGGTAAATGGAGTGCAACGGTGTTGGTGGTCAATCTACAATCATATTTACACACCTTTACAATTATTATGAAATTTTTTCGATTACGTTTAATTACATAAATTGTAAGTGTCACTTATTATTTGGGACAGCTACACTATTTGTAAAATGCATTAGTTTAAATTGCTATTAATGGACCTAAAGTGCTACTTACTAATGAATTAATACATTAAAGTATCGACAATTCACGTACTACGTTTTAGCGGCGCTTACGAATAAATTGCTTTAATATTATTAAAACTAAAACGTAGATTTACTAAATGACATTTAGGGTCTGTTTCACAATGTACGGATAAAGTACCAAATAGCTATGCAACACGTAAATTATTTGGAAGATAACTTGTGCTATTTGACACTTCATCGGACTAACTTATGATGGACTTAATGTGACTAATAGCGCTATTATATCTGACAGTCGTGAAACGCAACAATAGTGTTTAACCTATCAATAAGTAATAAATTACTAATTTGGAACGTATGTAGAACTTATCCGTACATTATGAAACCGACCCTTAAAGTGCTATATACTTATAGATTTCATCAGTCATTTAAAACTCTGGCGAAGACCAAAGACAATATAAAATTGAACCTTACCAAATTTCTAAAATTTTAGCGACAAGTATTTATACCAAACGAATCTCAAATATAAAATTAGATATTTTTAAATAGAAGTCTTATGCTTCTAGTTAAATGATGAAACAACAAATGTGATCTGATTGTGAGTGAAACTAATTTGTTAAACTCATATTACACGTCAAGTTGTAATTAAAGGTTTTGAAGTCCAGTGAGACTAATGATCTTCAGTCTTGAACACAAAGATAAGGATGGACAAGTTTTTATATTGTTCTCTTCAAGTTTATCATTATTAACGAGCTTCTGAAGTACAGATTCATATTTAAGCAGGTTAAGACATATATTGATACATTATTTATTTACAGAAACAAGATTTTTATATGAATACTCAGCATTTTCGGTGAGCAAAGCCCTGGGAAATGAAACTGTAAGAGCAGAATTTCTCCTCTACACAGCGCCACATACTTTTCTTGGCTGGTAAGAGCGTCGCTGCCATGGAATAATTTGAAGTCATGCAGGCTTACTTAATAATTTATTGAAATGTCTTAATAAACAATGTACCTACTAGTATGTAGAAAATACAGTTCTAGGCTTAAATACATGTGACACAAACTTAGGAACAACTGATATGATAGGTTTTTTACCTGTACTATTAATATTATAATATTTGTTAAGATACCTAGCAATCAGAACCGTTCGATAATTAAAACTTTGCCATTGGAGTTAGGCAAAGAAAAAAAAACAATGAATACATTTTATTATATTATGTTGGTATATAGTAAAAATATTTATTGTACGCACTATGTAACTGACAGTGTAATGACATTATTTATTATTAATTTATTATATTTTCTTTTTCTATTATTAGGTACTATACTTTAGATTCGTCTCTTAGTCTCCCTAAACCTGTCACAATCATATCCAGTTCTAATGCAATATATATCAGAATACGTATAAACGACACAAACCAAATGTGTACCAATTGAATTGTGAATGTGGCCTTAGAATGCCTCCGTGATTTAATTGCAAATTTACAGGAGCATATCGTATAATCAGCAGCTGTAGTGAATTATGTTGACGCGAGAATATCAAGATTTCACTTTCATTATGTAATTCTCGGTCACTGTATGAGTTTAATGTTTTTTATTTGCATTATTATTATCTTTATATATATTATTTTTAAACGACTACTTTTTCTAAGTAACAGGAGGCATTTTTAAGAATTAGTTAAAGTCACATTGGTTCGGAAATACTTCAGTGGGCAGCTGGTTCCACATAGTGGATACCCGTCATAAACTGCCTTAAGAAACGATCAGTTGTGGAACGAGGGACGTCGAGGTGATACGGATTGTGTTTTTAGCCTTGTCGTTTTTCGAGTTTTGAAAAGATTCGTATTAAATGTATAAATTCCGTTTTTTTTATTACATTGAATCGATATTTTTATTGATACTTATATCCGCTAATATGTATCACTAAAGCTGATGACAAGATAATAATTTAAGAAATAAAAACGCATTGTAGTGCACAGATTAACAACCACAAAAAAACCTCAACCAGGCTTCATTATTTTTACTGCTATAGACCCGTACATTACGTATCATTACACAAGTTAAAGAAACAATCAATAACACTCATTTAAAGCTTTTCATTACGCAATTGAAATGCGGCTAAGTAGCACGTGTTAAGACAGGTTATATGAGAGCGATGGGTGTGTCTTGATATGGCGCAGGAGTGCCCTTAGGACATATAAGTTGACTTGGCACGCTGTTGAAAAAACACGAAAGTGACCTATAAAATAAATAAATCAGTGGCGCTACAACCTTTTTAGGTCTGGGCCTCAGATTTCTGAATCTGTTTCATTATCATTTGTCTCATATTCATATCAAAATTAGAAGCATTTAATATGTATTTCTTTATTGACGTTCATAAGTGTACATTGTGTTAGGTAACATGAATTTTTGTTTTTTTTTAATTTGTCAATCTAATAGACAAGTAGGTGATCAGGCTCTTGTGTCTGACCCACGCCGACTTTTTGTAAGGCAAGCTGGTTTTCTTACGATGTTTTACTTCACCGTTCGAGCCGGTGATCGAACCTACGACCTCAGGGCTTCAGCGTACGCTCGCTGAAGCCACTAGGCCAACACTGCTCTTATAATAAAAAGTGACTTCTATAAATATGTCAGTGATACATCTATTTAGTTTTGCTTGCTCTATTTATTTAAAGTTGAAATGCTGATATTGAAACCCTAGCTAATTCCCTTTTCTCCTCTTATTTGTCCCTGAATCTGGGGATGGGGCGAACACTTGCCATGATTTCGGACGACTCTCCGTGGTCAATATTCTAGAAGCTACACAAGTACGTTTAACTTGTAGCGCCAGTGTAATCAAGAAAACTTTTTATAGTATAGAAAAGTTAAAACACTAATAATAAACAGATATATTAACGCATATATTTTGTTTATTCCCTTCTAGGAATGTTTATGGTGAATTGTTAATTCAATTTTGATTTAAAAAAGATTTGCTAATTACAGATTTAAGTTGGCGCCTGGTAGATAGTACCGGTGACCCCAGAGCTGATGATTTCCTCGCTCAACGAATAAGTATCGCAATACAGTCACAGAGACCAAACTTTGTAAATTTGTTTTAATTTATTTTTATTATTACTTTGTAGGTTAAGAAAATTATAAATACTTGATTGTTATGATTACTAATAATAATTTCGATTTTAGTATCGGTCGGTATATAAGCGTTTTCCCTGTATGAATAAACCTCAAGGGATTTAAATAGCACTTGATTACTATCATTCGTACGTGAATAACAAAAGAAAGTGCGTGCATATACACACGCTTGCCCGAGAAATTGTCCTTGCAACTTAATACGGAGCGTAATTCAACATCTTCGATTTGTTTTATTTATATCTAAGTTGTATTTGAAGTCTCGTGTGAGCTTGTTACAACGATACGATTAAAAATAATGGCAGACAGTATCTTGTCAGTTCTTATCGGCTGGTCTTGATTTGTGAACTTAATTTTATTTTTAATATTTTGACGATTATAAGTGAACATAGTTACCAATATTTTCTTAATACTTTACTGAAAGTAAGACATCATGGAACATTATGATCTAGCCTAACTTAAGACTAATAAGTAATTTAAGTCTAACCTAATTTACTAAAAAGGATATTTAACATAAGAAAGTGTCCAATTACACTACTTACAGTCTATTAAAGGGAAGACACTCTGTTCTTGTGTTATATTTTTGAAGTTATACTTCTTTAGGCGCGTTATGAAAAATTGATGAGAGTGAAATTTTACGATGCGCGCGCATCTGAGACAGAAAGTTGTCAGTGTGACTATAGCGTGCGCGAGCGAGATGGGCATAAGACAATCTACAAGTAAAAAGAAATAGAATATGCGTGAAGTTAGCAGCTATGCCAAGAATTTTGAATGACCATAATGACATTTACCTTTTAAACAAATAAAGGAGTTTTAATTATTTTTTCAAAGAAATTTAGCAATGCTTTTTCACAAAGACCTATGTTACTTAGTTAAAAGGTTATGAAACATACCAAGTTATTAAATTGAATGAATAATATAATAAAACTAGTGGACCCCACAGACGTTGTCCTGCATGATATTTAAAGCGATTAGGATATTAAGCAAAGTATGAAAGTACCGACTGCAGTGCCATCTGCCGGGCTGATTTGTGAATCTAAACCATTCCCAGATCCCCTTGAACACACACAAAAAATTTCATCAAAATCGGTCCAGTCGTTTGACACATGGTCCACACGCACAGAAGAAATATATATATTAAGATAATAAATAATAATAATAATTGTTATTAATATTAATTTATAATTGAATAATATACTAAATATTAAATATTATTAAATTGTTTACGTTATTTATTAATTAATTATATTAAAAAAAAATAAGGAAAGCCAAAGAAGTATAACTTCTTACGCGCGTACATAAGTACACGCACCCTTTTTTTTTCACTTACTGTTTAGCACTTAAGACTAACGTGCACTAACACTAATTCAAATGGTTTTGTCTTTTTCAATTTTCTCACAAGGACCGTGGTGTCAAGAAGTTATAGTTACCAACATAAATAAATTTCTTTTGATTTATTGTTTCGCCGGGAAACAAACACACTTTGTGTGTATCTATAACGATGTTAATGATTTTGGTGTAAAAATCAATCTTACTTCGTAAATTCCATAAAAATAAATAAATCAGTGGCGCTACAACCTCTTTAGGTCTTGGCTTCAGATTTCTGAATCTATTTCATGATCATTTTTAAATCTAATAGGCAAGTAGGTGACCAGCCTTCAGTGCCTGATACACGCTGTCGACTTTTTGGGTCTAAGACATGTCGGTTTCATCACGATTTTTTCCTTCACCGTTCGAGCAAATGTTAAATGCGCACATAGAAAGAAAGTCTATTGGTACACAGCCGATGATCGAACCTACGACCCCAGGTATGAGAGTCGCACGCTGAAGCCACTATGCCAACACTGCCGCTGCGCTACTGACTCTAAAATCCTTGCTGCCTAATTTCTAGGGCTATTATACATATTCATCTTAAGCGAGTTCTAATGCCATTTTATAACTATTGGGACAGTCTCTGTGTTTGCTATTAAGTTTCCCATAGAAAGAGTGTTGTAATCTTGTCGTTGTAATAAAATAGTCTTATGAAAAATAATAAAATAATCAACATAAACTTGTTATATCAGACTATGCCATCAATGCCACATCTAGAAAAAAATTAAATTCTAACATCCGTGTTTCGCTTGGTTGACTGACCAAGTTTTTTATGTCTACCCACATTTTTGGTGCTGTTCTGTTTTCTTATTTTATATATGTACCTACATCTGTGCGCTCTAATTTTTAATCTTAGTTTTAAATATGTGTTTCTCAGTAAGTGAATTTTCAATTCTTATGAGAAATAAAGTTATTCTTAAACCTAAAAAACCTAAACCTAAACCTAATCCACTGAATACTTTGTACCATACAGGTGACAATCAATTAGTTAGGGTGAGGTAGGTAACATCGTGACACTTATAGGTCCGGTTTGACCTGCACTAATCATTTAGCGATTTGGTACGGTTGGATTGACCTTCTAAACACTTTTCGAACAATGAAAGGAATGTACCCATTGGTAGATATAACTTATATATGTTGTTGGCCTAGTGGCTCCAGCGTGCGACTCTCACCCATCGTAGGTTAGATTCCCGGCTGTGCACAAATGGACTTTATTTCTATGTGCGCATTTAACATTCGCTCGAACGGTGAAGGAAAACATCGTGAGGAAACCGGCTTGCCTTAGTGTGCCAGGCACAGGAGACTGATAATCTACTTGCCTATTAGATGACAAATGATCATGAAACAAATACAGTAATCTAGGCCCAGACCTAAAAAGTACACGTAGCATATGCGTACCTTACCCTTTTGTTTCTTAAAATCAATATGTTATCTCTAGTTCATAATTGAGCACTCAATAAATAAATTAAATATAGGCGATTATTTTATTATACTGAAATTTGAGATGGCGTGTCTCCAAATTATCAGACTCACGCGAATGTCACATTGTCTAGGTTATATGATGCAATTTCTTATGTATTGTGTTTCTGACAGGTGAAGGTTGTATGAGTTATCGTGTATTAATAAAATGTTGACCATTCTAACTGTCAAAATATCACGATAACTGTATGCCGTTATTGTCTTTGGTTTACGTACATTACGCGAATTTATTTATTTCAATCGAGAAAAGTATTTCAACTCTCCCTGACTACAATTGCAGAAAATCATTCGAAAAGTCTAGTAAATAATGTATTTAATCCATTAAAAATGTTGTTACATTCAGTGGTCGGATGATAGATTACCAACAATTTGAACATTAACTTTAAGACCACAATGGTAACATTTTTAGACGATTTGCGTATGGCTGTTTGTGACGGACTAAGAACTTTATAACATCCTTGACGACGCCAACATCGTCGCCGTACCGAATTGCGGACGACAGAACCCAGAATCCTTACTGTACTCACAACCTGAGTGCAAGAAAAAACCCCATAGGCCAAGGCTGCATTGGTGGGATAGAGTTGTCTATGACCTCGAAACAATAGATGTTGGACGCTAGCACTAAATAGATTGCGATGGCGAAATATACTTGAGAAGGATACCCACAAGGGGCTGTATATTGATGATGATGATGATTGCGTATGCTATGAGCCATCCTCAAAAAGAGTTAACGGTTATGTCAAGTTATGTCTACCTATTTATTAGTTCAAAATACGATACAAAACATATATTTTTATACCGTAGTATTTTAGCCAAATTCTAATGAGAGGAGTATTTTTTGTACATATGTCCACGCTTTGCCATTTTTTGGTTTTTAATGATTAGGAAACGAATTGGTCCATTCTATAATCTGCAATTATCAGGATATAAGGTATGTATTTAAAAAACACTCAAAATTTTACGCATAGTAGCTATATGTTAAATAATCTTTTATGGACTAATATCGATAAATGTGTTGATTTAAATTTGGCTGTACTGATTTATAAAACAACCTCAAACTATTAAATAGACATTTTTTAACAAATTTAGATAGTTTGGTCCCTGTAACAGTGTACCTGTAATCCCGGCAGCATTTCCTCGCTGTGTTGCGATACAAGTATTCGTTGAGCGGGGAAAGCACCAGCTCTGGGGTCACCTGTACTAACAACCGTACTACCAGGTGTCAAAGTAAATCTTTAATGCAGCACATGTGCATTGTGCAACACCTATTTCAAATAAAATATTTTAACTAGATGTGTTCCTAAGATTTATTTATACCGGAACGAATGGAATTAATCGCTTTCTGATTTCCGAAAACAGCGAAACGAAAGCTAAATATAATAACAAACGCCTAATTCGTTAATGTTACGGAAATATTTACGTAATGTAACATCTTGTTTTAAATGAGTTATAGAACTTGCATCCGCTATAAAAACTAATTGAAGATTTATGTTAATTACTGTCACTAACTATATAATTGGATAATTACACGCGAATAAACTTTTAATTAAGTTTAACAAAAATCGATTAAATTTATAGTCAAAAAAACGTTTTACAATGGCGTAAAATTGAAAAATCTAATTATATTTATCGAGGTCCATGGGATCAAACTTAACAAAATCCCTTCCAACCCGTTATCACTAATTAATATAATTATTATTTGCCGGTTCCGACTTTACTAATTAATTGAATACCCAATTAGTTAAAGACTGATTTAGAGTAGCATAAATATTTTAGCTCCCATATGTATGTTAAATTTTTTTAGAGACTCTAATATTTGTATTTTACTCCCTTTTTTTAAAAAATATATTGCACCGAACTAAAGAACTTTTGTCTCTTTTTATGACAGCGTAAACACATTTTGGCTGTTCGGGGGATTTGTTGCGTTTCCCCTAGGGAGTCGGTATGGAATAAGTTTAAGGAATTAGATATTATGACACTATCTGGTCAATACATTCTTGAAGCCTTGTTGTGTATGTACAAAAAATTGAAACGATTTCAAATCAAATGGTGACTTTTACCAGTATAATACTCGAAACAGAATAAATCTAAGCGTACGACCAAGGCTCCAGAAGATAAACCAATACTTATATGAAAATTGTATTCGTTTTTTCAAGAAGCTCCCAAGCGAAATTAGACAATTATCACGAAATAAATTCAAAACTCCCGTTAAACGTAAATTAATTGATAAAGCTTTTTATAATTTGATTTAAAGGATCCTAATCCTTGGGAATGATTAGCTCAAGTTCAAACAATTTGTATGACTCAAAACTTAGCGATCAAATAGAATGACGGAGAGTTTCTTGCCAGTTCTTCTTGCCCGATCTACGTCCTTGACTTGCGAACTGGTAGTAAATGTAAATTTAGAATCAATTGAACATCTTTTCCTCTGACGTTCATAAGTGTTCTTAGTTACCTATATGAATAAAGTTATTTTGAGTTTGAGTCACTAAATGTCGTTCATTACTTCAAAAGAATATTCATTAACGTGTCAATTATGTTATTTGTGAACCGGACGATATTTTCATATTCCACGCAAAACACGAAAATTCCGACAAGCCGGCGACATTGCTCGACTTTCCTGTCGGCGTGCATTATCTAATTTTAATAACTATTACGCGTACGAACGTAATAATGATTAATTTAACGATACACGCAACGGTAAGGAAATCATTGACGATTAGCTGAAGAATGCTGATCGCGTGACAAACCGTTTCCTTCCAACGTGTTTCAAGGATGTGCGGTTTAATGTCACTTTCACTGAAGTAACAGCACTGAACTAACATTTTCAAACATCTTGAATAGAAACTCCAAAATGAATATATAATTTAAGAATCAGACTATTTTTTTAGAATTAACTTGATTACAGGTTTTGATATCTCATCTTATTAATGACGCGGTTATCTATAAATCTATTATCTATCTATAAATCTATCATCTATCTATATATATCTTTAAATCTATAAACGCTAATTTAACGGGGAAGTGTAGTTTCTATCAAATATTTTGTCCAGAAACTATAAGTCGTGTTTAATGAGATAAAATTACTAAAATCTTACAACAAACAGTATTTTTACAATGTCAGGAATACTAACTTTTTACCGATTGAATTAAACAGTAAAATTTTTGATTAGATATAGTGCCATAGTATATATTTATAAGTCCTAAAACAACATGTATGCTTAAAAGGTACAAGAGAATATGACTTACAAATTTTACACACATACACATAAATTATAATAGAACTTAAAAATTTCAAACAAACAAGGAAAAACACTCACGAAACAGTAAAAACTGAATAGAAGCTTAAACTTTCCGTAAGTAGGAAGATTGTAAAATATATCAATATTGAATGATATGCTAAATTCTTCATCTCCATTATCTTCTAGAAGAAACATTCAGATACTAAAAGTGCGTTTTCTTGTGTACATTGCGTTGTGTAATCGACCCACCTGCGGTCGCGCGTGTGAACTATCATACCATTATGTATTCAGCTAAATGAACCATTATACTAAAATAATGAGGCTTTCATACGTAAACCTAGTACTAAATAAGTGGAGAAAAGGCTGTCGATAGCTGCATGACCAACAATACGGAATTCGATTGCACTCCAAAATTTTTTAAGTTACATTACATAGCAACTGTGCTTATTTATCAAGAAAAAATGTTCTTACGAATTAAAGTGCTTCGTTTCATCCCAGCAGAAATAAAATTCGAAAAGACGAATGATAAGTGTGTATTAAGTTAAAATAATACTTGTATTTAGTTACTTTTAAATTACTAATACATAAAAAACTGTTGCTAAACAATTAATTATACAGTTGATCTCTGGTAATTGTTATTTTAAACTAAAATTTGAATTTTAATTGCCTACATTTACTTAAATTATAATAATTTAACCAGCTTATTTTTAACGTAACTTGAAACACTATTTATCTAATAAAGCAACATTATTTACAAATCATACTCCTATTAAAATGTTCATGGCTTCTCCTTGTCAAAACTTGACACATAATTGATAATTCGTATGCCGAAATGTCAAAACCGCTTGTCATGCAAATACATCTTATAACACCCGTATAACAAAAAGACAATTACAAGTAGCAAGCAGATGTAAATGAACACACGCTATGAATTTATTATCTTACATAACATGACTTACTTTTTCATGTTATTCGGGGCATTTTTCTTCATTACAATTTGTAAAGGTTTCATTGCATATGATAAACCTGTATTTAAGAGACGAATATTTTATATTTTGACATTTAAAACTTTCTCTTTGAGTAACTCCTTTAACGATCGGTTTTATTGAATATGTTAAAGACAACGTGAAGCATAATGATAAATTATAATTATATGTAGTATTGAAATGGAAACCACTACGTATCATCAAAGGAATAGGCTTATTTAAACAATAATACCTTTAAATTCCTATCTCATAAATGAAGTGAATTTAAAATTAGTAGGTACTGTTTACAAAAAAAATATAAATTTTGCGGCGTTTAGTTAAAACCTTTACTTAGTTATTCGTATATAATAAAGAATGTTCCGACGAGATGGCATTGTATTTTCATCATAATATTTTAATTGTTTTCTAAATTATAGCGATCTGAGAAGAAAATATCTATTGCAGTACAAGACATTATTATTTCTTTCTCGGCAAGGTGCTTGAACTTCGTATTATTATTACGTTTCTTGCTCGCATAATTGCCATAATACTATGGGAGCATAGATTAAGTGGTTTAATAAATGCGACTCGAGAAAGTGATTGATTTGCCGTAGTTGAAATCAAAAGTCCGATGACATGCAAAATGTTTAGAAATTCACCGCGGGCAGTCGGTTTTTATGTACATATTTTAAATGTGCAGTATTTGCAGAGCAATGGTTCATAGAAAGTAACTACCGTTTTGTTAGACTTAATCAAAAGGTAGTTAATTACTCTCAAATAGCTATACATAGTAAGTTGGAATAGTATCCAAAAAATACATTGCTATAAGTATAACATTTTGAGTAAAACAAAAATTACCACAAAAATAATTTCATAATAATTGTAATAACTAATTACATAAAAAAGTTTACATACCTCATTTTCATTTTTAATGCAGAGTATCCAAATTAATGACACTTGTCAAAAAGCGCGCGAAACTGGACGTAATGGCGCGATAGGACTGCGCGGTGGCCGGGCTTTCTCCCGCTTTATAACTTGTACGCCCGCCGGGGGAACTAAGAAAAGCAACCATTTGGCAATGTTACGCGAATCGAACGAATTCGATAAAAGTTAATTTAAGTTATAGATAAAATTAATTTATTTCGGATGTCATCATTGTGACTTAAAACTCTCTACAGTCTGTGGATTTAATAGGCTTTCCTTTTGATTGAGAGAATGAGTAATCGAAAAGCTTGTAATTATTAATAATAAATAGTCGAAACGTAGTCATAACACGAAGTAATTGCTTCACCATATTAAAATGTAACTTAAAAACAACTTATTAAAAATTTCAATATGTACATTGTACCTACACCTAATCTATCTGTATTTTAGTGACGAAGCATTTTTTCTGCGTAAAAAAGTTAATTTTATAATAAAATAATTTTGATGAATTAGTAAAGAAATCTACTCCAACGATTCCAATTGAATGAGTCCTAATTACTATGAAAGAATATTATAAATAGCGAGCGACACAGTATGAGTACATACACTGCAAAAAACGGACAGAAAACCGTTCTATGTCGAAGAGGCGTTATATCTTCCCATGGAAAAATTACCTCTACAAATAGTTTTTATAAGATTTTAAATCACATATTCCACAAAAGGATTTTGTGCTCAAAGCTTATATTAAACAAAATCAAAATATCACCGTTATAGTAAGAAATAATTAATAATATTTTTGCAGCTCACCACCTCATTATGAAACCAGCTATGATTCCAGGTATTTCCAACTGTTCCGACTTAAGGGCCTTAAAAGTCGCCAACGCACCTATAAACCTCCTGGTTTTGCGAGTGCCCATGGGCGACGGTAAACACTTAGTGCTCGTTTGCCTCCAGTGCCATAAAAAAAATCCTACTTAATTTTCCATACTCAAATCAAGGCTGTTATACGGACGAGAAGAACTGGAAATTTCCGTCACCTACTTATATTCAAACTTTGTAGGGAGCAATGAGCCAAATCATAAAAATATCTATAGAGTATCATATATGTTGGTTATGTCCTATAGCATATAATATATGTAGTTGGACCGTTCTCGTGTTCGTTTTCTTTCGGTCATTGCACCGCAGCTAAAGGTTTATTTTTTCTTTATTAATATCATGTCTTGAATTGATCGATCGGAGATACATTGATATTTACGACCGTGAATAAATTTGGTATACTGTGAAATGGAGACAAATACATAAATTTGTTTATTTGTACGAAGCGGTATTGATTTCTGGTAACGAGCTGGCATCTCGCTTGCTTGATTCGCTTCATCCTCTCTCGCACTTGACAGTGCACTTTATCTAAATATCTTGTATATTGTGTTAATAAAGTTTTTCTTTCTTTTCTTTCTTTCTAGTTTCGAATCTTTATCGGGGTAAGTACAATAATATGGAATTAAATATAAGACTAGCCTTCTATAATACCCCCAACTGAGCGTTTTTTTAAGCATTTGCCGCGCACCACCACAATGTGGAACCAGCTGCCCACTGAAGTATTTCCGAACCAATTCGACTTAGGGTCCTTTAGGGCTATGTGGATCTATGGGCGGCGGTATCACTTAACATCAGGTGAGCCTCCTACCCGTTTTCCCCCTATTTCTATATAAAAAAAATAATAATTAAAAAGTTTGGAAAATCCAAAAGTGCCCGCCTCATAGCGGTCATTCACATTTAAAAAATAAAATTCTAAAACAAAAACTCAAGTTTTTTAAAATAAAATAACAAATAAATTATTATCTTTAAGTCTCACGCTATTTTATAAAACGAAATTTACGTAGCGCATGCGCGAATCTTGATTTTCCACATACTCTTGCATATAGATAAATGAATGATTGAAAAAAAACAATAATATAATAAAATATATATAGTGGCGCCATAACTCTAAGGTGAGGAAAAAATATACTAAAATAAATGTATATATAGATATACAAAAACACAGTCGTATTTTAGTTTTTTACAAATTATAATTAAACGACAGTACTTAGAACGCTAATATTAACTAGGAATCAGCCCAGGGTATAACTTTATATAATAAGAAAAAAAGTATTCTGTTACGATAAATTTTTCGACCAATTTCTCTGCCACATATATGGATCCATAAACACAGACTGACGGACGTCCAAGAATGATTGATTTTAATGTTATTATTTACTATGTTAAACAAAATAATTGTTCATAAAAAATACCATATGTGCTTGATAGATTATTTATCTCGATTTTAGTGCACTCATATTATCCTGTAAGTGTTATATTAGTGAGAAAAAAGTCATTCAAGTTCCGAAAGACTGGGTTTTTTGACATGTCGAGAGTAGAGCACTGCCTCCGCTCCGCTAATGAGGCGTGCAATACGCCACTATGTATTCGCATTCAATTATGTTACCCATAGTTGTACGCAAAAAAGGTCTGGCCTATGCTCTGACTGGGAATCCAACCACGGTCGCGTCCGGACATCACGGTCGCTTTTTTTATAACATAGCGATCCTACAGGACGCCTAAAAAGGAAAGTCATGGACACCCACGGGAAGAGTTTTTTTTTAAACAGTTGGAGGTCGTCTCCCAGGAAAGCCCCCACCGGTAGTCGATGCCACAGTTCGACAGTTCGCAAAAGAAAATATTTTGTGAACAAGGTACAAGGTTATCGAAGGTACGCGATACCTTACAGTGATTAAATAAAAGAAACGTACGCAAATAGATAATTATCGAAATTGTAAAGGATGTTACTAAAAAAATCTACGTTATAGGTGTCCAATCATGTTTTGTTTATTCGTTTGGAGATTTTATTACGGAAGCAATAGTAATTAAGTTATGAAAACAAAGTTTCTAAAAATCTGCCAGGAAATTGTAATTATATTATTACTATTCTGGCTTCTTATAGATATTATGTCATTATTTACTAACTACCTTTAGAAGTGCAAAGAACGGAACAGTTTGGATTAGATAGTTAAAATTGGAAATTGAAAAGAGCGTGCGTCTCTCAATACTAAAGATGTGCTTTTAAATACGGCTGTGAACCTGGAGTTCTATATGTATATTTAACACATACAGAGAATATGTGCATGAGGAAACTGATATGACTTAGAAATTGACGGCGCATCCACTTGCCTATAATAATTAATAATTAATTAATGATCAAGATATACAGTTACAGAAATCTGAGGCCAAGATCAAGCTGTAGCGCTACTGTTTTTTTTATATTAAATTATTATAATTTATTTATTTTATTTACACTTCGTTACATTTATGGAAAAACAAATAACATAGTACATAAAAATTAAAAGGGATGCAACAAGTGGCCTTATCGGTAACAAGCGATCACTTCCAGGCAACCCTAGTAAGGAAAAAAACTAAAAATATAAATATGATGGGTAAATTTATAAGGGCAGATGTTTCTACGTATCTGCGTTACCAGCTCTATTCGCTAGGAAATTCTGCCAATAAGGAAGTACGAAATTATTAAAATGTGTTTTGGATTAGCAGTAATATAAAATATACTGTATATACAGCTTACAGCTGTCCGGCTATTGAGGTATTATTTTTCCATAAGGCCCCAAGTAACATATTATATAACATTTAGCTTTTATACTATAACAAAAGTATAATTATAATTTATTAAAGTGTAGGGGTGTCTTGCAGGGGGAAGGAAGTAGCAACTGTCATAAGTGTTCGGCAATGGACGATGAGATTTCTTAAGTTATCCCTAATAAAATATAAAAAATGATCTTTATATTTTAACAATTTTAAGGTACTATTTTATATACCTTTACTACCTGTTACTTGCCCAAGTAACCACAACTCACACTCTATAGTCCCTCGTCGTTCTTACCTGTGTAGAGGACATGCACAGAAAAACTTTCAGATTATATAAAATAAAGAAGGTCTGGCCGTCGTGGGCTCTTGCTCTATTAGTATATCATTTCGTACTATAGTATAGATTTATTTTAAGTATACTTTACCATAAAATCAATTTTGACAAATATAAAATTAAAAATTATTTTTTCTTATTTTAGTTTGTAACGACTCCATTGTAGACCCCTAAGTGATACAAAGCTCACACTCGTGTTATGTGGTACATAAATACGCCTAAAGGTTATAGTACCTCAAACAGTAGGTTTGACTAAAAGTTAAATCTACTAAACGGTATGCCGTCGTGTCGCATGGGACACTTACATTAAGCGGACTGTTTCATAATTTTATTTTAATTAAAATGATAATAGTTGTCTGCCGAGAGTATACGATAAATGTTTCAATTTTTTTAATGAGCCAAACAAGTATTTGTGTACTTGGCTCGTGCTAGATATTTTTGTGACCGAAGGATAGATCTTTAGAAACTATAATAATTTTTGATGAAAATAATTGACTTTAAGTGTTTGATTTAAATATTGTTTGAAGTACATAAGTTTATGCATGAAGAATAAGATTTAGACTTTAGATTCAGAGTCGTCTCAATAATATATTTCTTTGTAACATATTCCTCAATAAGGTTCCGTAAATAAAGTCACTCAAGTAAGAATTGCTATCATATTTTAACAGGCGTTTATTTTTCTGAAAACTATTTGATGTCAAAACAAGATTCAAAAACAAGAAAATAACAAATATTTAAACGGAGTTTTTCGATTTATACGTTGACTCATCCCTTAATTTTTCAATATTATACAAACAGCTGCAACATGGGCAAAAATAGAGGCGGAAAAATCTTGCAATTTTTGATTTTGTGTCCAAATCAGTACAATTATTATTCTTTAAGAAATTATTCCCCTCGATTTGACTGCATGATGTCATTAGAACAGTACTTTGATAGGAATAACTAGGTGATTTATACTCTTTCTTTACTTCTGATCCTTCCCAGGAAGACAAAGGAAAAAGCATTTCTTCATGGATACTGTGTTTCGAATGCTGTGGCGACTGCAACATCAATGTTGCTAAGTTAACCATTGAAGAACTATTTGTTTGGTGAAGGCCGTCACCAGGAATCGAGGTATTGTTGTTAATATTATTATCCAAACGCATCTTCATTCGCAAAACTGTTATGTCTGAATCACTCGGCCAAGATACAACATCGGGCAAAAGTGTTCGGCATGACTTTATTTTCTTTTGCAGTTTTTTAGAACGCTGCAGTTCACATTTAGATCGAGACAGACCACTGTCTAAACTTTTAGCAATGTTAGCCGAAAGTGTACTCTCCGTATCGGATGGAAGAAGAAATGAAACCTGGCGGGTGTTTATATTGCCAGAGGCTTTTTGTATTTCTATTACATCTTCAATTTCTCTTATTTTAGTTTTATCCGAAATTATTTGCAAATCCATTTTAATTATTTCCAAATGTTCATAGTTTTATTATTTTTTGTTTATAATTTATCGCGTTGGCTTATTTTTAGGACATTACCATAGATTATTGTCAAAATATATCAGTTGAAAATCAAACCATATAGATGCAATTAATAATATTAATCTATAACGTTTTATTGTTTTTGAATTATATACAATACAATCATTTCAATTTATAAACAAATTGGCAATTGGTTACTGTCACCTGTGTTCAGCCATGTTCATTATCATTTCAAATTACTCTTTTACTTTTTTAATGTTATAAAACGATAGTAAGTAAGATTAATATGCTCTTATAGGCAGCGGCACGTAAGTCTAGCGCTGGCCGATACGTGGAGGGGATTGCTGCGCATGTGTACTGTCGCGCGGGAGACAGAATGCGACTGGAGAGCCAATCGACGCTACACGCGCCCGCTCTTCATTCCGCTAGCCCCCCTCAGGTACCTTATTTTTTACTTCTGCGCGATAACGGTCAGCGCTAGAGTTTCGTGCCGCTACTTGTACCGTGTAAATGTTCATATCATGTCTTTAAAATAACAAACAGCAGCTTATCTGTGGTGATCAAAACTCAACTGACAGTTCATATTGACACTAGTTAGTAGTTCATGACAAATCTGGATTAAAAATAAAAAATATAGACGAAAATGTCAGCGGAATATTTGGGTTTGGGAGAAAGGATGGTGTAATGTTTTCGCTTGAATAATTAGTTATTTCCACAATGGATTCTTATGATTCTGATCCAGATAGTGGCGATAAATGTAATTTGAACGGTGATTGTTCCCCTTTATCGGATAAGTTACCAAACGACTTAAACCACACCAAAAATATTGATGACATAGCTACGCCTTCCGAACTTAATTTCGATCAGGGTATGTAGTGATATTTTAAATAATTTTAAGACTAGGGCGCATTTTAGCGAACTTAACAAGCTAAAGCCCTTGTAGTTTAAAATAAATGCATTAAATTTGTCGCTTTGATTCCATAAAGTAAAATTGGGTGAAAGGTGATATCTATATGCATATTTGTTTCAGAGTTTGCATTTGAGGACCCTGAAATAAAGGAGAAGAAGAAAGAAATAGAGGCATGTTTAGAAAATCCAGATGTTATTAATGTTAATCAATGGGAGACCTTTGCAAAGACGAAAGCAGGATTAATATCTGGTTTGTTGATTAACATTTATTGTCACTAATTGCCATAAATGATAATATTTTATATAACTATTTAGCTGTTTTTCAGATGAGTATAGAAGAAAAATTTGGCCGTTACTAGTTGGTGTCACACAGGACGAGTTAACTGAACCACCTTCATTAGATGAGCTCTCTACACATCCTGAATATAATCAGGTATTATTGATAACTAACACATAACACACAAGTTTTTAACAGATTAAAAATTTACTAGGCCAATAATAGTATGTTTTGGTGTTAAACTGTGCTGAAATATAAATAATTATATTCCGTAAAATTGTAGAGAAAAAAGATTAATTATATTGTTTAATGAAGGCTAAATTTAAATATAGATTGAAGATCATAAAATTTAGCACAGTGTTTTTCCTGTGATTTCTGACTCATAAATGTTGTTCTCATGCTTGTTTTATAAGTATCAGATATCAAGTAATTTTTATTTCATAAAAGTGTAATGTATGTTTTAAAAGTTAGAAGAAACTTTTATTATAATTTTAGAAAGCTGAGGCCTATATTACTAAGTCACTTTATTCTAGAAATTAAGTTAGCCTGAATCATTAGCAGAATTTATTTTTAAAGTAAATTTCAATGTAGCTAACATGCATAGTCAAAGTTTATCTTCACAAGGATCTATATTAATTGCAAAATCCCTAATTACGGAGGAGTGAGTGGGGTTTAAGTAAACTGAATCAAACTTACTTTTAAAGTTCACAATTAGACATTACATTATTCATTGTTACAGGTTGTACTAGATGTAAATAGGTCATTGAAAAGGTTTCCACCGGGCATTCCATATGAACAAAGAGTTGCCTTGCAGGACCAACTTACTGTACTCATTTTAAGGGTTATTATAAAGCACCCACATTTGAAATATTATCAGGTAATATTAACTAATTCACCTTCAACATACTGCTTGTAATTGTCATAATTAAAAGATTGTTTATTGTATGTACCTTATAAAAAATCAACCAAGCAAGTATTGTTTAAACTTGACATACAATTTTTGTCTACTAAAATGTATAGGTAATAGATTTTTTGAGGTAGAAATAAATAATAATAAGGCCACTATTGATAAACAAGTGTTTGCAGTTAAACAGAAAAAGTTATCACAACAAGTGCTATTGTTCTTTAATGTACTTGCAGTTATGAGTTCACGGCATTGATAACAATTGTGTTTATGTTGTACTACCTCAAGACTACTTTTACTGTTTCCTTAATGTCAGTTTCGTGCTGTATTAAATTTATTAGGATTTTTTTGAAAGTTTTGTATTAAAAAAGTACTGAAACAATAACAAATAGATTTTACAATTAGAATACTTCATTTTCATTACATATATATTAATGATATGATACATAAATATATTTGTAGTTGATTATTAAAAATAAAATCTGTTTTAAGTTGGTACAGACCGCTAGTAAAAACTGAAGGTTTAGACTATTTTAATATTTTTTTTATAAATTTTCTTAGATATGGTTGATACAATGATATGTTTAGATTATTGAACTTATAAAAAAATTTGTCATACATAAAAAGAAAAAATTTATTTCAAAATTTTAACTTTATATGTTATTATGATGAAGTGATAGGATTCTGTGTTCTCCTTCTTCAATGGGCCATGCACACTTATGCAGTCCAAGACGTAACTGCTGTCTCATGATATGTAGTTACCTTCATCATACAAACAGAGAAAACACTAGGCTAATACTAGTTGATTATTGCCTTAATTTTGTTTGTATGGTCATGATGTCAAATCTAAACCTTTTCATTCATTTTAAATTGAAAGCATTCAATTGAATTTCCAGGGCTACCACGATGTAGCAATAACACTTCTTCTAGTGTGTGGTGACAGAGCGTCATTTCCCTTGCTATGTCGGCTGTCTTATGGCCCAAAGGCTCCCCTGGCTCCATTCATGCAACTAACGATGCAACCCACCCAGCATTTACTCAATTATATGCTCCCTATCGTAAGGCGAGCTGATGATAGACTGGCTGAATGCTTGGATAAGTAAGTTAACTTTAAACATATTAAAATAATCTATTTTTGTATTTATTAGTTATTATATAATATTTTAAAAGAACATTAAAAAGTTTGAACACCCTTATCAGATAATCTGGCTAAATCACATACTACAACCAAGTACATGCATAAACCATGAAACATGAGTGTGTGTATAGCAACATATAGTTTTATGTCGCTGCAATACACGAAGGCAGTTTAAATACCAATAATATTGTTATGGTGTATGATATAGAACAATGACCTACTTATCAAGAAAATAACTGAAAAATGAAAAACTTAGACTTTAATATTTTGAATTTAATTAATGGTATATAAAACAGGTAAAAATATATGTTTGGAATATGACCCTATATGACAAAACTATTGAACCCATTTGATAATGCTTTTGTTTAAAAAAATCAATGTTGTAATTGAATAAACAAAAATTCCCTGACACAGGTGTTGTTACTTAAAGTGACCCAAAATCTTACACCTTTAGGTTTATAATGAATAACACAATTTTACTATTATTTATGTATTTTTCATTTGAAATAATTCCTAATAACGACCCCGACTGCAATACTGAGTTTTCGAAATTGGGTACAAAATCCCAATTTACTGAAGGCACAAAGTACCTTGGTTATTACTTTGTAAGACGAAATATATTATCTCTTGCAGGTCCGGTGTTGGTACAATGTTTGCTCTACCCTGGTACCTTACGTGGTTCGGTCACAGCCTTAACCGATATAGCGATGTAGTAAGGCTATATGACTACTTCCTGTGTGCACCGCCCTTATTCCCTGTTTACGTCACGGCAGCGATAGTCTTACATCGAGCTCCGCAAGTGTTCTCTTGTGATGCAGATATGGCGATGATGCACTGTCTTCTGTCTAGGGTATGTGACATTTGACAATTTACTAAAAAAGTCAAAGACATCTAGAAAATTTGAAACCCGATGTGAAAAAGACCAAAAACATGACATCGTCATTTAGCGGGTTTAGTGGGCGTCATGTGAGTGAAGTTAGTACTTTAAGAAAAAAATCGGTGTATAAATATATATATTATTTATTACGAGCTATATTAGTACACTGGTTGCAAACAACGTAAACGGTTATAACTACTACATACAAGTACAATATTATTATATGAGTGATTATGATGTCACTGCAACACTTTAGCTTAAATTTATGACATATGACATATTCCAGTTACCAGATGACTTACCATTTGAAGACATCCTGGTGGTAGCTCAGAAGTTGTATGAGAAGAATGATCCAAGTGATTTGGAATCTGAAGTTGCCGCTCTTGAAAGGAGAGAGTAAGTATTTTTAAAATTAAACTGGTTAACTCCACTGGTTTCATAAATATTAACCTTTTAGGCCTGGGCTTCAGTTTTCACCTTCTTTTCCTCGTATGAGCGAGTGTCAATAGACAATAGATATATTCAGATGAATATTTTTAATACTGTTACGTGATAGTATTTAAATTTGGTGAAGTTTGCCATCAAAACTTTGCTTTAGATGGACAAACTAAAAATTTGGTTTGTTATTCCCAGAGAGGAGCAGCGAAAAGTCGATGACGAGCGCATGCGTCGGCGTAGAGCGGGTCGTGTGGTGCCGTCTCCCTCTCTCCCGTATCGCCTCGCGAGATACCTCCCCGCGCCCCTCCGCCGCACCCCGCGACGCACGCTCTTGGCCCTCACGGCGGCCATCTTGGCGGTCTACGTTTACTACAAACCGGAATTGTTCAGGTAGCGGCACGCATATCAGTTTGTCCTTTTCGCACTGTGAACTAAAAATAGAGATGGATACTTTATTTTGTCCTTTAAGAGAAATTTTGAATATTGTTTACACTTGGGTGGGTGGGTAATGTTAGACTTTGTTAGATTGTGTTAATGTTTTAAGGAAATATAAATTTATTATTTTTCTAATACTTTCTTGCACAAAACACTATTAATCCTTTGAATTTTTAAGTGCTATATTGTTCCTATAAATCTTATGTTTTAATTTGTTTGTGATCGTATTCATTCCTTAAACTTAAGCGCTTTATCATCTCACGGTGCTTCACGTTGCTTGGACAAACTGATATTGATCCTTTGTGGATCGTATTGTATTAGTGTAAGGAAATTTAGGGGTATAATAAAACCTATTTATTTGAGTAGTGTTTAAATATTGTATAGTACTGTGGTACCGTTTTGCACTTTTGTAGGCAAGTAGACAGCGTCTGTACATTATATAGATAGCATTTTAAATGTCAAGTGTCAAAATATTGATAAACAACATAGACAAATGTCAATTGTCAAATAATACAGTGCTGGTAAAAAGTATTATACATTTAAATTGTTAAGTGGCATGTTAATTATGCGAGTTTAGTGTTTATCGATGTGGTTATAAAATACAAGCGAGCGACATGAACAACGATTTGGGGAAATGTATTTAAATTGATTAAAAAATTCGTCATATATTTTGCATGTGAAATAAAATAATGGGAGTTAAAGTCAACCAGAAGACCTTACTTATCGAACGATACAGTTTTACACATGTAGCATTGTCTCAATCTGTCATTTTATACAAAACAGTTGTTTAAATAGTACAACAATTTGACATCAACACAATAAAGTCTAAAGATTTTAAAAATGGCCAATAGGTAATTAAAGTCCCAATAAATAGAATAACTGGCTTTCAAAGGAAATTAACTGTGTTTTTCTCCTCTTTTAATTTAGCATAAATTTACAAAGCTTTTTGTGTCTTCCATGCAATAATTACTTTGATGACCGCCATTTTAAGATCAGGTGATTGTATCAGTTTAATTCTAAGTTGTAATGAAAGGCGTAAATACCATTTGTCAGAGACACAGTGTAATTAGATTGATTTATTTTTGATAATTAAGGGATTGGTTTTTTCAAAAATATCAAGATTAGATGTTCCCCAAATGTTGTACAACTCATTAAATTATTTATTGGATTTATAAAATTAATCATCACTAATGTGTTAAAATGTGATATTATTTAAATATTTTCGTTACATTTAAGCTGTCATGCGATAAAGCGATTCTCATTGTGTAAATATTATTTTAATGCATTAAGTTTTAATATGTTAAAGTTCTAGAGTCTTTGGGTAATGTAGAATTTACAAAACGGTGTAGAATTAAAAAAAAATGTAATCGAAAAACTGTTATTGTAAAGGTTGCATTATAATGTATATTGACGGTTGTGTTTTATTTTCTTTCGTCGCTGAAACTGGGAATACCATAATCAAGACTTTTCATAAATTGTACTCCTTAAAGCATTAAAGACATTTCATAAGTTTCTATTACTATTTAGACATTTCATAAGTGTCAAATACTATTTAGGCATACAGTCAAAACCGTTTATAACGACATTGAAGGGACCGTATAGTTGCCGACGTTATATCTAGTTAAGGTATGAGTATCACCAGTATCAAACTGTTCGTTAAAGGCAACAAATTTTTGCAAAATTGTTACAGCGTTAAGAGCTTCGGAAATCGTTGTTGGCTGAAACTGTTCGTTGGGAGAAAGTGCGTAGGTAATAATATGCCTAAATATTCATTCAATGCTTATAAATAAGATTTAAAATAGTTTGTATTGTTTTGTTGAGACAAGAAGCGGTTGGTCGTTATAGCCGATGAATATCGATAAAATTTCGTCGTTGTAAGCGATATGTCGCTGTATCCGATGTTGTTATAAGCGGTTTGTTTACTGAATAGTTTACTAGGGATTCGGACGGGACCATACAATCTGGTTGTAATAACCGATAGGTTGTTGTAAACGATGTCGTTATAAACGGTTTTGACTGTAATAGGTGTCAAATACTATCTAGACCAGTGCTTCCCAACTTGTTTGTACCAAGCCCCACCTTAGCCTTTCTAAGATTCTTATGACCCAAACACATAATTTTTAATATAAAAAAATTGAATTGTTCTCTTAAGAAATTTAAATGATAGGTTTTAGGAAGAAATCACTAGAAAATTGTTAACGAAACAGTAAGCAAATTTTCAAAACATACTGAAAAACCGAAATTCATATTTCAAATAATTTTAATGAACTTCCGAATAGCCCCCTTATCAATCGGATTGCCCCCCTGTGGGGCGTGAGCTCCATGTTGGGAAACACTGTTAAGTGTCAAATACTATTTAGACATTTCATATGAGCCAATACTATCTAGAAGATAAGAAAGATAAACCACTCCTTATATGGAAATTGTATTCGTTTTTACAACAAACTCCCAAGCGAAATTAGAGAATTATCACTAAATAAATTCAAATCCCTCGTTAAACGGAAATTAATCAATAAAGCCTTTTATAAATTTGAGGAATACTTAAATGATCCTAATCCTTGGGATTGATTTGCTCCAGTTCAAACAATTTGTATGACAATACTTGGCGATTAAAAAGAGTGGCGGAAAGTTTCTTGCCAGTTCTTACCCGCTCTACGCCCTTGACTTGCGAACTGGTAGTAAATGTAAATTTACAATTTCACTTGACAATTCGTAAGTGTAATTATTAACCTACACGAATAAAGATATTTTGAGTTTTTAGACATTTCATAAGTGTAAACAATCTTGCTTTATGGGCCCTGGTTTTCAGCGCGAAGGTTCTAGGTTCGAAGCCGGGAAACAATATTTAGATTAAACAGCTAATGAATTAAACATAGCTGCTTTAATAAAATTCACACTTTATGATGTCATTTTATTACAGGTTTCGTGATAGCGAAGAGTGATTAGAAATAAAAGTCAATATTTGTTTATATTTTTATTTGAGTTCCGTTTACACGATGATTTTAACTGACGTAAATATTAGTATGAATAAAATTTTCATACAGATATTGGAAGCAGACATTATGAAATCTTGAGGCCCGTAAAAGGATTTTTTGATTTCGTTATTGCGATGATATGACATTTCATGTTTCACGTGATTAAGGTAGGTACATCATATCGTCATGATCGTAGAACAATGTGGGATTTGAAAAAAATCCAAAATCTACTTTTTATTATATTTGGACATAACCGTGACCAAATATTACCATGTGTTTTAAATTTAAAATTAATCAGTCGGTAAAGTGACGGATTCGATAGGTACGCTCATAGAAGCATGTGATTTTTCTAAAAAACTGTTTAATGTTATTCTTTTTATTTTGTTTCAAAACAAACCCTTTTGTTTGCTTGTATGCCAATTTTCATAATTACAGAATATGAATTAAAAAAGTTATGACAAAAACTAACATGATTATATTATTTTAAAATGGCTGCCCTGTAAAGTTTACTATTTGTCAGATCTGTCACTATTCTATGACTATGACGATATGTTAACTAATAGTTTTATAAGTAGCGGAACCTAAAAACACTTTCAAGGCCCTCAATTCAAATGTTAGTACATTTTTAAGTTTAAAACGTCTGAGGTCCAACAGACAACAGTGATCAATGGACTGGAAAGACAGCATTTACATCACAGCCGAAAGAACTTAGATTAATATTACACGTAGTAGAGATTCATTTAATATTATTCCTTAGAGAGCTTATTTAACGGTGTTTTGTGAACATTCATAAAATTATTTCAAAGTTTCATCATACACTGAGATTGTTTTTCTATTCTAAGTACATTTTTATTATACTTACAGTTATATTGGAACAAAGAATTATTATTAATTATTACCAAAGTTTACTTAGCATTTCGTTTTGGTGAGAAAATGGCATTATTTGCTCTTCTACGATTTCATAAAATTAATACCCAAGAAAAAGAATTGCACGAAAATGAGTCGGCAAGTTTATGGTAACTATAAAATGAGTATTGACAGTTTCTATATTTATTATGATTAAAGAACAAACAAACAATCATATAAAATATTCTTAATATGATTGGAATATTTTCTGATCTTAATTCGCTAAGTTGTCATGGATAAAAACAAAATATAATTTGATGTTTACAATGCGTAAAGTAGATGAATAATGACGGTACTTTTAGTACCTATGACTTGAGGCAATTTTAAATCTTATAACTAAATACAATATTCTAATAAAATCTTCTATTCACTTATAAAATGAGGACTAATTTCAATATGCTAAACGAATTAACTATGCACCATTACCTTAAATACTTTACCGGTGATTAATTATCTATTTTAATCATTCTTCATTACCGTAGTGATATAGTCCAGTACTCGTGGGTCGTGGAGTATCTTCAGATGTTCCGCTTGCTTTAAGGGCACGGATTTAATTGGCTTGTTCTTGTTGAGCGTTGTGAAGCCTCGCCGCTTCGCCCAGTGCTCGCAAGCGCTAAGAGATCGTAGATTGACGGTGCCGTCGCCGTCTCCCATTATCAGCGTTGGGTAGCCATCCAGCCACGTGCCTGGCTTGTATTCGAGTCTGTAAATTGTTATTAAAATTAAATAAAAAAAAATATAATTATGATTGGTAAGTAGTAGTACTTAGTGCCTGTGTACAAATGTATTTTTAAGCAATTAACACAAAGTTAAACGAAAAACGAATGTTAAAATGAATTTATTTTAATAAACATACTTTTCGACTGTAGATATGTTGTACCCATAGACGCAGTGTACTTCGACTCCTGGCGCTGAGAAGTCTTGAGTGAATTGTTGCGTGTCTTTCCGCATCTCCCACGCATTTGGAAGGTCCATGTCACTAAGATGTAGAATAATTTATTATCAAACAAACAAAGCAATATAATATTAAACATATGATAAGCATACATTGATTGGCGGAGCAAAATTATTGATTTCAATGAGAAATTTAAAAAAAATCTCGTAAGTTTTAGGTAACACAGCTGTCGTAGCCTGACTGATGTTTCTGACTATATCCGTTAAGAAACATGGATCAAAATCAAAGGTCGAGGTTCAGTAAAGTCATAAAAAGATAATATACATGTATTTATAAGCTATAATAAATTATTAATAATATTATAGTCGATATTAAGTAGTAGTTAATTCACTTACGTAAACAGCTTTTGTAAATCGTTGATGGTATAGTTGAACTTATCAGTCTGCACTAGCACTTCAGTAGGCTTCCAGAAGTTAGGCGAAGGCAGCAGCCACGCGAGTGAGGGACAGGTGATCTGCTCCGTACGCATTGTACTTTCGCGCAGCATGAGAGAACCCAGGTCGTCCCCTAAAGTGAATAACATTCTAAGAGACTTCCAATAGTTTAATTTCGTCATTTATATACAGAAAGATCTACATATCTAAAAATCTATTCCAAACTGAAATGTAAGTCTAAAGTTAATTATTATTTTTTGTTTGAACTTGTTATTATTTAAATTACTCATTTTTAGAAGAATATTAGAATAAATGATTTAAATTTAGTTTTCCTTGCAATTAAAGTTATTACTTGTCTTATCATATTGTGATTATCTCAACAAAATCAAGTAAAATTATGGTAATTGAAAATATATATATTATAGAATAAGTTTATCTTATCATAATAATTCAGTGTTTTTTCATATAATATATGAGATATACATTATACAATCATGACCAACTAACCCAAATATACTATCGGAAGAAATTAACTTTTTTGATAATCATACTTAAGAATTAATTCAAGGACTTTTATTATTTATTACTAATAAACATAATTCAATGTCATATTAACTAAAGTTGTTAAGCAGTGTAAGCTTGAAACCAAACAAACTCACTTTAAACAAGGAAAACCAAGTCAACAAAAGTTTGTGTAGGTACTACAGAAGGATATTGACTCTGCATGTTTTGAAAAGTATGATTAAGAACCTTTTGTTTGTGTCAAGTCATTGTTTACACATTTTGTTTTCCTTAAACTGCAATGAATGAAATGACTACGGGGAAAACTGGAATTTACATGTACATTTATCTAAATAAAAAGTATATTACATTTTATGTAGAATTTTGTTATCAAAGGCACAAACACAATAATATTTATTTAGAATCACTAAACCTATTTAAGCCAAATTATGATCTTAAGCTTAGTCAAATAGTATAAAAGGATTATCGTAATCTAAATACACTTTAAGTAACTTCAATAAAAAATTGATTAATAAATAAACTAAGGGACGATTGTATTATCTTTAAGTACCACAATGACGTTCTTTATTTTTAATATTGGAATACTCTGAATTACATATGTTTCTGAAAACTGATTAACTTATACCTTACTGATTTCTTTAATTTAATAACACAAAACATATAATACAGAGAACCTTGTTTCCATTGAGACAAGTATTTTCAGGATGGACCTAATTATCTACAACAAAGATTTGGGTATTTATTGTTGCATGTAGAAATATAGTATGTAGAATCCTAAATATTTGATTTTACTGTACTTATTGTAGTAATTTAGTCCTTAGTAAACTAAACTCACCAATAGCAAACACCTTCAATGCTTTCATAGCTCCACCCCAGGGTGTGGACAAAGACAGCAATCTTCTTATATACTGATCCTTCCATGCCTGTGACTGCAGTCTCAGGAAATGTAGAGCCATTGACCCACCCATACTATGTACCAGCAGAGTCACTTGGGACTTATTATTCATGTTATATGTTTCTTCTACAAGTGATTTTAATTTGACAAAAAATTCCCCATTCTCATCTAGAAAAAATAGTAATTTTAATTAAAAATCTTATCTGACATAATCCTATATATATCCCCAGTGTCTATCATGTATCAGTATCTCATGAATCCATGCTTTTTTTAATTAGTAAAACAAAATTAAATACTTACTTGGTGCCCTCCTAAAATCGTAAGGTGCACCACGAAGTGATTGGTTTCTTACATATCCTATTTTGACTAGAGCATCACCTATGCTATTAAAATAAGCACCCTCAGAATCATGGGACGGGTCCAACCACTCCACTGGCTCAGGGTATCCCCATCCCGGCACCCTTATGTCTACACCAGGAGGATTTTTTGTGGTCCTTGTTACATTATCATAATCTAATCTAGTATTATCCACCCAACAATCAATCACAAATGGCACCAAAAGTTCTAAATTTAGCCAAATATTGAAATAATCATTGGATGTTTTTGCACATATATAATGGACAACCTCAGATTTATTTAATACAGCTTCCAGTTGACTTCCACCATCTCCTGGTACTGAAATAAATAAATAAAAATATCAGCAAAGAAGATGTTAGTAAATTGTAATTTAATAACTGCATAACATTGTCGCTTTCTAGAACATTGTATTATGATAGTAAAATGTAACTTACTTAAAATAACTGGAGATAATCCCAAAGAGTTTCTTGCAAATAAACAAAACACAGTTAAAGCAAATACACCTAATTTAGTGCCCCGCATTGTCTTCAAGAATAACGCGAATTTCAAGAGTACTTTTCAAGAATGTATCCAAGTCAGATTGTATTTTCTTCGCCCCGTTTACGCAATTTATATAACTCGACCGAGTCGAACCGACGGCAGGGCACAACCGAAGAATCACAATAACTGGTGACGATATAATCGTCCGATGTAGTGTACGTGAACAATGATAACACACAAACAAGTAGCTAAACAATCAGCGATGTTTGTTTACAACAACATGTATATTGTTTTTGATTGTCTAGATATGCAATTATTAAATGCTACATGCGAGGATGACTTATAATCAGCAGTACGTAAGCAAGGTATTTAATAAATATTTGTAATTTAAAAACTATTTACGTTACGTGAAAATTACTTTTCATTTTATGATTACGAAACACAAATGACGACTATATCTCAGTGTCGCAGAGTTTCGCAATTCGCATTATTAAAATTTAAAAATTAAAATCTTTTAAGTAACATAGTTGATACTGTTTACTGTGCTATCAGTTTGTCGCCTGACATTGACGTTACTGTCTTCAATCTTCATGTTTTCATATTAGATTAGAAACACACCGGAATCATATAATACTTAATAAATTATACGTAATATTTACAAAAATGTTTGTTTTATTTTTTTGCCAAAAGTTGTAATAATTATAATGGTAAATGTTTGAACTCTGACAAAATACAACCTTTCAGAACGATCAGTTCACCGCGCAGCCGCAATCATTTAAAATCATGCAAGTGCAGAATAGTCTTTAGGAAAACCTTTATTAATATTAAATTTATCATAGTTTTAATTTAGATTTAGTTAGTAAAATAAATAAAATGATAAGAAAAACTATTATAAAGGGATCAAAAAGAAGCGTTATTCGCTATTGTGTTAGGAATTGAATAGGAATGTTTCAGCAGGTATGAGTGCAGTGAAAAAATCAATACTTAGTGAAGCTATTAATGCATTCTGGTGCATCTTTGGTTGCAGGGTCGAGTTATAATTGTTTGGTTATCTTGGCTTATTGGAGGGATCTGCGGCGTGGTTATTCTGTTAATTATTATTTGTTATTGCCGCCTAATGCCGCGACATCAGAAATCATTTGGTAAATACTAATATTCATAATACTGAACAATTATAAATTACGTAGTCAATTGAATGTGTTATTTTGAATTTCAGATGAACAGTATTTAAAAGAAAACTATACAATAAAGGAAGGACACAGCTATACATGCCATGAAAGTTATAGAGTTAAACACACAGAGGTAATTATTAAATATATTTCTTTTTTTCTCAACGACATTTAGTTGTACAGTGCTAATGTAACATCAGAATGATTCGATGGCACAAGATTTTTATCCAAAACTTATACGTTTTAAATTTAAGAACTAGATATCAATGGTTTGAGTTCCTGATTTAATATTTACCTAAGCATCTATCTAAGATATATAAAATATATGAGATACTTATGGTTCTCAATTTTTTTATTGAACCATAGACTCATGTAGACAGATTTTGTATAAATTCCACATGGCACTGGGAGTAAATAATGCGAAATGAAAACCAATATTCCTTAATGTTATGATCATGCTTCTCAGACGGTGAGATATTTACAAGTATGTTTTGTAAGGTTCAAGTCCAGAGGCACACACGGCCCGCAAGCTATGCGGGTGATCCGGAATGTCGCGCCTCGCGTGCGCAGCCGCACTGCTACGTAAATCGGGTTCCAGAACCACAAAGAGATCAACAACAATATGCTTCGAGTGGAAGTAAATTTCTTTTTTATTCTAGAATAATGGAGCATGAGCATAACAAGACCAAACAATTTAAGTACATCAACTCACCAATTAACACAAAAACTATGAGATCGTTCTGTATCATACAATATGGTTGTTTGTTTTTCAAAATTAGTAGATTAGTTGTAGTAGATTTGAGATAACACATCAAAAATATTCACAAACATTTAATATTTTATTTAATAGTTTCTTCAATAAAACAGGATTGTTTAGACTTTAAGTAACAACAAACTCACTTTAAGTAGTAAAGTGACTTTGGAATTACGCAAAACGTGGAAATAATTTACATTTATATTTTATACATACATTGCATTAGTAATTTCATTCAGTTGGGAATGCGAGTGTACAAAAAGTTTCCCATTTTATTTATCGTAAATATTTTTAGTGCTAGATGAGATAGAGGGCGCGGCAAGCATAGACGCGCTAAAGACGCGATCATTGCCCGCGTTTTTGCGACCAAAACAACGACCACTGTCAACTGAAGATGATTTACATCAATTATATGCCAAGGTATTTCTTTTCATAGTATTTTTTTGTAAATTATTTTAAACCATACTTTTTCAAAACAAAGCTTTTACAAGTAATAAATATTATAAAAACACAATATATCTCAAAAATAATACAATTAGATTGCGATTGCCAAATCAATCTATTTATTTTAAACATTTATTTTTTAAATATTGATATAGTCACTATAAGATGTTGGTTAGCTACTGATCTGATGAACTAAATAATTTGGTCTGGATCTCACAACATTTTACGGTAGATGAACTGAGACTCACACTTGGTCTTTAATGGCATAATAATTTTTAACGGATTTAAATGCGAATTTATATTTATACATTATTTAGCCAACTTAACCTGTCTTATTAACCGTTAAGCATTCGACATGTCAAGTAAATAATGCAATGAATTCGTATTTAAATCAGATTACCAAAGACTGAGCGTTTTGCTATACCGAAGGGGCTTCAGTAATTAATATAGACTCTACGCGCAGGTGAATCTGAGCAAAAAATACAAAAATCGCATGCGAAGTGAGCACGCTGCCATCATAGCACTCAGCAAGTCTCACAGTCAGTTTTTGGACGCAGATGCCGTCATTGTTTACGACCAGAGGACTGCGCTTTAGATCTTAACACAGCTGACCGACTTCAAAAATTTATTCACGACAGTTATAATAAAATGTTGCTTAATGTGATAAATATAGTAAATAATGTTCTTTAGTGCTGACTGATGTGTGATAACCCTTACCCACTAAAAAATAAAAGAACACTAAGTGCACTAATGAGTCTAAATGGTTATTTGGTCGTTCTTCCATAACTTCCATGCGTCATTAAAAATGGTATAAAAAAAACGCTTGACTGCCAATTAAATCTTTTAAACGCTGGCAACACCAATTTCCGCCAGTGACAGATGTTAGCATCCTGAGCATAAGATCCGTATCGTTTCTTGTATTTCATTGGTTCAATCAATAAAATTTCCTTTTTGAAGTCAGGTCAAAGTTAATCTATATATGTACAACGCTGCAATATGTTTTTTATACGTAACATATTATGATGCAATTTTGCAATATTTACGCTGTTTGGTTGTTGATAATTATTTGCAATTAATGTAATGAAAGGCGTTTTATTTTAAATTGTTTTGTATAGATTGACATAAATGTAAAAAGCTCCATTTATTTACATATGTTATTAAATGGGTCCACGTGAATTCGTCTTTCATATAATTGGCTCAAGATTTACCTTCTAAGTATTATTGTTATATAAATTCTAGAATATTTTTATACAGAGTTGAACACTCGTAGTAAATTCGTATTATACGCATACGAAATTGTCATTTGAATTGCACATCGTTTCTATATAACTTCTGTTTGTAACATCAACAGAACCAAACTCGTACAGGATTTCTCAGTTGAGCTCTTGTCTGTCATAAATCTCAATAAACAAGAAACATTTCTTGGTGGTAAAGACATTTTTAAAATTCATTGCGGTAAAGTAATATAGAATTTTCAGACAAGGCCCAAAAAAAATTATATATTGATTAACGCTCAAATATGTCTCACTTTGATTTTGTCGTACAAGTTAATGTGTAAGCATATTCCATAACGAAAGTGGTTTAAATTCACTGCTCAAAAATGGTTTGATATATTTTGAGTGTCTTTTGTCTTATAATCTTCAATGTCTACCTACCCAACATATCAATACGATAGTTATAAGATTTTGTCATTATGTAAATTTACATCAAAACATATACTTAATCATAACATAATATCTTGAAATCTCTAATAGTCTTAGCCACAATATTAAAACTTCTTTCCTTTCTGAGGTATTCCACATCATATTCAACATAAATGCTCGCCACTGCGAGCGGAACGGACCCATTACGGACTTCGCTATACTCGTAACGATGATTTTCATACATATTCATTTCCGTGGGAAACTCGGTCAACTCGCTAACCTCATATGTGACTCTTTCAACTCGCTCTCTCCGATGCGCTCGTCTCCGCTTTGGTGGAAGCACCTGTATCATGTATAAGCACAAGTATAAAATCATCGTTACGAGTATAGCGGAGTCCGTAATGGGTCCGTTCCGCTCGCAGTGGAAGGCGAGCAAAACGGTCTTTTAAAAAGTTAACTAATGTTTATATGTATTCGTTACCATGGTTACCTTTATTGTAATATGTAAATAACATCGTAACCATGGTAACATAGTAATGGCCGGAAATGTTTGCAACAATTTGCAATGGGAAAATAGTTTTTAGATGAATGTTGCTTTGTGATATTTTGTATAATTTAGTAAACTGACTGTTCTTCTGTGATCTTTGATCATGGTTAGTATTAGTTTTTCACAATAGACTGCTAGTCATCCTAGGCATTAGTACATGATGAAAGAGTTGGTCTTAAATCTATTAGGCCTTGAACTTCGCACGTGTAGGTACATACCATGCCTTGGTTACGAGGGCCACGTAAATAAGAGAAGTATTGCGTGATGTGATTACAAAAAGATGGTCAGGGTAAGCAAAGTTCAACGGTCTATAGATTAGCCTGTGCTTAATTTAATGCCCAAAATAAAATTTGTAGAAATTGTTATTATATGTAGCATTTTATACGCAACTTTTGTATAAAACGAATTTTATGTAGAGTAAGCGTACCTATTAATAAAAAAATGTTTTTTGATTATATAAAGGATATAAGTTTTTTTATTTAAATACATATATGAAATTGTTTTATGTACTGTTTAATATGCGAAATTTTTGACGTTTAGCTAGAATAATTGTTTAATAATTATATAATTGTTTAAATTACGATTTTATTCGACAAATGACAATACTTTTTGTCCTATAGCTAATTATTTTGCTCTTCCATTTATACAAGTATGGAATATATTTAGTATGCATTTACGTATTGTTTAGGAAATAAATGATTTTGGGCAAACAATTTCTTTCTTCCATTGTTACTTCCTTTTGAACTTAGGACATCCAAACCTAGGATTAGTAGAACGATCGCTGAGTAATGTGGTCAAAGAAGTTATAATAAAAAAATGGTTGTCTGTAAAGTCGGTTTACGGACGATAGTTTTAACGTGATTCAAAACAAAACATTGATAAAATTAATGAATACTTAAGTCTTCGAGTGGAAGAGAGATAGATGCGGCGCATGCGTACAATGAGCGTAACGGGACGAGACATGCTTTTTCGTGCGTGCAACCAGCGTTCATCGATTTATGTATTACGTCAATACGTTGTTACGTTTGTTAACCTAATATCCTAGCTAATATCTATTCGTAGCGTTAGCAGTAAGGAGAAAGAAAGCCACGGACAGAAATACAGTGGAATATCGATAACTCTAACCTCGTTTAGTCGAAATTCTCAGTAAGTCGAAAAACATTGCCGAATTATTTAAGTTGACTTGTTATTCAAATTCGACTCTACATATCGAGAAATACACCTCTGTTAGTCGAAATTTCAGCATTAAATCAAAATCAAATATCTCGAAGTTCTTATTAAGTCGATGTCGAGTTCATGGATTACAGTTATCGGGATTCCACTGTATTTGAAAAAAGCTGGAGGAGACCCGTGAAGGGGTTCTGATCAATGTTACTGAAGGGAGGTAGGTCGTATAACTATACTACTAAATAAAATATCTCTTATGTATGAATACTTTATTACCATACCATACAATTGTAGTACATTCAATTATGATGAAAAATATTTTATTACCTTAATGGCTTTTAGAATACCTTCATATTTGTTTCTAACCACGATGGTTAGATATAAAAATAAATAAATACGACACTTTATATATAAAACTAAAATATGTACCTTAAAATAAAAACTACGTAAATCTAGTTATAGTTAATTGTGTTTAAACAACCTTATGTCACCATGGCAACGACATTTTTCAATGGTAGCCATAGCAACACGGTGCGTCTACAATCTATGGTTCATTTATAACATAACGACATGAGGGAACGAAGCTTTAAATGCTTCAGTTTAAGCCATAAAATATTATTTGTATTTAGTCAAATGTATCTTAATTAAAAAAGCACAAATGTTTGTCACGTTTCGCTACAAAATAATAAATAAAATAAAAATCAGTGGCACCACAACCTCTTTAGGTCTTGGCCTCAGATTTCTGAATCTGTTTCATGATAATTTTTAAATCTAATAGGCAAGTAGGTGATCAGCCTCCAGTGCCTAACTCACGCCGTCGACTTTTGGGTCTAAGACATGTCGGTTTCCTCACGATGTTTTCCTTCACGTTTCGAGCGAATGTTAGACAGGCACATATACAGAAAGTCCATTGGTGTACAGCCAGAGATCGAACCTACGACTTTAGAGAAGGGAGTCACGTGGTAAAGCTACTAGGCCAACACTGTTCTTTTCGAAAGAATACCTATATTACATATATTAAGAAGAAAAATTGTATGTTTATATGTAACAAATTCGTAAAAACTTTACCCATTAGCCCTCCATACATATTTTATTACAAAATACGTGAAAAGTGAATTACTCCAATGTCCTAAAGCTGGCCAGTGTTGGATAAGTCTTGAGTCGTAAAAGCTCCAACTCTGTTTGTAGGAGAACCACAGTTGTGTGATTCGCTTGAACTTCACGAATCAACTTACTGCGCATTACAAGCGTTTCCATACTAAAAAAAAATAGAATTGTATACACCGCCAGTTAATAATTTTTATTGATTCCTTTCGTAAATATTTGAACCTTTTTATATTTAATGTATTCTATCTTTGGCTATATCTTAAGTACAATTGATTTTTTGTTTGCTGTAGTTTTACGAAATAAATATATTTAAATAAACAAAATTACAATAGAAATTAAAAATAATTACAGGTGCCATACTTTTCAAGCAAACTTCTAAAAATTTATTCTATTATTATTCTTTATCGAAGAAAACTATATTTCCCGGTTAAAATTTGAAATTGTTCCAAATGCAATCAATAAACGCGCTCTGCAGATTCTGTTGTCTGCTTGTCAGTCTGATCTTTAACTTAAACTCGAAATATCTTTATTCATATAGGTAAACAAGTACACTTATGAACGTGGAAAAGAAGTTAAATTGATTGTAAATTTACATTTACTACCAGTTTCCAAGTTAAAGGCGTAGAGCGGGCAAGAAGAACTGGCAAGAAACTCTTCACCACTCTTTTTAATCGCTAAGTTTTGAGGCATACAAATTATTTCAACTGGAGTAAATCAATCCCAAGAATTATATAGAGAGGACTAGCTGACCGGGCAAACGTCTTTTTGCCATGTATATAATTTATAATAAAAAAATAGGGGTTGATCGTAGAGGGGTGAAAGTTAGGGGTTTGTATGTGTTTTTAAATGCTGTATCATAAAAAAATAAAAACAGAAAAAAATATCTAAAAATAAAAAAATATATATATTTAGGGGGATGAAAAAAAGATGTTGTCCGATTCTCAGACATACCCTATATGCACACAAAATTTCATGAGAATCGGTCGAGCCGTTTTGGAGGAGTATGGCAACGAAAACTGTGACACGAGAATTTTATATATTAGATTAGATTTATTCCTGTATGAGCAATAATTCAGCCTTATTTTTTGCCGTATGAGCAAGTGAGCCATCAGTTCTTAGTAATGGTGGCAATGATGGGCGACAGAAGTTCGATTCTATAGCTTTGGCAAGGGACCAAGATGAGACAAGATGAGAGAGGAAAATACAAAAAAATATTTTTGCATTGGATTAAAGAATTCAAACGTAAAAGAGATGTACCGTTTCTTAAAGGTGCGTCGTATCCGTATAGGCTCCAATGGGTCTTCGTGTAGTCTCTTCTCGGACACCTTGACGTTGAGGCTGACTATCAGCTTCTCCAGGTCTTTGGACTGGCCTACCAAATCGTTGATTTTCACCTGAAACATTTTAGCTTTAATACAAGATTGTCAAGGGAGAAAACTATTTTGTGAATGGTTTTATAAATTGTCGTTTCCGAGATGCACAGTCTAATTTCACATTTGAAAAAATTACTGACTTTGTTGTTGACTGTTGACTTTTTAAATTTCTTCAATTTTTTTAAATTTTTGGATAATAATCCAGTGCCAATCCACAAGCTAAATGAATCTTGACCTCAGATTGCATTTTTTATAGTTTTTTTTTCATAGACAAGTCATGATCAGCCTTTCTTCACCGTACGAGCGTTGAACACTAGACCAAGACTGCTTGATTTTTGTTGAATGTCGGTGCCAAAACCGTTTGCGTTAACCTTTCTACATAAAACGTGAATACCTTTCTGAAGAACAAAGTTTGTCTATTATAACTTTTAAATAAAGCTTTATAAATATTTATTTCGATTGGCCATTTCATTCAGCTAACTTTTTCGAAGTTTAAAACTTCACTTCTATTTTACAAAACATGAAATACAGACCTCCAACTCCTCAACCCTGCGAATTTGTTCGGTCAACACTTTGTTGACGGACACCTTCGAAGCCTCCATCTCCTTCTCCATGCGCACGTAGTCCTGCTCGTCTGTGTACCCAAGCTCTTTGTTTTTGAGATATAGCTGGAGCTCTTTCGGGACCTTTAAATAGTATTATAAAACTGGAAACAGGATGAACAAATAGTGACCACATATATAAATATCTTAAAATGGTCAGAGCTAGTTTCGATACGTAGGTAATTATAAAAATACGTCCCCATAACGCGATTTCGTATACCGCGACTTTCGTCCCCCATATAACGCGGAGATTTCTCAAGTTATACTTCTGTAGTGTGAAATTTATAATGATTTGTTAAGTCCATTATTAGTTTAGCGTACTATTGCACCTGTTTCAGTTGTGTTGTCATAAAATTAAACTAAATAACTTTATTAAATTTGTGTTCCTAGTTTTTGAATTGATCAAATGCGGTTTCCTATAACACGGATCGGTGCTAGCGCGTTATAGGGGCGCGTTATTTACTATAATATTATAGTTAAATGCATTGCTGTTGAATAAAATTTTAATACATATTATATTGGGTTGAGGGTTGAAAAAGATTGCGGAAAGTGATTGCCGTGTATTGGACATTCTTGATTTATAAATTGTTTTCTTGTGTTATATTAAATTTTGTTTTTTTTAACCTTGTAAGGGATAAGTTTTCTTTAATTATTAATTTAGTTTTTATTTATTAAAGTCATATAAAATTTATTATTAGCTTTCTTTCCCAAATAAGGTGTCTAATTATATAAAAAGTAATAGAAAAATCATTTTTGTGGTTATTTTTACCGTTTTGTTAAGACAGTCCAAAAATCCTTGTTTATTGAATTAACTAAATTGACCTCTGATTCTACCCTTAGGGCTCCGTCCGTACATTACCTTACCGGTCTCTTGCTGCAGATATCTCGTACTTATTTATATACTCACTACTTATATATTCAAAACATATACAACATATGCTATACAGATAGATACTCCTGACACTTAATACAAAATATATACATTTCACAGTTTATCAAGCGGTACAAAGACATAATATTAAGTTTCTTTTATTATTCTTAAGAGGCCGGTAACGCTCTCGCGTCCTATGGCATTGAGTGTCCATGGACAGCGGTATCACTTAATATAAGGGGAGCCTCCTGCCCGTTGTCGCCCTGTTCTATAAAAAAAATATTACCTTAAGCCTTTGATAAGAGTACAGCTCCTGCTCCATGTGCCGAAGTTTCATCTTCATCTGCGCGTGTTCCCACTCTTTAGCGAGGATGCCTTTACGGAACTCCATCTGCTTACGCATCATATTTAGCTTCCAATCGCCCACTTTCTATTATGAAATAGATTAAATCGGTAAATATATTATCACAAAATTGTATTTATATTTTGAATGGAAGGAAGAAGAAATAGGAACTTATTTTTTTTCTCTATATTTTATCCAAAGGAGATGATAAAGCAATTTATTATAGCAATAAAATATTTAAAAAAATATCTAGTACGTTGTATATAATAATAAACTCGCCCTAGGAAATATTTTGAATCAGTTTCTAATAGTGTTTTTCAAAATGCCGAGTAATTCTATAAAAAATCCTGACTATTGCGAAGTTGCAACTCAACTGTCTCTGTTTATCGCAGCGCAAACACAATTCGACAGAATAATAAAACTTTAAAACTATTAACCACTTTTAAAAATAAATCAGTGGCGCCACAACCTTTTTAGGTCTGGGCCTCAGACTTCTGTATCTGTTTCATGATTGTTTATCAATCTAATAGGCAAGTTGGTGATCAGCCTTCTGTGCCTAACACACGCCGTCAACTTTTAGGGTCTAAGGCAATGTAGCTTCCTCACGATGTTTTCCTTCACAGTTCGAGCGAATACTAAATGCCCACATAGAAATAATTTGCATTGGTGTAAGTCAGGGATCGAACGTACGACCTCAGATACCTCAATTAAGCTATGTAAAATCCAGAATATATACCAATATAAGATTGTTGATTTGCTCAATATCCTGTCGCAGTAAGAGTGTGGCATCATCGTAGTCCTGCATGTGACCTGTGGTGGTGATCTCCACTTGTCCTGCTGGTAATACCAGCTGCAAAGAACAACATTGTTTTAGACAGAGTTATCACACGCGTACAACGACCACTAATTAAGCTTTGACTTGTTTAAGCTGTCTCGGAATCTTTAAAAGAGTATTAAGAATATCCATGTCTCTAAATCACCTGCATCATGAGCACACCCCACATACACACCTTCACGTACATACCCTCACTTTTACACATCACACAACACAGCCGAATTAGGTATTATTAAGAATTTAATAACTTTTATAAATTTTTCCTTTCGTAAATATTTGAACCATTTTGTATATATTATGTATAAATCTTTGGCTATATCTTAATTATTCATTTTTGTTGTATATAATTTAATAAAACACTATTTTGACCGGATTGAAGTTATGTATTATTATAAATTTACAACTATTTAACTTTACAGCGTGCGTGGTCACCGTGACCACGCACGGTGGTAATTTATAATATACATATTACAATTTATAATATACATATAATATACATAACTTCAATCCGGTCAAAATAGTGTTTTATTAAATGAATAAAAGTTATGTTAATCAAAGACAATACTGTATATAATTTATTTTAACTGTAGGAATTCGAAATAATTTAATTTAAACTTTTTACCTCAACAAGTTATTATACTTCGACAGTAATCTTAATAATTAATATGGAAAAATTAAAAGTGTGAATAAATGAAATGCCACGCCCGTTCTCATTCCGTACAGATTAGCTGACCTAAGAAGTTCTATAATATAGAGGCATTTATACAGATAAAATTCGTTATTTTCCAACATTTTAGGTCTAACATTTCCACGTACCTAATTAAATAATATATTTTAAAGAATATAATACATAATTAAAATATTACAGTCAACAACGAAACTTAAGACGTTTGTAATTTGTTTTGATTTATGCATTTTTATTATACTGGACAAATTCCCTATAGAGACATATTCGGAGATTTTTTCATACAACAGGGCACAGAATGGAGGCTCACCTGAAGTTAAGTAATACGGCCACCCATGGACACTCTCAATACCAGACTCGAGAGTGCCTTGCCGGCCTTTTAAAAATTGGTACGCTCTTTTCTAGAAAGATCCTTAGTCGAAATGGTACTGAAAACAATCAGTGGGTAGCTGGTTCCACATAGTTGTGGTGCTGAAATACTGCCTTAAATAACGCTCAGTTTTGGAATGACAGACGTCCAGGTGATGCGAGTGGAATATGCCTCGACATCCGATGATGAAACTCTAAGAAAGGACCGTACGATCATACGATGTTGGTGATACATACGCTCTAAAATGAGTGTAAGAGAGTCAACTGATTTATACAGTTTTTTTACATTCATCTAACCTGTAAAGTCCTATTTTTAGCGGTAAATTCCACTTCATCTCGGTGCTGCCGTATCATTTCGTTGGTCTGGGCGAGGCGATGTCTCCGGGCCTGTATGGAGGATCGCCAAATACTTCCGGCACTCTCTACGTAGGACATTTCTTGGGCCACTGCTCGCATCTGACAGACAATATGCGAGAATATATAAATTTCAATTTTAAAAATTTTAAATGTTTTTTATTGTGCAAGAAAAGAAATTAAAATTGTATTTTGACCTTCGTCCGAGATTAGATACATCTAGGGATACACCAAATTTAATTTGATTTACGATAATATTATATAGACAAAGATACCTTTTAAGAAAAGTTGATCACATCAGAAAATTTTCGAAAAATGTGAGTTTAGTAGACAGTGTAATTATAAACACTCTTATTACGTCACAAACATTTAAACAAATAACAATTAGTTGAAGTGGTAAAAGGTATTGCATGGTATACTGATAAAAGATGGATCGCTAAATCCGGGTGCTGGTCCCATCCAGAAAAAGGAAACGCGGGAAGACCACAAAAGCCATCAGCTAACGACATAGATAATGGGGTTTCTGGGGAGAAATGGATGGAAGCAAAGAACAGATCCAAATGGAAAGTTCAGGAAGCACTTACTCAGATATAGCAGAACACGAAGTATCGGAAGCAATAACTAACGTAGACTAAGAGTAAAACATAAAAAACTAACACCAATTTCGTATCTAATTCTTTAACAGTATGGAATTAAAGTGACTTTAAAAAATAAAAAAGGGGTAATAATGTAATAGTAGTTTCTCTCAGACAACCTAGTATATAATACAATTATTTTTAAATACATAACATACTTTATTGATAAATAGCTATTCCTGAGGCTAAAATTTATAAGATAAACATAGATAAAGCATGGAAAGCTTACCCTAATTTCATTCTCGATTTTAACTCTTCGCAATTTGCAGGTAGTGCCCCATAGAGCTTCGTCCATGACAGGCGGCATGTTACTGATTTGATCGAGTAGTTCCACGCTAAACGAAATATTGGAGTATTATTATAAATAATTTCGCAGTAATAACTGCAGAGTCTTGACGATGTCTAAGTATTTGGGCATAAGTGATCTCTGTCGGTGGCTTTTTGTACTAAAAAAATTTAAAAAAGCGGGAAGGATTTTTCTTTATTCAGCAGTAGTAACAATTTCTTTTTTCTTTAAAACATTAAGTTGTAGTTTGTTTAATGTTTAATTTCAGTTTTTTTGACGTGACAACGTCTTATAATTCGATGGAGCCGGCTGCACATACGAAAAAACATGACTCATGCGGCGTTACCTCTGAGGCGTTCCATTTAAGGCTTGAAGTGCAAGTGAGAGCGCGGAACGAGCGACAAAGAGGCACAAAAATTGATATAATTGTATTTATGCATACAAATAAAAGTAACTTGATCAATTCAATTGTGATTTCTATTTACTTCCTTCTCTATATTCATACAAAATATCTATCAAACAAATAATATTAAAATTTTATTTTCGAAAATGCAACCATTCCATCAGTATTTTCTTATAACGTTGTCACGTTCATCTATCGTCAGTAAACCGACTTTACAGACAACCGATTTTTTTTTGTCTATTAATGTACTTAATATGTTTTATGTTTCGTATATTTTGTTTAACAATGTAATCTGTTTTGGTTTTGTATATTGTCTAAGTGTTTTCTTTTATATGAGTAGCTGTAAGATTAATTATAAATAAATTAAAAAAAAACTCCTAGGCTAAAAGGTATATTTACTCACAGATTTACCCAAACATTCTGAAGTTCCTACGAATTGTTGCTCAACCCAAAATACGCCATGTCCGCTATATGTATTACATACCCTTTGAAAAAGTCGACGCAATCAGCGTGCAGTAACGGCGGCCTCACGCCGGTCAAGACAGCGTTCGCTAGGTCGTACAGCACGACGGGGATCATAGTTGCACGTTGATGCCATTTTGGACGCTTCCTGATTTAATTTTAATATAAATCCTGACAGGTTTATGCTATATCTTAGTCATTGTTGGGTTTTTGTACAACGTAAATCCGTTTGAGATATACTACGAACACAGAAATTAGGTTTTGAGTATTCTGATGAGGTCAAATTAAAATTAGAGGCTTTTAATATTAACCTTGCAAATTTTGAGTCAAAATAATATATTTGAATACTACTCATATTGATGCATGGCCCACCGGGTGGCAATTTGATTGTAAAGGGCGGCAAAGCGAAAATAGACCCGACGTTTTTCAGTGTATGTTTTGCTAATTAACTTTCTGTTTTGTTAACAATTATCTAGTAATTTCTTCCTAAACCTTTAATTTAACGTTTAAGTGAACATTTAAATTTTTAATATTGATAATTTTGTAGTAAATATTACATGGCATGGCACGAAAAAGTTTGGAACACGTTTTTAGACCCAAAAATCGGCTGATCAGCTACCGATTAAGAAAAAATTATCACACTATGCACAATGCACTATTTTAAGTGATACACTGTCTTATCTTGGAATGAACGATGTTTTTATTAGTTTTTCTTACTTGAAGTATTTATAACACTGGTCGACGATAATGGGAGACAAATCAGCGAAATGGTTCTTGAACGATTTGTCCAAATGACGGTCCTTCTGTGATAAATTGTCATATGTGTTCTGACACTCTTCGCTCTGCTCCTGAATGAGCTGCAACTCTTGCTGTAAATTGTCTACGTCAAATTCTGTTTTACTTATGTCGTTTCTGTAAAGATATTGAAGGTTACATTACAGTTTTTCTGAATTTTCAGTGTACACACCACATTTTTCCCTTAGACCGGAAAGTTTAATATAGATAATCTTAATCGTGTGTTTCGTCGTTACGTTACGTAATATAAATCACGCCGTCTCGACAAATATTTTAAAATATCATCTAAAGCTAACAAGAAGAAGAAAGGAAGAAGAGAGGACTAGCGACAAAGGGTGCTTTTTAGCGAAAAATGCGCAAACTTGTTTCTTCTTAGGGTTAACTTGGACTAGATTAAGTCAACCCCGATCCTAGGCTCCACGTAGCAGAGTTTCGACTGCAGACACAAGATTTTTCCGACACTGATCGATTATGGCCCGAGAAATACCTGCGCGGTGCAAAGACTATCCTCAGTGCTGATGTCCACATATCAATGAATGCTCCGAAGTTGCAATATTGAAATGTAAAAGAAACAGGGTCGGGGATAGAACACAGCCACGTTCGCGGGTTTAAGGTCAGAACTCCGTCAATGATGACTTCGATACTCCGATAAGCGAAAAGCTTCACGCTGGAAATCCAATTACATTTTTCTGAGAGCCCACCGGCTGAGAGCGAAAGAACTTTCCGTGCCTATATTCTCACTTTAGTAAAATAACCATCTACTAGAGCTAAAAACTACTGGTGGTGGTGGTGGGTGCGAAATCGATGATTAAACTACTTGTCTTGTCTTTTTTGTGATAACTAAAGTGAAATGCGATTAATTTATTATACAAACACATGGTGTAGTGATTTCCTACTAATATAATATCACCTCATATCTTCTAGTTTTTCAGCCATTTCAACTCGGTCAAGATTCACTCGACGCAGTCTCATCAAATTGAGATTCTCTTGACCAATTACAGAATCGACTTTTAACTTTGTTAACCACATTTCTTTCACCTAAAAGTATTTTCTAATTTAGCTTTTTGAAGTCAAATTTTGTCAAAAATTTGCACGATTGTCTTGATTTATTGACTAGGCCCAGCGCTATGTATGACACCTGTGTGTCAAGTCCAAAGCGTCATTGACTTACTGAAGTCTTATCCTTAGTATGTAATGATATAGTCTGGTACTAACCCAACCTTTTGTGCCCTTAAAATAAAAAAATAAAAATCAGTGGCATTACAACCTTTTTAGGTCTGGTCCTCAGATTTTTGTATGCGTTTCATGATCATATGTCAATCACATAGGCCAGGGGGTGATCAGCCTCTTGTGCCTGACACACGCCGTCGACTTTTTAGGTCTAAGGCAAGCGGGTTTCCTCACGATGTTTTCCTTCACCGTTCGAGCGAATGTTAAATGCGCACATAGAAAGAAACTCTATTAGTGCACAGCCGGAGATCGAACCTACGACCTCAGGGATGAGAGTCGCACGCAGAAGCCACTAGTGACTAGGCCAACACTGCTCTATATCATGCCAATAACTACGTACCTTCTGGTTAAACTTAATGACACCCTCGTTCAAAACCTGTGACAATTTAGCGTACTCTGCATGCAACATCTTCCTGTATTTATCTCGCTCATCGTTCCTAAAAGCAACCTTCGCTTCATAATCGAAAACGAGACGTAGGTCGTCTTCGTTGAAATGTTCTGGGTCTTTTTCTAGCTGTAAATATTAGCTGGATTTATCTTTACTGATATTATTCAGAGGAAATCACAAAAATAGACATCACAAATAAACTCAAAACCGACAGAATCCATTTTAGAAATGTCACCATTAGAATGCTATATTATCCCAGAGTAATTCTAAAGGTCGCTTATTTCATATAAATTAAAAATCTGAGCAATTTTTTTTTCTTTCCTAATTGTGAGCTTATGAGAGATTCTTCTTCTTCAATCTCTAATACGCTCTTCATTTTTGAAGGTCGTATTAGTGGCGCCGCACAACTTCCTCCACTATTCCCTGTCTTCGGCAAGCCTCTGCACCTGGGTGACGGTAAGCTCCGTAAGGACCTTTACTTGATCGGTCCAGCGAGGAGGGGATCGGCCTCGAGGTCTGGTGCCCTCCATTTTGCCAGTCACGATGAGTTTTTCTAGACTTTCTGGATCTCTGCGTGTTGTAATCGTCTTAGTATGGACACGTTTATTTCCTTACCTGTCTAGGAGTCCTTAGTATACGCCTCCAACACCACGTTTCCAGAGCATGAGAGATTTTAGGACATAATTATTCACACACATACAGACATACGAAATAAAAAAAGATTGATGTCATCATCTCATCTTGATATAAACTACATATAATTAACTTACTAACTGTTGAAGGATTTACTGTATAAATGTTTAATGTATGAAATGAAGCTATAACCTTAGGAGAAAATTTATGTACAGTTATTTATTATCTGCCCCCGCGAACTTCGTTTCGCCTTAATATGATTTTACTTAGCCTACCTTTTTAGTACATACAAACAAACATCTGGAACATTTTGCTATGCTTCCCCATAGAGAACGTTCACTTTTCCGGAATATCCTTTTTTCTGGTTTTTAGTGCAATTTCCAATTCTTTCACTCTATAAAAACATTCCTCAAGAATTAAAAAATAAAACTCAAATTGATCCCGCCGTCGCGCGTCGTTTACGCTTAGCAATATATTTTTCAATTCATTTTATTAATATAGAGACCCACAAATTTAAACGATTGATTAACTATATTTTAGTATAGCTAACAAAAAGAAACAAATCAGAAAGCCCTCACCATACACTGCGGCATCGGTATGGGCTTCTTTATCTCTTCGTGCCACAACTTCTCCAATACTCCATCCATCATCTCGATGAGGGCTCTTTCGCGGAAGTCATCCTTCGGTCCAGGGTCTGGAGGCGGAATCACTATCTGGCTTGGACTGATGTAAGGTTCGATGCTACACTGTAATAAAGAAAGAAAGAAAGAAAAAACTTTATTATGCACAATATACAAGATATTTAGATAAAGTAAAGTGCACTGGCCCCCACACTAGGATTCCCTGTGTTGTGGGCAGCCAGTCTCTTCCTTTTGACACGTAAACAGTATTTTAAAATAATAATATACTTTAGTACTCAGAACTTCAATCAATTTCTAATTCTAAATTTGCTTACACATTTATCTTATATCATAATATTAGATTTTAGTATTTAACTTTTTTTAAGTATATTATTATATGTTAGTCACCAGTGGTTGGCAGAAAAATTTGTAATCAATTGTAAAAAATTGTATAAATAAATATATTTATTAGAGTCATCACATTTAATCACTAACAAGTGAACGAATGGTTCTTTGAACGAAAGGTAAGGAAAGCGAGCCATATTTGGCATGTCTGTTGTAAGGGTATCAGACTTGGGCGTTGAGAGAACAACTGGTAAATAGAATTAATTTAATTATGGGTATATCAGAATTAACGGGGAATGGAAATGAACGGGAATTATGGGGATATAACCGTATATCAGAATATCATCAAGATGTATAGTTTTTAGGCGAATCAGAAACGTACCTCTTCAGGATCCACCTTGATCAACTTCAGCGGCAGTTCCTCCTGCTTCCACTCTGGGTCTGTTATTTGCATGTTCAGGTGATGGAAGCTACCGCGAAGATCAGATAATTTGTTCAACTCTAAGATAAAACTTTAGTAATTAATGACAATAATCTTGAAGAGTGCCTCCTCTAAATTATTATATACAATAAATTAATTCCACTATCAAAAAGCAAATATGAAATATATATTTACCATCTATTATAAATCGTAGTCTGCCATTTCTCTCTTCTACAAGACCAACTTCTCTTCTTTTCTGGCTCATCAAATCATCGAATTGTTTGTTGAACCACAAACGCATATTTTGGACATTTAACTGAAAAATCAACATTTTCATGCAAATCTACATTTATTTGAGCATTAAATTTAAGGGGGCAACGAAAGCGATCTCTTCCAGACAAGCAAGGAAAAATAAGCTAACTTTATACGTTATAACTCAATAAATAAACTACAATAACGTTGATTTTTCTGGTGCAGAGTCCGACCCTTGGCTTCAATAGTATTTTTGTTAATAAAAGCAATGCTTTATTTACACACGAAATTCCTTATCTCCCGTATTTCTCGTATTCTTAAGAGAGATAAGTCTCTTCTCCTATTCTTCTTACTTCACAAAGACATCCCATTTTATAGGTGTTATAGCTTCATATAATTCTTGTAGTTAACGTTCTAACGTTTAACGTTGCAACGTGAGTCTTATTGTAGTTTCTATTTTGATATAGGGATGGATTTCTATTTCTATAGGCGGGTGGTGGTCGTGCAACCCCACGGGGACCGGCGGGATTGGGGTTGTCAACAATTATATAACATAAAATCAGTCATATCGTTAGCCAAACCTTGACGATGTGCTGCAACCAGTTCATCTGGAGAAAGCTGAAGGCTACAGTTTGCGGAATCATAAATGCCGGTATATCCACAAACCGGTGCACGTTGGACCCTGACAGGACATGCGGCTGGCCTTCTAACGACTCCTCGGCTTCCAGTACGTCTGTTACCATCTGACTTTCGAGGCTTTTGTGGCCTGATTTCATTGATAACACTGATTCCGGGCCAGGTCTGGAAGGTAATTGTGTAAAAATATGTGTCACTGTAAAGTTATAACATCTATTAGATTACAAACAAAATAACTGGAGGGCCAGCAACGCACTCACAAGCCTTCTGGCGATTTGGGTGGCTTTCCAGAAGGTAATTGTGAAGATATAAAAAATGTAGATTCCAAAAAATAAAAATAACTGAAAGGCCGGCAACGCACTCACAAGCCTTCTGGCAATTTGGGTGGCTGTCTAGAAGGTAATTGGGTTTTTTTGGGTAGTTAATTATAAAAACTTTGAGATTACAAACAAAATAACAGAAAGGCCGGCAACGCCCACGCATGTCATCTGGCATTTTGAAATACTATATTCTATGTGAAAACCTCACACTTTGCAAAAATATATATAAAATAAATAAATAAGCCTCAGGCCTCAAATTTCTGTATTTGTTGCAAGATCATTTTTTAATTTAATGGGCAAGTAGGTGATCAGCCTCCTGTGCCTAACTCACAACGTCGACTTGGGTCTAAGGCGAGCCAGTTTCCTCACGATGTCTACCTTCACCGTTCGAGCGAATGTTAAATGCGCACATAGAAAGTCCATCGGTGCATAGCCGGAAATCGAATCGACCTCAGGGATTAGAGTCGCACGCTGAAGCTACTAGGCCAACACTGCTAACCAGAATTTTCATAAATACTAAAGCTAATTCAGGAGGGAAGGGAAATAGAAGTAATACGACAGAACATTAGACCCAAATATTCAAATTAAAAAAAAGAAAACATCTTACGGTACAGGCAGTTCCTCGACGCTGATCTTTTCAACTGGTTCCTCCCAGGGTCGGAACAGGTCATGGTCATTCTCCATCTCCACACTTCGGAGCGCCTCAATCTGCTGTAATTCCGGCCACTTGTCCCGTTGTGTTGGTAGCACTGCGTAATTTTCTACCTAAAATTTCCAAAAAGTTTCAGTAAACTAGAGGACCAATCATAACAGGTGTCGTCATGCCGAGCTGTGGTTGGCTGTCAACTAACGATACTGTCGTTCACTTACCTGATAATGGCTGAAGATAGCATAAAGTTTAACTCGCGGTGTAAGCATGGTGTCCCAACAGGTGGTCTTGATCCAGGCCGTCACCTTGTCTTGGGCTCGCATACGGGCTTCCGTTTCTAATTTTATTTTCTCTCTATCTTTCTCAGCCTAGAATTTCCAATAAACTATAATTTAGTTGAACTATTTTTACTTAATATCACGTACTTCCCACTTCCCTTCACATTGTTTACGGAGTTTCAAAGCTCAGTTGGAAGGTCCGTAACCCACAATAAAAAAACAGCGTGCAAGAGTTTTTTTAATATGGCAAGAGGCTCACCTTATGTTAAGTGATACCGCCGCCCATAGACACTCACATTGCTAGAGTGTTCGCATGTAAGTTACTGGCCTTTTAAGAATTGGTAAAATCTTTTCTTGAAGGACTCTAACCCTCGAGTGCCCTTTAAAACCATCTAAACAATTTAAATAAACAGTGAGAACCACCCAATCTTGGTTTAATTGACAACAAATACCTGCTTGTTTCGTTCTTTCTTATGTTCAATATGTAGATTGAACTCAGAAAGAGAAAGTTGGTGTAACGGTATCTCCGCGATGTTCTCTTCTAGAAGAGCAACCACACGAGATTGAACAGATTCAAAAGATTTCACGACCTCTTCGCGCTGTTTCTTGTAATCCATTGCTTCCTCTCTCACTTTCTTATCTTCTTGCAGGTCAAGATAGTTTTCTAGAAAATAAGAAAAATCGTAGTAAGATGGTATTAGAAGATGCCGTCTTAAGAGGATGTAAGTGAACATCTATGGTAATCAAAAACAAAATCTATGTTATTTGAAACAGGTATCAATAGGACTGTATGCGATATGTTGATAGATAGAGAAAAAGTGGAACAAGCTGTTACTCCGGACGGAAAGTATTACGATGATATAGAAAAACGAGTGAATACTTGGAATAGAGTAAACAGAGCGTTGCATTCCTCTTTGTGTAGCCAAGAAACCTCAAGCGAGGCTCGACTGGCCGAACATAGGGGAGTGCTTATCCCGACGTTATCATACGGTAGTGAATGTTCGGTGTGGCAGAGAAAGAATGAAAGTAGAATAAATGCCGTAGAAATGAGAGCGTGAAGAAGTATGTGTGGTGTAACATTGCGTGATAGGATAAGTAATAGTGAGATACTTGATCAGTGTGGGTTAAAAGATAAGGATAGGAATAGAATGCTTAGGTGGTTTGGCCATGTAGAACGGATGAATGAGAAGTAGGTATACAAGGCAATCGTGGATGGTGAAATCGGGTTGGGTAGGCCTTGTCATACATACCTGGACCAAATCCAGGAGGTACTAGAAAGGAGAGGTTAAAAGTACTCATAACCTAACCAGTACTCATAAACATACACGGTGAATGTCATGAATGTGGATGAAGCGAGAGAAGTATGTCAGGGCCGTAGCAAGAGGAGATCCGTGGTCTATGCCTACCCCTTCGGGAAATAGGCGAAATAGTATAAATAAATAAAGTAGAATGTAGAAGGCTCATCTGATGTTAAGTGATACCGCCGCCCATGGACACTCTCAATGCCAAAGGGCTCGCGAGTGCGTTGCTGGCCTTTTAAGAATTGGTACGCTCTTTGCGTGAAGGACTCTAAGTCGAATTAGTTCGGAAATACTTCAGTGGTTCCACGTAGTACTGGTGCGCGTCAGAAACTGCCTTAAAACGCTCAGTTTTGTAAATACGTCCGATGATGAATCTCAGCTGCAGGTATTAATCCGAACAACTCCTCTAAACAGCTGTTAAAAGGTTTTTACAAATTGTTTTAATGACATCAACTTACTATCTCTTTCATTAATAATGGTGATCGTATTAAGACTCTCTTCAAACAAATCCATTTGCGGTGGTTCATGATGTACTTCAACCTGCAATTCCTGTTTAAGACCATGAAGGTGATGTACCACCATTGTCTTATTTCCGCCAAGGTGAGCTATATATGTCGCATTTGCATCTATTATTGCTTGCTTTATACCAGATTCGTATCGGTGTGTAACAGCCAGCTTAAGTTCTATAATAAAAAAATGTTATGAATCTTATTATTTGAATAATAATAGATGGTGGTTTGTAGTAATATTACGAGTAAGAGTTTGAATAGCTTCTTGTGGCGGTAAACCTAAGTGATAAAAAATAACTGTTTCGATCAGAAACATCGAGAGAGCATCTTTCCTACGAAAAGGATAATTGAAATAGAAGTAACCAAATACGAGCTTTTGGAGGATGTTTCGTGTGCCACCTTTTCTTGGCCGGCGTCTGAAAATGGTACTACCGTCGCAATTTTGAAATGTCAGACTGACATTGTTAGTTAGATGTAATTTCTTGGTGCGTACAATAAATAATTTTATTATCTACTAACATCAAATAAAAATTCATTCATTCAAATTTGTATTATTTGCATTATTAATTACAATAGCAAAGTTTTAATTATCAAACGGTTCTGATTGCTATCAGTTGTCCCTAAGTTTGAGACACATTTAGGCTTAGAATTGTATTTTTAGAGACTAGTACATTACAATACATTGTTTTATTAAGACATTCCAATAAATGATTAAGTTAGCCTGTATGTAAGTAGTGTTATTTTGACGTTTACTAGAGGTGAGACTGATTTGTCAATACGCGTTGACACGCGACATCATACATCGTGTCTACTTGACCAATCACAAACGGACACAAAGTTTTGTATTCCGTCTTTTGTTTCACATTCTCTCAACACTGGAAATTGAATATAATAATGTAGGTGAGATTATACATATACGGAGCAGTGTTGGCCTACTGGCATTAGCGTGCGACTATCATCCCTGAGGCCATAGGTTCGATCCCCGGCTGTGCATCAATGGAATTTCTTTCTATGTGCGCATTTAACATTTGCTCGAACGGTGAAGGAAAACATCGTAAGGAAACCGGCTTGCCTTAGACCCAAAAAGTCGACGGCGTGTGTCAGGCACTGGAGGCTGATCACTCTCTTGCCTGTTAGATTTACAAATGATCATGAAACAGATACACAGGCCCAGACTTAAAAAGGTTGTAGCGTTTTATAATAATAAATATTAACACACCATACTCTTGTGGTCCGTGTGACTGCCTCATAATCACAGCCCCATCGTATCCAAAAGTAAGAAACGCTCCGGGACTGTAAAACGCATCAAAGTGTTTCAACTCATGACCCGTTTCTAAACTCGGCCCCATTTTCACTGAAACCGTTACTCCTTTCTGTCAATTAAGAGAAGAAGCTTAAAATCTCTACAAAAGGCATCTCTTTTTTTACCTTTTCTTAAAGTACCTACAGAACGAATTTTCAACAGAGGAAGGTTTATCCACTCGTAGTGATACAAATCTATTGTCAATAAAAGTGTCTTACTCTTCTAACTCTACTTCTCATTTTGTTTTAAGTGCTAAACAGTGGTAAGTGGATAAAAAATTGTACACAAGAACAGAGCGTCTTCCTCTTAATAGACTGTAATAAGGTGGTGTTATGTTAAATATCCTGTTTATTAAATTAGGATTAAATTACTTAAAGTCTTAAGTTAGGCTAGATTGTAAAGTTTAATGATGACCTTGTAACAGAGACAAATAAAAAAAAAATTAACTAAAATGTATAGTTTTACTAATAAAGATTTATGTACATCGTATATAAGCCTGTTAAAAGAAATTTTACTAATAAATCCTAAATTAGCAAGTCTGATGTATACGGCTGTTATAACAAGGCTGTCATATTAAGGCTGTTTTATTTACATAAGAGTAGGTGCCGATAGTTTAGGACGTGAAATAAATAAAAAGTTATATTTCTTTTATATATACAATTTATTAAGGATTTAGAGCAGGCGAGATGGACTGCCAAAAACTTTTTAATCGCCATGTTTACAAGGTCAAATTACACCCTAATCATAAAAAAACACAATTAATTTAGGCGCTAACCACACTTGATTTGTATAGGATATCACAAACTCCAACTCTAATGGGGCATCCACACGCTGGCTGTTTGTCACAAACACCGCAAAAAGCAAACGAAGTCCCAAACACCAACCACAATCACCCAACACAAACAGCCATCCACATGCTTGGCGAACGTTCATAACATTCCGAATCGGCAAACATGGCGGACGACGAGCTTGTTGCAGCTATTACTTTCGGGTTGACATATTTTTATTATAAATTAAAGCAAGAGAAAGAAAAAAGGAAAAAAAGAAGAAAGCAAAGACGATGGTGGATGATTAAAATACATAGAAAGCGTACAAGGCTTTAGACCTATTATTTGAGCTTTACTTTGCCGTGTTTTTTTTAATTTTACTTAAAAGTTACTTAAAAATGTCAGAATCGTAGGTGCTCCAATCAGACATTTTTTACGCTTTGCGCGCCAACGAAAGTGTAGCAAGTAAATACGTCCGCCTCCCGCAAGCTCGCGCGCATTCTGATCGCTGCCAAACGTGTGGATACGTAGCAAACTGTTTGCCAAACATCCTTTGATCTGGCAAGATAAACCGACACCGATGCCGAACACTGCCCAACACGAACACAAACAGGCAAACAACGACAAACACCCATCCACACGTCCGTGTTTGCTGTTTGCTGTTAGTTGTTTGCCATTGTTTGTCAAGCGTGTGGATGGGCTTTCAAATACAGAGTGTATTATACGCACACACACACCCATAAACCCACACACATTCACGCATACTTCAGTATAAGACCTTTAATTGGTTAGATGTAACACTAAGCCTCCTTTTTTTAATTGTTTGAAACATGCACCATGTACCACGGATTAATTGTAATCTAGTTACCTACAACACAGGGGTGTGGGGACTCAATTTTCAATTTCAAAAATTCTTTATTTTGTTTCACAAAATTTATGGTGCTACATATCCAGTGTACATTATTTCCTGGAATGTAACAAGCTTACAACTAGACACGTTTTTACAGCTATTTTGCTTTTTTAAAAACTTATAAAATTTATAAAACTAAAGTTATAATGTTACGAAAGGTTTTAACAATAACAAACAATTTTTAACAATGAGGTAAACTACCTGGTAATTATGCAATCTTTAGATGAGATTTGCATTTTGACATGCCTAAATTGAATAACTAAATATAGTTCTAACAATAAATGGGGTAGCACCGAGAACAAAAGAGTGGACGGCAAGCAATCACAATAGGAACAGTCACCCGCTAAGGCTAGCGCGAGCATCAGTCACGCAACGCACGCGTAATCCAGGTCTATATATATTTATAATAAGGCCGGAGGTCGCGCGCGACGCGGTGGCCAACACTCGCGCACCTGCGCGGGCCACTGATAACCAGTTATTCATCGCACTCAAGAAACAAGTGATGGGGTAATTTGTATCTGTTGTGTTTATCGATGTAAGGTAAATTTTTCATCCGCGTTTTACAAAGGTTATTAATATATTTATTTTTACTTTTTCGGTTGTTATGTAAATAGAATTTTTTTGATAATTTGAATATAAACTGATAAATAGTCGGAAACTTAATTTTATTGTGAAATTTTTGGAGGTTTGTTCGAAACGGAGTATTAAATGCATATTTCAATGCTTTGTTTTGGACAACCTGTAAGCTATTTAAATTAGTAGGGCACGTACTGCTCCATACTGGGCAGGCATAAGTTATGCAGGGTCGTATTAAGGTTCGATATACACTTAGCTTTGTTTTGCTACTGAGGCACGATCTTCTATTTAAGATGGGGCTCAGTGCATTCAAAGCCTTCATGCTCTTGAGCCTGATGTATTGTGTGTTAAGGGTCCAGTTGAGTTTGTTGTCTAATATGACACCCAGGTACTTAACAGAGCGACTCCATGGTATCGCATATCCTTCAATATTGAGGGTACGAGTAGGCAGCGATCTAGTCCCGGAGAACATAATTGCCTCTGTTTTAGAGGCGTTAATTTTTAATTTCCACTTCCTGAAAAAGGCGGTCAATAAGTCGAGTGAAAGTTGCAGGCGACTTATGATCAAATCCAGGTCTTTGGAGGAAGTAAAGGATGCCGTATCATCGGCAAAACAGGCGAGATTAGTGCGTGTTTGAATGGGTATATCGTTAAGGTATAGTAAAAATAGCTGGGGGCCAAGAATTGAACCTTGGGGGACTCCGGCTGGGACAAGTTTAGGTGAAGAGAGTGTACTATTTATGTGCACCTTGAAAGATCTATGGGTTAAGTACGATTTCATTATTTTAATTATTGCTATAGGTACGCCAATTTTTAGCAGTTTGTGGATAAGGGCTTGGTGCCAGACTGTGTCAAAGGCTTTCTCAATATCTAGGAGGAACATGCCTGTAGATTCACGCAAATTGAGTCCATGAGACACAGTCTCAGCTACTCTAGCGAGCTGTTGGGTAGATGAATGAGCTTCACGGAAGCCAAACTGCTCATCAATTATTATGTGTTCGGTAGCTCTGCGAAGTCGGTTGCATAAAATCTTTTCGAAAAGTTTGCCTAGGCAGGGTAAGAGGCTAATTGGGCGATAACCTACAGGATCAGATGGGTCTTTGCCCGGCTTGTGTATAGCTATGACTTTTGCTATTTTCCAAGCCTCAGGGAAATATGTAGTCAGTAAGCAGGCATTAAATAATTTTGTTAGCAACACAATACATTTTTGGGGTAGTCGTTTGATTAGATGATTCGAGATTTCATCCGGTCCAGCTGCTTTACGAGTTTTGAGTGAAGATATAAAATTGGCTACTTCAGCTGGTTTAACCAGTTGAATTTGATAACCGTCTTGCTGAAGGCTGTCTAGGGAGTACCAGGAGGCATCGACAGCGGACTGCTCGTCACTAATCCAGTTTTGGGTGAGCAACATGTTGTGAGAAAAGGTATTAGCTAAAACTTCACACTGTTCCTTAGCATTTAAAGTTGTGGAACCATCTTTAGTTTTGAGAGGGGCTAAAGATGGGAGAGAAGTTGATTTCAGCCCTTTGGCAATGCGCCATAAATCGGCACACGGATTGTCAACTTTTCTAAGTTTACGATCCCACAGGTTGTCACGGTGGTTTATTAATGCAGCATTAATATCTTGTTGAAGGTATTTCACTTCAAGATTTATAAGTTTACGGGTTACAGCATTCGTTTCTTTAGCAGAATAGCGTCGTAAGCGATTTTTATTTCTTATTTTTCTTTTAATACTTCTTGGCAGTGAGGTCTCCCAAGGTTTAAGGGTTGTAACCGGGATATTGACGTTTTTAGCAGAAATTATAGAGCTTTGAAGGTTTGAGATGGCGGAGTCAATATCATCGGGAGATTTAAAGTTCGCTTTGTGTAAAGATATATTTTTATTTAAATATGAGCGGTAACCATTCCAGTCAGCCTTTGCGTAATTTAGCTTAAGAATGGGCTTGCGACGCGCTTTAATAGCGAGACGTACAAATACTGGGAGATGGTTGGAGGAAAGTGCATAGATGGTCTCAATTGAGTCAACGGTATAGATGTTTTTAGTGAGTAACAAATCGGGGTTGGTCGCTAGCCTGTTTTCATTGTAATGGACTAGGGTAGGCTCACTAGGGGCATGGACAATCATTTCATCGTCGAGCATGAGCTCGTAGATTGTATTACCATGGGTGTTAGTTGGACCAGGTGACCAATAGGGGTGCCTAGCATTGAGATCACCCATAATTAGTATCTTATTATTTGACGAAAAAGGGCGTTTAAGTCACTAGAGAGCAAGGGCATATTGGGTGACTGGTAAGCGGAATAAATGGTAATTTTGCCGTGGTTAAAATAAAGGGATATTCCTATGGCCTCTAAGTTGAGGGTTGGCGGGGTTAAAACAAGATAGTGTTCTAAATCAGCCCTAACCAAGATAGCAACACCCTGACCAGAGCCATCGGCACGGCCATCGAGTCGATAGCAGGAAAAGCCTGGAATTTGAAGGGTAAGCCGCTTTGTTAATCTAGTTTCGTTGAGTGCGATGATGTCAACGTTGAGATCTCTTACCGCCAGCTCAGCTAGTTCCTGCTGCTTTTTGTGAATACCATCGGCATTCCAATAAAATACACGTAGTTCATTGAGGTTAAACATAGTGACCAAGGTGAGACAGAATTAAGATTACTTTGTCCATGAAAGTATCACATTTTATGAAGTCCTTCTTGAGGGTTTTGATAGTTGAAAGAATTTGAAGCATTTCACTCGTCGTCGTGTCTTGGCGGGTGTTTGTGCGGTCCTCACTCGGTGGGGCAGTCCTTAGAGGTACACGCGTTGGCAATGGTTGAGAATCATGGCACTTTGGAGCCACTGCTGCCTGAACGGGAAACATTTGGAGGGGCACGCTTTGCTTCGTAGCCGCGTGGGTTGATTTCACGATGGCGTTGCGAAACGAATCTCTCTTGGTCTTGATACGTTCAAGGTACTTAACCCGCTCCTTGCACAGCGAGTAATTTGCTGCGTGATCTTGCCCACAATTGCAGCAACGAACAGTTTCTATGAAGCCCTTTTTGGGGCACTGTGAAGTTGGATGCTCCAGAGAGCATTTGACACATCTAGCGGGTCTATTACAGTTTCGGGAAGCATGACCGAAACCCTGGCATCGGTAGCACTGGGTGCAGTTATTGCTACTAGTTTTGTAGCGCTCGATCACAACAACGCAGTTAGCCAGGTACTTTATTTGCTTGAACTTTGCCATATCAGTCCCTGTGGGAAGTTGTATTATTACCGGGGGGCATTGAACTGGCTTGCTCAGCTTAACTTGGGTGGCAGTGGCGCCAGCAAAGCCAAGGGACTCCAGTTCCGCTGGTAGGCAATCGATCACGTTCGTTGGAAGACCTTTGACAACCACTTTAGGCATTTTTTCATCCTTCCTGGTGAACGTATGAAATGACACATTTTCATTGAGGAGTCCAGTTTTGACGAGTTGATGGCTCTCAGATGAGTAACATTGTATTTTGACTCGATTACTACCTTTGTATTCAAGATGGTAGCTTTTGTTGTACTTCTCAATTACGTCCTTTAGGTTCTGGTGTGTCCAGTCTTCACGTAGTTCGATAACGATTGGTGGGACACGTCCAGTCTTCTTCTTTTAGAGGCCTTTTTAAAAGGCTCTGAGATATCATGGTTCTTATCCACTGGGAGATTGCTGTAGCGGTTGCTTGTTGAGGTGGTGGCGTCTCTCGGTATACGCTTGGGAACCGCAATCCTCTTTGGATAATTCCACTGGTTTAAATCATCCCCAGGTCTTTTGGCGGTATTACTAGCCAGATCTGGATTTGAAGATGATCGTGTGACGAATTTGTCCATTTTATCGACAGTGTCACATCACTAACAATATGAACCGGTTCGAGAACAACTTAAAGTGCGTGTGGATGCTACGAGAACCGAACGCGGTGTGGGGACTAGCGTTAGATCAATTTTGTCACAGCCATATTTCTGTCATGAATAAAGTTTTATTATAGACGAACTACTCACATCGCCTGCCAACTTCAGCACATGAGCCTGGGTGGTGAGATGCGGTACGGCCACGGCCATATCTTTTCCGCTGAGGGGCAGCAGCCTCGCGTATGGTCCGGCCATTTTGCCAGCAAACTTATTGTCCTTCCCAGAGTCCGCATTTATACAAATTATACGTTCACCTTAAAAGACATCATTGTTTGACCATTTAAAAGAGTCATTGTCATTGAGACTTGCCACGATTTGTATGTACTTTAAGGGTACTTTCCATATTCCATACATGGGATAATGTCAATAAGGTGGACGTGTCCACCAAATCACACAATCTTTTTTTTGAGGATCATCTGATGTTAAATGATATCGCCGCCCATGGACACACATGAAGGCTCGCAAGTGCGATACCGGAAAAATTTAAGAATTGGCACTCTCTTTTCTTAAAGGACCCGAAGTCGAAATGGTTGAGAAATACATTGTGGGTAGCTGGTTCTCCATAACGTTGGTGCGCGGTAAGAACTGCCTTAAAATTGACTGTTAAGTGACACGAATTAAATATATTTAGTTGTGGTTAGAATTATTGAAATAGTATTTAACAAACTCAATGGCGCCGTGCCTAGATATTGAAAAAAATTATAAATTTATTTTCAGTTCTGGTTTTAATGCCGTTTATATTACCCGTACCTGCCTTGGCTGCCCCTTCTTCAAAAATCTCCATGGTAAAAAAATGTGTGCATGGACGGCGGTAAGCACTTGACTCTAAGTGACACTGCACGTTCTTCTCTGTCCCATAACAAATATAAATAAAAGGTTACCAATTGGATATTTATCTGAGAACAGAACAAGGCTGAACACACGCATCGCGTCTCCGACTTTCATGAGAAAGCAGTCCGCCAGGCCTCGCCCAAGCTCCGTGTACCTAACTAGGGTTAGCTTGTAATCCTCAGAGAACTGGAAAATAATATGGAAATGACAAGGGCAACATTATATTACATCTCTACCAATTTTAATAAGTTTTCTATATGCCATCTTAGATTTGCTGTGAGCAGTAGTTAGCGTGGTGACATTTTTGATAAATCGTTTATTTGCAAAGAAAGTGGTACATTCATTCATTGATTATATAAAAATCGCACAATCAATAGCCATATAAAAATATAAATGCAATTGTCATATAAATTATCATGATGTCATAATAATAAGAACAGTTAATAAATTATAATTGTTGCCAAAACTTTTTGGGTCTGGGGCCTGTTTCATGATCATTTGTCAATCTAATAGGCAAGTAGGTGATTAGCCTTCTGTGTGTACACGCCGTCGACTTTTTATGTCTAAGATAAGCCGGTTTTCTCACGATCTTTTCCTTTACCTTTAAAAAGTTTAATGCGCACATAGAAAGTCCATTGGCACAGCCGGGGATCGAACCTCAAGAATGAGAGTCGCATGCTGAAGCCACTAGGCCAACACTGCTCATATCCAAATCTACAGCATAATAAAAATATATCACACCTGATAAATAAAAATATGTCCCGCAGACATGGCCGCCGCGACCAATTCCCTTCCCGTGGGCGAAAACACAACACGAGAAACAATCTGGTGTGTCAAACACACACTACCCACTTTCACTAGTTCGGAACGGAACACGTATAGTGCCATTCCGTAGTTATGGCCCACTTCACCGAATATAATCAAAAGTGGGTCGGTGGGGCTCGCTTCGAATGATATGTCTGCGCCTTCTACATATTTCATTAGTACCTAAGATTTAATTTTTGATTATTAAATATATAGTTCGGTTTAAGTGGAGATTATACTAAATGAATCGGTGAACTTTGTATGACCTAAATATTTCTGTAAAATGTGGTCAAACTACTAAGGTAGTACAAATTTTTTTCTACATTATTTAAATGCATTATAGTTATACACTTAATCAAATAAAAGCCTTTTGATATAGTATATATTCGTCTATTTTTGCGGTGTCTATATATAAAGATGGATTTTCTGTATTAAATTATTAATATTTTAATTTTATATATTATACAAATATTTCAAACTCAAAATTAGCCAAATCGGTCCAGCAATTCTCAAGTTTTACGAGACAAACGAACAGTAATTCATTTTTACATATGTCATAATATCTTAATATATATATTTCTTCTGTGCGTGTGTATGTGACTGAACTCCTCTCAAACGACTGGACCGATTTTGATGAAATTTTTTGTGTGTGTTCAAGGGGATCTGGGAATGGTTTAGATTCACAAATCAGCCCGGCAGATGGCACTGCAGTCGGTACTTTCATACTTTGCTTAATATCCTAATCGCTTTAAATATCATGCAGGACAACGTCTGTGGGGTCCACTAGTACATATGTAAAAATAGATGTAGGCGTTTTAATATCTCAAATTATTTAATTGATGAATAAATTACATTAAAAATTACGTTAAATGTACTAAATTCAATGTACCATGTGTAATGGACACATGGTTTCTTGACTCTATATAAATATGTGTGTCAAAATTAACCTCTTTTAACATCAACCAGAGAAATATAAAAAGTTGTTAATTATAGAACATTTTAATAAAAAAAAATTGTTTGTAAAAGAATATACTTATTTATTAGGCCGAAGGTACAAAATTCGTTAAAATACTTCTAAAGCTACAGAGAGACTCCTATGTATATATTTATAAATATATATATTATAACTATATTAGCTAAAAAGAATTAAATTTAGAAAACTTACCAATTTAGCTGTCATAACTTCATAGATACAGAGGACTCCACAATCGTTCATAGTAACGATATGAGTAAAATCTGGTGCCAATAGTTGAATTTTTATTATATTCCTGAAAATATCCCTTTTACCTGAATATAGTGATTTTAGAATCAAATTTGTATATAAACTTTTGTTTTTGGTTAGTTATTAATATTTCAAAAATGAATTGATTGTAAGATATTTCTTTTTGCATAATTACAAGTACTTTTAGAGAAGATAATCAAAAGTACTTTTCATATGAACTGTTTTGGACATGCTACGTTTTGTTATCGAATATATCTTATTGTTTATAAATAAATTATAGATAATATATATTATTAATCAAACCTTTAAGTCAAATATCTAAGTAAATTTTAAGGAATAATGATTAATTTTTTGATTAATGATTGAATTCAAGAATGTTTTAACCAGTTATCATAATTTTTTGAGAAAATTGCAGATTTTTTCGGAAATCAATCCAATAATTAATCCTCAAAGCAAACCTTTGTTTATAAGTGAAAAGCTTCAGATCAATCTTGTCCTCCCCTTCCCCCACAACTTTATACGCGAACCCCCTCTCAGTCCAGATAACAGCGGAGTCTGAGAAGGCATTTGATACCAGACGAAGTACTTCATCCTCTATTTTTTGATGCCACACTACCCGCCATTCACCATCAGGCTTTTTAAGGTACTGTAAAAGTAATATTAATTACAACAAATTATTGTGCAACAGCTAGTACAAAGTAGTAAAGGCCAGCAACGGAATATAGAATAAGAATAGTAATATGTATAAAATAAGGTCCCTGAACACAAGATACGATAAAAAAGATATTATAAAAAAAGGTCGGCAACGCACTCGCAAGTCTTCAGGCATTGAGTGTCCATGGGCTGCGTCTCCACGTTGTGTTATATCCAGCTGATTTCGATTGCCACCCCCTTAACAATCAAATCGCCCCCTCCTAACGTGGGCCCCACGTTGCGAAACACTGATTTAGAGTCTATCATAATGTACGCTGCATACACCTGGTTCACGTAATACCCAAGATTTTACTTTACCTTGACTTTGCTAAGTCTAGAAAGACAAACTTAAAAAGAATTGACAAAAATATCTTTCTGTATCAAAACGATTTAAACAAATAAAAAATTTACCCTAAGAATTTTATCGGGCCCATAAATAAGTATGCCGTGACCAAAGGAGCACATACACGGTTTCCTTATGCCCTTGAGTTCCTCGCTCCATTCTAAACTGGTCACCATGCCTATACCATCAGACAGCAGCTGGAAATTTCAAATCAAAATCAAATCAATCAATCAAAATAAGTTTATTCAGTTTAGATGCGTCTTAGGGCATGCTTATGAATGAATTCACGAAAGAGCAAGACTACGATCCGTTTATTAATAAATAAGTTTTTAAAAATAATGAAATTAGCGTTTTGTATGGGAGGAACAAGAAGTAGATTTTTTAAAAATATATATAATATTTTTAATTTTTTTATTTAATTAATTAAACTATGTACCATTGCTATGTACATAGTTTGCCTGTTGCTTGTTTATTGTTTGCGATACCAAGAGCCAAAACCAGTCCCCGTTAACAAAGACATTGCCTACTGAATGCTGACTCCGACACTATCGACATTTCTGTTCGCAGAGTGAGTTCACAGCAGCGATATTGTGTATATTATGTATTTAATATTTTATTATTATTAGGTTTTTCGACATTATCGCATTGGCTTAGTACTGTCAAGATAATGTATGACATAATATATGTAGTACATTAATAAAAATTTAAAGATTTGAATATATTTACTTACACTATAAAGATTCGATTTAGCATCCACAGCATACAACTGCCCCTCACTGCTCCAACAAACAGCAACCAGTGCTGGATCAGACACCTCCCATCCACTACATTCAGGCTTGGTCCTCTTCATCACCATACAACGCTTGTAACATTGCGCCACTTCCCATACGTGCAGGCCTTCGCCCCAGCATTCACAGACCAGCATATGAGTACGGCTTGCCCTGTGTTATGATAAACAATAAGGAAAAATAACCGCAACCACAAAATCACCTGGCCATATTTTTTTTTAGTTTATGCGGCACAAGTGCCTGGTGGAAGGTTATGTGGGACTCGCTGCTGTGCATACCCACTAAAACCCACAGCGCCACCAGAAAGCGCCCGTAGTATGTCTCCTGGCCAGTAACTCATCACTATTGAGACTGGCCATATAAATGCAATTTAACAACAATAATTTCTTCCTAACACCTATCATTTAAGTTTCTTTAGTAAACAATTAAATTTTTTAATATTAAAAATGATGTATGTTACATAAGGGGGGAATAATAATTTTAGGTTGGCTAAGGTGGGGCATGGCACAAACAGGTTGCCCGACGACTCAGTTCATAATGCGTCGACTATAGTTTACATTTTGATCACTATATACGCGTTAGAAGTTATACTTCTTTGGAGTAACAAGATAAAAATCTTTTAATTTTTTTATCATTCGCCTTATTCTACGTTTGTAGAAAAAGCGACACTAACAATAGAAAAAAATATTTTAATACATTGAAAGTTCTATTATAACGCATTATCTAGTTAAAAAAAGTTTATTTAAATATCACAAAAAATTATTTCTACATAATTAAAGAAATGGACATTTGACTATAACTTCAGGGTGTCGGTTTTTTGTGACAATGTGCGCATCGTAAAAATTTACTCTCATCATTTTTCCCTAACGCACCAAACGAAGTATAACTTCAAAAATAATTTCGGCTGCAAATAAACTTACATATAAATCTGCTGTCGTCTTACAACACCCGTTGGGATTGATATAAGCTTTTGGTGAGTCCTCCAACTCCAGACAGTCATGACGTAGTTGGGAAAGCCGCTGAACGCAGCTATCAAATCACACTCCATCATACAAAGACCTTTGTACCGCTTTACATCAGGATCTGATATTATAAAAAAAGTAATCCCCATAAATAAGTTCAAACTGGTCCTAGCTATGTGCATGTACAAATTATAGGTTTACCTGCAAGTTCAGCGAGTATGTGAAAGCTTGGGTACTGTAAAACAAAAATGCGAGGATTTTTTGCTTTCTCTGCAAATGCAAATACATGAGATCTGTGACCTGAAATATTTTCACAGGATCATGTAAACAGATGATTTTCACGAAACTATGCATAATTAATATTATTGTTAAATGTCTATAAACGCCATTGCTAATAATTAATAACTAATACTATAAGCAGCGGCACGTAAGTCTAGCGCTGGCCGATACGTGGAGGGGATTGCTGCGCATGTGTACTGTCGCGCACGCAATACATTATATGCCACTTTGATTAATGATTCGATATAATGATAGCTTCGTCAATCTCACTTTGGATTTGTTTCAAAGAATCAATTAATTCGTTAGATTCCCTTTTTAAAAAACAATTCACGTCTTAAACCATTTTCCTGGCTTTTCTTTTCAAAACAGTATTTGTTCTAGGCATATTCACACAAACAAACTTAAAAACAAATAACAAACAACAAAACACTAACAAATTCAAACGTAACAAAAAACAACAAAACGTAACAACAGTACGCGACTGTACACGATTGATGTGCGCGGGGCGTCATATCGGTGCGGGGGACGGAATGCGACTGGAGAGCCAATCGACGCTACGCGCGCCCGCTCTTCATTCCGCTAGCCCCCCTCAGGTACCTTATTTTTTACTTCTGCGCAATAACGGTCAGCGCTAGAGTTTCGTGCCGCCACTTGTACTTAAGTGAATCGTGGGAAGACGAAAAATGGATGAAGGCAGCTAAGAACAGATCCAAATAGAAAGTTCAAGGGGGACACCTTTACTCAAAAAATACCCCACATAGGGGAACACAAAGAAACGGAAATAACAATAACTAACATTGACCATTGTATTATAATTTGTAAAAAAACTAACAACAGTATTAAATTAAAGCGGATTTTTTTAGTATTAAAAAAAAGTTGTTAACTTAATTGCTGGACTCCACAATTAATGGCAAGCTTCTAAGGTATCTAGAGGGCCACCAGCTGATTAGCGATTAGTAGCGTTCAGCTGGTGACCTTCATTTATACCATACACATATGCAGAGGCAATTGAGTCCAAGGGGAAGCGCTAGCGGTTAGTTTGGATATAGCGAAAACCTTCGATCGGGTGTGGCATAAAACGCTTCTCTCGAAGCTTCAAGCCCATCGGATTTCCGAGAAATTATGCGGGCGTCGAGGTAGAATACGAAATTTCTCCCGAACCAGCTGCCCACTGAAGTACATACCTATTTACGAACTAATTCGACTTAAGGTCCTTCATGAAAAGAGCGTTCAAATTCTTAAAAGGCCGGCAAGCATTTTGGTATTGAGTGTCCATGGGCGGCAGTATCACTTAATATTAGGTGAGCCTCCTGCCGATTGCCCCCTGTTCCATAAAAAAAACTTGTGATTTTACAATTATTATTTTTTTACCATAAGTCATAGCTGACTGTTATATACTACCGCAAGACATGAGAAAAATGTGATTTATATTACCTGCAATAACATCAACACCATCACCATGTTCGGTATTGTTAGCAACATACACAAACTCAGAGCTAGTTTTCATATTAAGAAATATTATATAGACATCATGGGCAACGGCGAATACCTCATGTCCAATAAATGTCATAAAATCTAAACGTTGGGGTATCGCCCATCTAGAAGATTAAAAAAGCACGAAGTGTTTTTATGATAACATGACCTGTGATATGATCAGCTGTAATATCTTAATGTAAACAATATTACCTTGGCTTTGGATTTATGTCCAGGTTTTCGTTATCTTCTACCACGTCTGAACTAGCCTCTACCATGGCTGAAGTTCTAACTTAATCTTAAAACAAAGTGTTTAGTCTATTTTGTTATAGCGACTAATGGTATACGTATAAACTGTGTTGAATTTAAAATTAGTTTAAGGCAGTTTTCCCAATAAACAACGGCAGCGTTATATTTATTGAAAACAACAAAAACATTGTTATTGCTGTTACCTAGCAATACTAATTCTACTAAAGTCAAATATTAAGACTTATTGATAACATAGCAATATACATCAATTTTTTTTTTTGAAAAATTAAAATTATTTTATTTTTAAATTTTAAAACGTTTGGGAAACCCGAGTTCTCCATAATTTTAAATTTCAAATTACGCACCATCTTTTGACAATTGACGTTGATTTATTATATTAACTCTGTGAATAAAAATCAGATGTTGGACTTTGACAGTGGTATAAATAAAATAGTACGCTGCTCTGTGCGATGGTCGATGGGGGCGATGAAAATAAAAGTGAAAGAAAATTTGGAACATGAAAATTGTTTGTAAATAGGATTCCAAAAGAAATGTTTATACAAAATCATTGTGTCTTCACAACTAATATTCCATGTTTTATAATGTAATGGATACTTGAATACGCTATACAAAATGTAAGTTGGTATAATTGCGTTATATTATGAGTGTTTATCAATTTTGTGTGACACACAAAGGGATTGTTATTGTAATGATAATATTTGTAGGGAGAATTACACCGGGTCCTTGGATCCGGTGGCTGAGAGATGGAACTCCTCAACAATAGACTTCGCGGAGATAACCATGGATAGAAACTTCGCCCTGTTGCTCGTCTCCTTAATATCGGGAATGCTTTGGGTAGTTTACATAACTTACTACAATAGCCGTGTATTGGGCTACGTACTGACGAGACTTGTGAATAGGTTTTACTTTCAAGATGAAAATTTCAAAATTGGTAAGTAATAGTTCCAATTACGTATCTAACTAAACAAGTTTTTACTAAATTAGAGTGTAGATTTATATTGATCATATTTACATTTGCACATTGATAACTTGGATACAAATATAAAACAGAAAGTTGCAAATGGCACCAGTAAATGAAAATTACTGATAGGTCTAATATAAGGTGAAGAAAGTTATGAATATGAAACCTTGGAATATGACTTTAATTGGTGGAAGATAAATGCAAGTTTGTTTAAAGAGAATATAAAACTTTAATACAATTGAAATATTAAACTAAGGAAGACCTAACGGCAGCTTTGATATAGTTTTTTTTGTATTAACTATGAACATATTATATGTTTGAATTAATACATCTGTGTAGTAATTATAGAAGTAGATCAGTTATAAGTTATAAAGTTTTAAAAGCAAGCTCCATAAAATATTAGCACTTCAAATTTGAAGCTATCTTAAAAGTCCAATACACTAGTAACATATCATAATGTTCGTGACATATTTATTGGTTTTTATGAGAAAAAAATATCATGGGTTAAATATATCTTAAAAATACCTCTTTGGGAGAGAATTAGATTGCATAACATAGATTGAACCTAATCTCTTGCTATTTACATTATATAGGAATCCTTCTAAGTTTCAGTTTAATATAATTTCAATTAAAATAATGCCTATTTTTTGTGATAGACTTAGATACCATAGTAATCTTCTACTGTTTTAAAAATTCTTAATTCCCAAAATGTATATCAGTATTTATTCTAACTGATGTTTTAGATACATGCTTCTTATGCCAATACAATACCACGGCTAAAAAATTACTATCATCTTAATCTTATTTTAATTAGAATTATTAAGCTTTAACTTTACAATTTACAATAGTGAATTTATTATGGACTCAATACAAATTGAATTCTTGTATTAAAGTTCATGACACCAGCTACTTTGTATTGCTTGAAAATAAAATATGTTTTGTATTGTAGGTTCTTTCACCCTGAATGCTCTGTCTGGAAAGATTATGTTTCGGGATATTGTCTATATCAACTATGATTACACTCTGCGGGTACAAGACGGTTACTTAATTTTTAGATGGTGGAGGTCATATGTACCAAAAGATGTTTCTGAAGGTAAATTTTAAAATTTGAATTGTGGACAGTTTACTGTTTAATTGCTGAAGTGCTTTAGAATTCAATTGATGGCTGTAACTACTTACAGTTTTGCCTAACCCACCTTGGGTTAGGCAAAACTGTAAGTGTTTTTATTAAGAATGCTTGGAAGTTTGAATACATGACTGTAGAAAATCCTATAAGTACACAAATGCAAACTTTAATGAAAAACTTAAAAAAAAAAAAATTGCAAATTTTTCAGATCTCTCTCATTCTGACACCCGCCTCTCTATCATGTTGAATGGCTTTGAATTACATGTTTATAATAGATGCGATCTCTACCACGAGTTGGAGAAGATATTTGGTCTAGATCCTCTTATTAAACAGCCACACGATGATGACTCCACTGACCAAGATAAAGCCATGAATGATGCTAATGAAAAAAGACGTCGGGCTCAGGAAGCAGTGAGGTCTGAAGCAGCAATGGCCAGAACTTGGCGCGATCTCATCCCAGTTATAAAAATAGATATCTGTACTGGTAGAGTTGTCTTCGGCAATCGCTTAGTACCGACAACATTATCTATAGGCGTAGAAGAAGCACACTTAATGTATAGTACGAAGCCCCCAGCATCGAGCTTAGATCACCTTATGCATTTTGTCAAAGCGAAAGCCGAAAATTGTAAAGTAATTCTTGCTCCAAGTCCAAACTACACATCAATGGTTGATGAACCTCCTCGATACATGGGCGAAGGTTTCGTCGTTATGAGCTCAAACTACATCGAAGTATATTTCTATATGGACGAGCCCGGTATAGTTCCTGAAGAACCAGTATTATTACAATTAGCCAACGGTGATATTGTGGAGTCAGCACCTCCAATATGGGGCGTTGATATCAAATGCGGTAAAGGTACCGACTTTAGCTACGGTCCGTGGGCCGATAGACAACGAGACAATTTGTTCAAATTTTTCTTTCCACCTAATTATAAAAATTTAGAGGTCACTCCACAACCAAAGCCAGGGGATAGAAGACAAATGCAGTCTTTCGATATACGTTTATCTACACTTAACGAAGCGACAATTGATATTCTGTTTACGAAAAATAAAGAAACGAACGCCGTACATATCAACATAGGTGCTGGTTCATATCTTGAAGTAACGTTGCCATGGATAGTGCTTCAAGATGGATTCACAACGAAAATAACGGGTCAACTACTACATCTCGAAGCGACAACGAGTTTGCAGTATAGAAGTTTAGCTGAAAGTGAAACTTTGGAGTACACTGTGAAATGTCACTATCCGCTCGTTTGGAATCATCATCAATGCTGGCAACTGTCTTTGACCGGTTGCAAAGCCACTGCCCATTTTGTTTACACCCATATAGATTTCTTCCAAGACCTGACAAATGATTGGGCGAGCAAGGCACGGCCGGATATTCTGCATTTTGTACCATATACATGGAAAATATCACTTCTGCTTAAAGAGTGCGAAGTGGTCACTGTCAGTAACCAACATAATTGGATCGACTGCAGTTCTACTAACCAAGAAAACAACCACGTCGCGTTTTGTGGTGATCTTTTAGATGTGTCATTCGATCTTCCATTTGTGGATTTCCTTCCTGATGTTATCCCGTTAAAAATATGGGTGCAAGGGGAAGCAGTCGATATGAGCTTATACTTACCTGAAGTTAACACATCAAGATTACTTCTATTATCAATTGACAAGAATATGAAGTTAGTCCCAAGTCGGTTAAGAGCATCAAAATGGCGAAGGAAATGCGTCAAATCTCAAGGTTGGGTGGACTGTTGGTCGGTCCCAATTGTAGCCTTGAGCGTGCGTTACAACTACCATCCAATACCACCACTCGGTCCAGAGCCCCAGGCGGACATAACGACACCAGAAAAAGAAGAGATTCTACTATCGCCCATGAGGATACCCAGAATACGAAAGCAGCCGCAATTGAATTGGGGTATGGATGGTAGTAATTTCGATAGAACGACCCTTGCCCCTGATAAAGTCAGTGTTGAATTAGAAGTGGGTCCCTCAGTTCTTCTGGCATATGGGACGATTATTACGAGTTTCATGAACTTATTGGAAAACATATTTGGCGAAGATCAGACATTCACAGACATGCAAAAGGCACCTACTACTGGCACTTACTACTGGGCAAGCGATAATTCTACGAAGTTAAATGATAGAAGCAGTGTTAACCAACACTCTGAAATTTCTATGGATGATTCTACCGATTCAAGCAAAGGCCCGTTCGATCCAAGAAAGTGCAGACCATTGGATGTCTCAGTGTCCATAATAATACACGATATTCAGGCACATCTTGTAAAAAATTGCAGCGAAAATGAACCTACCTGTCCCGTAGTACTTATAGAAAGGTTCGGTTTTGAAATGGACAAGAAGTTTAGAGAAACAAAGCTTCAACTTCTATTAAGTCCGTCGATTTTAATATCAGCGAATAATCTGTCACGGCCCAACGTAAACGGCAGTACAAATTCAAGTGCGCTACAACAAGGCCACCTGATGTTATCATCGTTTCAGCTGAGGGGAAACGGATTCTTCAGTGATACTAATCGCGGTGTAGAAGACGAGACCGTTGAGTATGCCTGGATGATGGAACTACAGCTAGGGCAACTGACCGGTCGAATGACATTACCGCAATTGTATCAAGTGGTTTCTTCATTAGAGACGTTCTTACTACTCATTTGTGACAATGAAAATGAATTAATACCACCAAATTCAGTTAAACAGTGTCATCACGGACTCAACAACGTTCTTTGCCCCGAAACCGATATTCCGTTGAGATATAGATGCCCGACTCCAAACGAAATTAAGTACAGAATGATACGAGTCGCGGTAGACCTTGTTGATTTATATATTGCCGATTCAAATACAACTCTACAATCGTGGATTTCCCCGATTCGTTTGTCATTCTGCAATTTACATGGCTCAGGATGTGGGACAGGTATAACGGGCCTGCTTCCCAATATCAAGCTAGCTCTCTACACACAAACAAACATGCAAACAAACACCCATCATAATTCAAACGGTAGTAACAATAGTCAAAGTAAATTACCCGAAAGTGAGAATTGGGTGGGCGTCGGCTCGATGGCTCTGGGTCCCGTGCTGATAGAGGCCGCATCATCATTACCACAAAGTCCTAAAAACGTTCACTTGGTCCAACAGAAGTTCTTGAAAATGCACGACGATAAATTTAAGAGATTGTGGTTCCTTTGGCCCAACGATGGAAAGGGCTCGCAATGCGGCTGCAATGGTGGATGTGCATTTTTTGGCTCGAATAGAAACGGAACGAACTTCTTCAAACCCAGTCCTGCAGATATCAACGATGGTGTCAATATAGCGATGTTCAATGTGATAGAATCTATTCCCGGTGAATATGGCTACGGACAGAGCCTCTTAAATCCCGGTCAGTTGGTATTCCATACACCGCCTTATAACAGTTTAAACGTATGCTTACAACCCACAAACGTTTCGGTGCTGGTACCTTCGCCACTCCCACAAATTACCAACAAATCACCTCAAACAGCAGAACGTCGAAGTTTAACGCGAAGATTTTCGTACACTAGCGTCAATAAAGGAAGCAATAACGTTTTAGTATCAAGCACAAAAAGCGATGTTCCATATGCTCGCCTGGTAGACTCGTCAGCGCCATTAGGCAGTTCAAAAATTGATAGTGACTCTAAATTAAACAAAACGGTACTCACTGTACCTCAGCTGGAGAGCAGTGTATCAGACTCCAAGTTGGCGTTAAGCTGTGTAGTAAAAGATAGCCCTAACATTGCAAGTAAACGACATCAAATTCAAGGCGACGAGCACTTTACGGTACCAAAAGTGCCTCCAAGAAATGTGGCCGTATCGGAATCTCACTACTCACTCAACTCTCAACATCATCCCGATGAGCCCACGCCTCTTCAGGTTCAAAGAGCTATGTCGATCACAAGTGAGAACCATTCTGAAGCATTCTTCTCTGCAGATGAAGACATGTTCCCAAGTCGCTCGTCCAGCTTAAAGCATTCATTTGGTAGTCGACATAGTAACCCACGAGACAAACATTCATACGCAATTAACGATGTTCCGACGGATAAATGGACTGGATCAATTCCTAGATCGGAGATGAGAGATGGTCCTGATAACATTAGTACTGTAAGTGGAGTTCAACCGGATTCTGAAAGCGGATCCGTATCATCGACGTCATTTATTTCGGCGATTTCATCCCAAGAAGATATGACTTTAGTAAACCTTCACATGCAAACTAATAAGCCAATTGTTGATTCTCCATTGCTCATGTCAAGTTATATGAACAACTTGCCTCAATATAAATGTGTCAATTGGTCGTCTTGTTCATTGCCATGTGGCAATGATCTATTCACCTTACCCCTTTTTAAGAGAGCTGAAGATGGTTCCCTGGTATATGTCGGCCAAAAATATTTGCCCAATTTCGAAACTGTAGGGAAAGTTAACATTTTAAAACTGATATCGAAGAGCAATCAAAGCAATCAGAACCTGCATGGCCCATACGCTAATTTACCGCCTCATTTCAATTCGCAAATAAAGACCCATCCCTACCCACTGTCATGGTGGGACTTACAGCAGAACACGCAAGATAACCAAGAAAGTAACGATAAAAGCACACCGTCGACCCTAACCACGTCAAGTGACAGTAAAGATGGCTTATTTGTCCGACTTCGCGGCGAAATAGACGTCATGCTGACGCCGCTGGTGTTGGAAAGTACGCAGAAATTTGTCGAATCAATCACGCCAGTACTGGCCAACGTACATCCGATTACAGTTATAAATCACTTGAGGCTTTTGTGTATATCGTCAGTTGAATCTTCAAACGTCCTGAAGCAAAAGCAGCACGTACTGAACTGGCTGCCGCAGATGCAAGCCCGCAACGAGTCGAGTATCATTATAGACAAAGATGATAAATGTAAGCTAGCCACGATACCTCAATCAAACGTATATGAAGAAACAATCAATACTCAAATCCAAGCAACAGTTACAGTACCAAAAGTCAACGTGATTTTCATTCAATCATCGGTAGTTGAAGATATGATTTCCTTTTCTGCTTTGGATAATATCCAGGATCTGACGTGCGTGTCGCTTTTTGGGGTTTCCATGGAGAATATTGTGGCTAAATATGTCAGTTCCAGAAAGACATTGGAGTCGATACAACTGTACTACAGACCGACCTTACGGGCGTTAGGTAGTAAGAAGTCTTTTGGTATCATGAAGGGTCCTAGGGCGTTAATATCTCAAGCGGCTGGACGTAAGAGAGGGCCTGAAAAGGGAGAGCCAGTTTTCATTGAAAGTTCTCAGCAGCAGTGTGAGGATACAAACATAACGCTCAATGTTGGTAAGTCTTCCTTTAATATTAATAATAAAACTATTACATGACAGAAATATGATTGTTAATGTTACATACACTCGGCGTCAAAAAAATCGTACCTTTCCTAAAATTCGTGTCAAGCGATTATAACTGCGAAGATGCTTCCTGTACCCTATCATTATTAATATCATTTGAAAGCTAATGAAATCCCTTATTTGAAAACGGTAGGAAATTGGTCACCACCCCCAAAAAAAAACAAAATCCTGGGAAAATGTGAAACACTGTGTATTCTGATCAAAATAACAAAGAAAAGGAACAATACAAAAATTAAAAATAAACAATAACAATAATTAAAAATTAGTCTTAAAACCTAGTGTTGCCTCCTCTAGCCTTCCGACCAGCTTCCAAGCGGTCAGTTTATTATGGACCTGATGAGCGTCACGACGTGTTCCTGGGGAATATTGTGCCACTCCTCGATGACGGCATCTCGAAACTCATCGAGAGTGGCAGGAGCTGGATTACGGGCCCGAACTCGCCGTTTCAGCTCGTCCCAGAGGTGCTCGATAGGATTGAGGTCTGGGCTTCTTGCTGGCTAGTCCATAACCTTGATGTGAACTCGACGTAGGTAGTCCTTGACAATCAAGGCTGTGTGGCACTGGGCGTAGTCGTGCATGAACTCGAAGTTGGCGCCGACAAAACCTGCACATGGGACCACATGCTCCTCCAAAATCTCGGTGATATACCGGTGGGCAGTCAGAGACCCCTGGCGGCGACCATCTCCAGCTCTGGAGACGCACACGAGGTCTGTCTTGCCGTCGATAGAAATGCCGCCCCCTAGAACATGCAGGTTCCTCCTCCATACCCGACGGTTTCCACGGTGCAGGCTGGTGTGAAACGCTCCCCTGGTCGCCTTTAGACTCTCTTACGCATGTCGTTGGTGTACAGGCGCACTCGGGTTTCGTCGGAGAACAGGACATTCCTCCACTGGTCGAATGTCCACGGCACGTGCTTTTCGTAAAATCGCTTCCTGTTCGTCCGGTGGATGGCAGTCAATTGGGGGCCTGTAGCAGCTCTCCGGGGCAGCAAATTCTTCTCTCTCAGCCTTCTTCTGATAGCGGAGACGCTGTTTGCTGTCCTTCGAGTAGCTCGAAGCCGCTGCTTCAGCTCCACAGCGGTGGAGAAGCGGTTCCGCAAAAACGTCGACACAATGTAGCGATCATCTCTAACGGTAGTGCAGCGACGTCTCCCGGAACCATGTCTCCTGATGTAACCTCCAGTCTCTTGGAACCGTTGGTATACCCGTTACACTCGAAATCGGCTGATTTTCAGTTGCCGAGCAACTTTAACCTGCCATAGTCCGGTTTGCAGTAGGGCCACCACTTGAGCTGCTTCTTCTGCCATGGTATCCATTTTCACTGGGTTTTTTCTTGTCGAAGCTCTTCAGGTGTGACCTCTGTGACGTCTGGATAGCGAATGACCCATAATTGACTTTTACCCCCTCGTTTTATACGCGTCCAGGGTGGTACAATTAGTGAGCCTCCAAATGCGTACATCGCTACATTTAATCAAAGTGCTGGCGATTTGTGGTTTTTGAATTTCCGTAAACAAATGATAATTTTTTGAAAGCTTATTAATTGAGCTTTTAAATGATACTAATAATGATAGGGTACAGGAAGGATCTTAGAAGTTATAATCGCTTGACACGAATTTTAAGAAAGGTGCGTCTTTTTTGACGCCGAGTGTATAATCAACCAAAAGTCGTTTAAGAACCTAAGTATGTGTGAGTGTATGAGTATGTAGATATGTATGTGTGCGTATAATACGCTCTGTGTTGGAGAGTTATAAGTATGCGCTGTGTCTGTGTTAGTTTTTGGAAGTTAAGCGTCATGCCAAAATATATAGTAAGGCCTCTGCAGAATCATATTTATGCGTTTTTAATTTATATTTGGATAGTTTGACTTTCTCAGAATCCAGATATTATTATAAAGGAAGAAAACAACTATACTATACCCACTTCATTAAAATAGTAATAAAAATAAAGTGGAATAAAACAGTGGCGCTACAACCTTTTTGGGTCAGTTGGCAAGTTGGTGATCGGTCTCCTGCGCCTGGCACACGCCGTTGACTTTTTGGGTCTAAGGCAAGCTGGTTTCCTTACAATGTTTTTCTTCACCGAGCAAATGTTAAATGCGCATATAGAAAGAAAGTTTATTGGTCACAGTAAAGTCACAGTCGCACGCTCAAGCCAACACGACTCATAGATTATTAAAGATTATTTGCCTCTACAATATTGCGTTTTACGGGTTGACATGCTGCAGGTATTAACCACCTGTGTGAGAGGCTGGTGCCTATAGAAGTCCTGTTACGGTCAAGTTTTATTATGTTCTTCACTCTGAAAAGTTCATATATTTCAGGTAAAGTACACGGACAGTTACGGCGTATTCGTAACGAATCGTCACAATTGAAAGACGCAACAATAACAGGGATTCCTTGTCAGCATTCTAAAGTTGCCTTTAAATTCGTGAGAATTGATAATTCTAGAGGGTGCGATCCAAATGTAAGTATTATTAGATATGTCAGAGAAATCGTGTGGGTAAAGTGTGAGCACAAAAGACGCTAATAATTATCCTACAGTACATATTTAATTTAGATTGATTCTTTTAAACATTAAAAATAACACGTTAGCAACGGGTTAAAGGCACTGATCTCACTTTTTCTCACAATTTACTTAACCACAATTCACATAGACCCAACTGGATCCTACGTCTCTTCACCACACTGCTTCATTGAATACTCAAACAGAACTACCTTGCGTTTCCTGAACGCACTGTCCAAATTCAAGATGGCGTCTCGAGGCATTTACTCGGCTCTGATTGGTCGTAACAATATTTATTTATTTTATTTTTATTTAATTTTATTTATTTATTGGAAGATTCACAGCACAATACAGAAATAGATGTATATTTATATACCATTATGGGCCAATTACAAATCTTCACATATAGTTTTTTTTTTGTACAACAAGAAGGTTTATTCGTGCTTTTATTCATTCTAAATTATGAAACAAAACTAATTAAGAATCAAATTAAAAATATGATTTTAAAAAGTAGAAGGAATCTCAATTATTAACCAAAGTAACAATAATAATCAACGGTCAATTGACTCAATGAGAATATTTCCTGATAATCCAGACAGTCTCTGATATATATAACCTATACACATTTCTCTCTAAATATGACTAACGTTCCACAAATACTGACTTTCTTTCCAGCTTCCGCAAAATGGACCTCCGGAAGGTCAGAAAGAGAATTCCATAGGTTACATTATGTTCGAATGTGGATTGGAAGGCGTCTCGGTGAAGGTCTCCAATCATTCCGCTGCACACAAACCGAGCGAAGACAAAAAGCCGCGGCCTGACAGCGAAAGTTGTAGAGAATCTGTGAAATCGACAGAAGAGACAAAACCAGAAAAGGAAAAGTCAAAAGGGATTCGGACGTCCGGCTTCGAAGAGTTATTTAAGAAACGGGAGTCTAGTTCGAAACCTAGCACCCCTAATTTGGGAACTACTCAACCTCCTCCAGTTCCACCTCCCCCTGAGCCCACTACTCCAGGGCCTGAGGAACCCTCGAATGACAGTTGTACGACAATAGTACCGGCCAAGGATAATGGGAATACGTCGTCGTGTGCCATTGACCTGAAAGTGGTTTGGTTTAATTTCGCCGCCCCGCCCAGAACTCCGATTACGAAGAAGATTGATTATACGAGGTAATACCTCATATATATCATAATTAATCTTCTAGAAGCACGCGGAAACAACCCTAAGTCCGTATTATCTTAATCCTTTGAAGGAAATAAATATACGACTGAGTTGGTTGTCCAAATGTATAAGACACTAGCGGATCCGACAGACGTTGTCCTGTACAAACATCAAAATCTGTCCAGCCGTTTAGAAGTTTAATTACGAACACATGTACAAAAGATTTATATATACAGGGTGGCCAAAAAGTCGTGGATCAAACACAAATAGGGGATAAAAATGTTATATCGTATCACTTAATATTATCTTGAATACACTCAATAAACAACTATAAATTGTATGTCGAACGCAAGAACTCATCAGTACCAATCTAGTGGATATTATGAGAAAGATACAGGATGTAGATATTTTCGAATTTTAATAAGAATTAGTAAAAAAAAGTCAATTTTCTTATAAAACGCAAAATAAATCATAACTCTGCAGGGGTTGACCTTAGAGACCTCCCGTAGAACAATTTTTTGCCGCTGATGACCTCATCTATCCCCTATTTGCGTTTGATCCACGACTTTTTGGCCACCCTGTATAACAGGTGTTGATTTGCTGTAAACATAAATAACCTAGATTAGTGAATCTAAACCATCCTGGGCTTACCCAAACGCATACAAAAAATTTCATTCAAATCGGTCCAGCCGTTTATGAGTTCAGTGACTGTTGAACCACATTATTTACCACGGTGTGAGTATGGAGACCTGTTATTCGGATTAATACCTGCGGCTTCGTTTCTTCATCAGACTTCGGGGCATAATAGGAAATTCCATCCGCATCACCTCGACGTCCGTTGTTCTACAACTGAGCGTTTCTTAAGGCAGTTTTTGCCGCGTACCTACTGGAAAACCAACTGCCCACTGAAGTATTCCCGAACCAATTCGACTTAGGGTACTTCAAGGAAAGAGCCTTCTGGCAATGTGAGTGTCCATGTGCGGCGGTATCACTTAATATCAGATGAGCCACCCGTTTGCTCCCTGTTACATAAAAAAAAAGTTTAACATATGACGTTTCGAGCCCTTTTCAGCAATTGTGCCGCGAGTCCTTCGCCAATTTTTATTAATGTATAGTAGGTACTAAACATGGTACAAAATATCCAGATTGGACTGGAACTTGCTGAGCACAGCGTCTCCCGCTATCAACGCTTGGATGAATCCATGCAATCGTCTTGGCATTCGCGTCGTCAGTATGTACCGGGCACGCGCAAGACGTCTAGCAGCCACAGCCGCTAGTCTTATGGCTTCAGCTCTTGACCGTGCTCCTCATCATACTTTACCCAAGGTAAGTCACGAAGCACTTGACAAGTTCTATCATCTAAGTAAACTGGATATTTTGTTTAAATTTGTTTTGCGATATCTAGCGGGTGTGAACGTAATACTTATTTATTAAAGTTCACCACATCATATTTAATGCTATATCTAAAGTATATGTTACAAGCTATCCTTTTTAAAATATATGACAATTCTGGTAAACGTATATTATGTTAAAATTAAAAAAAACCTCAAATTTTATATTTTACTAGTAATCTTTTGCAAACAATAATGTTAAGCAAAAAATAGCGGCTTAGGTAGCAACTAGCAGATAAGCACTTAACAATGTTTTTTTAATTGATCAAAGCAAAAGAAATTCGCAAAGAATTAGAGAGGCCTGAACTCCTAGGTTGGTTTTTCCACACGGTATTTGGAAAATTCAGCCGATTTTGAACCTTCAGAATAATTAAGATACCCGTTACTATCGGGAAAATGTTTTTATTTATTTACATTTTATTTATTTATTTTGGTTATGAATGATGAAGAGAAATACCAGAATCAAGCGACACACACACACACTCAACAGTGCATAGTTTCGTTTTATTTTTGTTATTTGTATTTTAATATAACAGGGCAAACGGCTAGGAGTAAGGAGACTCACCTGATGTTAAGTGATACTGCCGCCCATGGACATTGCAATAATTGCTAAATCATCTATTTATAATTACTATTATAAATATCAAAGTATGTTAAGTCAAAAACGCTTATCTCAGGACTGTTTCGATAAATAAAAATATAAATTGCCTGAGTCTCACAGCTAATATTAAAAAAAAACACGAATTTGATAAAAATATTCAGAGTCGCTATGGTCGTCACACGCCCATGGCGAAGCAATTGCGCGAAGAGCCATCCCTCCAATTGTGTGCCGTGTTGTTGAGATACGCCCTGCAGGCCGACGCAGCTGCCGTACAAGCCGACCTGGCGGAGAGGCATCTACCCTCGCTGTCTACATTGCGACAGGTTCGTTGATTTAATTATGTTATTATTTAGTACTTTGAAGTGTCTTTTGTACTTCTATTTAGTGATTGAGATTTTCAAAAATCTCGATATATAGTTTTTTCATTAATATTATAAAATAGTGATTATTATAATTAGGTCCTTACATATGAAATTGGCGTTTTATCGTACTGGCCACTTCCAATTGCGTCATTTTATTTATAAAATGGAAGACATGAAATATGGTAACACAGTTTGCAGTAACTTTTATAATCCAATCCCACAGGACAGTTTTAAAATTTTCAATAGAACTTATTGCTGATTTTTTAACTCGTTTGCAATAAAGTATACATTAACAATCAGTATAGTTATATACATAAATTCCTTCAAAACAATTGAACCTACTTATAAACTTACTAAATAGTATTAAATAACAAACAGTCTTGCTTCTATATATTGATATATTACTAATAAATTAAATTTATTAAACGATTATTTATTTATTTTACATGCGCACTATGAATATCCCGACTTTCAATTATATTATTTGAAGGTCGGTGCCAAAATTCCTTCAAGTAATTATCGAAGTGTTATCACTCCTCCGTTTTCTTGATACAGTTGAAATATAATTAAAATAATAGATTAGAAAGTGTAGTTAATGTAGACATGTTTTAACCAAATTTCAGGGAGTGATAGTACTTACTCGGCAGTGGAAGAACATTCTCTACACACCCTTGCTTCTGGAGCACAGCTATAAGAGCAAAGTTATGAAGCCAGTTGCTGTGACGTTTGCTTTGCCGGACTTGATTGAGGTACAAATCTGCTTATATACGGACGTACTGCAGTGCACTCTCGATATTTTTTGCTATGTTTATTGGCCCTATAGGTAATTTGAAGTTGAAGGAATAGTATCTGCAACATGCAATTATTTGAAGTCCAGGCTTCCCTATATAAATGTGTGTATCATGCATAGACCTGTCGTTTGTTTCACTGAAGTTGCTCACTCAAAAAAAGATTACGGACTTTCGAAATAAAAATTTGTGAATTGTATTAAATTGTTAATACAAAATTTTAGAAATAATAAACAGGACACTCACATTCGCAAAGGGCTCGCAAGATCGCACACAATCGCACTTTTCTTGAAGTCAAATTGGTTCATATACATAGGTGTGGAATTTATTAAAGAAAATTCTAAAATATTGCAATATCATAGGACTCGGTGGAAGGTTGGCAAGAATACCAGTTCGACAACGAAGGACTTGATGAGAACTGTCTGCTTCTCAACATGGAGGCAGACAAACTCACGTCTGCCTTACCGGGTATGTATTGGATTTTATACTTTATTGTATTTGATATAAAACTCATTTTGTTACTAATAACTGCATGAGGCAATTACACATTGTTTAATATGTCAATAAGAGTATTACATTATCAAGAGTTAAATTTGCTTGAAAATAAGCCAATTAGATGAAAGTATAAAAGCTATTTTTGCCTGTCATTTGGGATCTTTCTATTGTTGAGACAAATCTTGTCAATTCTAATTACAGAGAATACAACTGAAATCTAAATGTATAGTGTAAATGACATAATTGATTTATCTAGATTTTTTAGCAGTTTTGTCATACACGTTTGATATAATGATTTTAAAATACAAATTAGTTATAATGTGCTGTGATTTGTGAAGCGTCGGTGCGTTCGGCATGTCGTCCGCACTCCTACCCGTCTACGCCGCCGTCTGGTGCGTACTGCGTATACGTATATTGTGAAGCTATAAACTATTCATTTTATTAATCGGTTTTTATTTTTATCATATAATTTTTTGATCACTGATAGTTTTACTGTAAAAATGTTTCCAAAATGGATTGCCACTGGTATTTTACCCTTAGCACGAATAAAACGTACAATTATTATCGAGTAGTGGAGATGAATTCGTATAGTAAAGTATACTATGTCGTCGGTCAGACAGTAAGAACTGACTTTGCCTGAAGCAACATGCAGGCAGACTAAATCTATAAATTAAATTGGTTGCTTAATATCTACCCGCTCACCGTTCACAATCTAAAAAAAGGCTGGCTTATGAGTGTTTATAAGCCAGCCTTTTTAGCCAGGTGTGTACCTTACGTAGAGTTGAAGATCTCCTGAGACCTAACATGTAGTTACATTACACTCACTCACTCACATGCACCCACACTCACTCATGCACTCACGTGTTTTGTAAACAGTATAAAAAAAAATTAATTGACAAAAAAAGGGAACCCTGACCCTTTTTTTTTTGTTTTTTTTAATTATGGCTCTGGCACGGTTTGTGCATTAGCCAGCGTCAAGTATAAGATTTTTATAATTCGTGCTTTTTGCCTTAGAAATTCGACCACGTCCTCCATGTACGGTTTTTAGGCACTTGCCCTGTACCGCACAATCCTCCCAAAGGCCGAGAACAAATTTAAATTAAATTAAAACTTGCCCTCGAACCGGGAATCAAACCCGGTACCCCTCACCTAGCTGCCACTTAATAAGACCGCTAGGCTATGAGGCCCCCTATTCTTTACTTAAAAGGGTTCCCAAATCGTATACATTAATAAACACATTTTTTTATACCGGATATAAGAAGAATAAGTTGATTCTACGTAACATTGACGTATGAACTTATACGTACGTTATAAAACTCACACAAGTTCATGATAAGGGTACTGCCTTCCCGTATCAATCATTAACTATGTTATTAACAAAATATATCTTATTTTTTATATTTTTATTTCTATAGCTTCACAAAATACAAATAAAATCTATGTTGTGGCTTATGGTTTGCGGATTTTATTGGTGTGGTGTAACTTTTTTTGCTCTCATAATTTGTCTATTATCCAAATTATTCAGTATCAAGGGTTGCTAAGCTAAGCATGTATTAACAATACTCTGCAATGCTTTTATTGTAATCATTCAAAATTTCCTTTTTGTAAAATTCATATTTTTGAAGTTATACTTCTTTAGGCGCGTTATGAAAAAATGATGAGAGTGAAATTTTACGATGCGCGCGCACCGTGACACAAAATTAACAGAATGAAGTTATTAAAAACAACATTCGAATAATAATAGAATTTAGTATACACTTAACGTAAGAATAATAATACATATTTTTTTATTTAATTTTTCAAATGTAAACTGAACTTTATTGACTATAATGGCTCCTTTTCCAGTCTTTGATTATTTAATTGTAATTAATTATATGCATGCAATCAAAAACTATTTTTAATAATGCCAAAGAAGTATAACTTCTTACGCGCGTACATAAGTACACGCACCCTTTTTTTAATTAATTGAATAGTCTTACTATACGGTGTTTTAGTATAGGTTTATTTGCATTTTAAGGAAAATCGCCTTTAGTATGTATTTTAAACACGGTAAAGATGTATGGAAAGGTTCTATATCTCATATGTGCATAAATAAAATATTTTAACTGAAAACAGTTACAGTAGTTCTAGAACAGAACACGGTTCATCCAATTTTAAATCTTTATTTCAGTGATGTCAACTTGGGGATCCCCCCCCCAAAATTAGAGATAATCAAGATGATTAGGGGTTTTATATGAGGTACATTTATTGAGGGGTAATTTTTGGGGGTACTTTTATACGAGAATTTTTTTATTTTTCTTAATAACATAAAACAACATTTTAAACGAAACGAATTTATCTATACTAGACTACTAGAACCCAACCGACTAGCTAAACTAAATATAAACTCCAAGCTTGGCTATAACTGAATTATCAAGAAACCTATAATACTTATAAATATGACTTGAATTTATCTTTGATGAATGTACAGCAAAAACTTTAGGGTGTTTCAATCGAAATTTAGGGGTAATTGAAGTTGTTCCTACATTCTGTAGGAGTTGGCATCACTGCTTTAATTATTTAAATTAATCGATAGTACTTAATAAAGTCAAAATTAACTTACGCGTCTACAGAGTACTGAAGTATGAAAATTCCTTAAGACGCTAATAAACTTTCGCTAGAACATCGTATAAACAATAGAACAATTGTTTAATTTATTGAATATGTGTAGTGCGCGCGGCCCAAACGAGTCGTGCGAGCCTTGTGTTCCCGTCTCTGCCTTTCTCAACGCGCAAGACGCCGTTCCAGGACGACGCCATTGCTAGTGAGTCAGACTTTGCTGCCTTTGAATATACGTAGAATTTTACTTGAAACTGGCATAAAGTTAAAATATATATATATATACTGGGGTGGGGACAAGCTAATTTCCTTGGTGTGTTCGGAATCACTTTGCCGCTCGCCACAGACTATCATATTATAAAAAATAATAATAAAAAGTGAAAAAAATAAAATTATAGGACCTCAGATCGCCCGTAAATTATTTTACCTTTAATTTTTATAATATTCTCCTCATTTTCCAATGGTTTTATCCTACTATTATTTTTTTTTGGTTTCAAAAATTATCGACCCTGGTCAATAAGGGTAGATAGAGTAGTAGAGTTAGAAACTTAGAGTAAATATTAAAAGATTTAAAGACAAAGTATTAAACAGGGAAGTTCATGATAGTACTTCATAAACCAGTCATATATTATGTTTTCGTGCCATTCTTTGTTGCCATGGTTACCGCATGGTAAGAAACAGTAGCTATAATTAATCTACGTCTTTCCGTCCGAACGACTTCTTTCATGTGTGGATCTTCTGGGTGTTAGAGGTTTTGCTTTTTAGGTAATTTTGTGCACTTAATACGCATGTCTTAAGGTGAAGGGGGATTGAAATTACTTAAATGTATTTTTTTAAATTAATAAAATTAATCTACTGTAAACGAAATTTAACTGTTTTTGAAATATAAACATATTTGTTGATCGAATCTCCATATATTCTGCGTAAATTTGGTTCTTATTAAAGAAGCCACTATTAGTATTCTTACTATAAACAAAACTACTCAAGGTAAATAAATTTTTGCCCTCATAAAGATACCATATAAGTATAAGCCAGAACTAAAGCTGAAAACCATAACCATTTCAAGTTGGTAACAGCCAAATTGATTTAAAAATATGTTCAAACATATAATTCTCTTTACTATTACAGATTATGGGACCTTAAAGGAAGATCTCCCAACAGTAGGCTCCAACCCGTCCTTGTACTCTCTGGGCAGTCAGGACCATATTGCAGCTGATCGCGCGAGAGAGGACCTCTACCAGTGGATGGCCAAGCAGGAGCCTATTAAAGTCGTATGTATTAAAAACATTTTTGTTTTTAAGTGGGTTCATTGCGTGACACATTTTAGAGTAAAACTCTCTTATTTGTCAAAATTCTGAACATTCGTTAATTTAGTAAAGGTGAGTATAAAGGCCGGTAACGCACTTGCGAGCCCAGCGAAGGCTGGCTGTTAACAACTTGATTTGCCTTGTATCTGGCGCTAGTCTAAAAAGCTCATAGGCGGATGTGATACCGCTTCACTCCTGTACATTCCGCAACTACGACTTCATCCTTATGCCATCCTCTTGCCTTGAATTTTGCCTATGATTATAAGCTGCAACAAGTCGTATCGATGATGACGCAAAACGTGTCCGAGTTAAAAATGATTGGTGTCCTCAGTTTCCGCACTTCGACTCTCACTAGGTTCGTTGTGCGTAAAGTCCTGGCTAACTAAGTCAGCCTAGCTCCTTCCAGAAGAACAGTAGTCTCCTAGGCACTTCACAGGCTTCACGGAGCGACGCGTCCGAGATATACAACACAGTATTTTAATAGTCTGAATAAACGTCCGTGTCGTCCCGTTAAAGGACTCTTTGGATCCGCTGATAACACCACATCTTTAAAGTTTCGAAGGGTCTTACACGTGCTTAAATGTCTCGATAGATCCCAACAATATCACAAAATGATTACGTATTTTTTAAGTCAGTAATAAAAGTATTAATTAACAGGAACCCAAAAGTAAGAAACCAATGATACCACCGTCGAAGATGAACCCTCGCGTGGTGGCGCAATCCTTTCCGGCCTGCAGCTTGTACCCTCTTCAGGGATCTCTCATGTTGCTGGATGCTCACTTAGTATTCCAGCCATTCCTGGCTGCCCTTGGAGTTTCACCCCATCAGGTCGCACAAGGAAAGGGTGAGAATTACATTATTTTTTAGATAACAGTGAATTTACCAGATAAAAAAAAACAAAATCCTTATCATTGATTGATGGCTTGAAGTCTTCCACAAGACACTTTCCATTGCGAACCAGGGAACTGTGGAATTGACTCCCGGTCGGTGTCTTCCCTGGGAGAAACGACCTCCCAATTGTTTAAAAACATAGTATACTCCTCCCTCAAAGGCCGGCAACGCACCCACTTAAACTGGTGTGCTCCCCTATACTATAAAAAACAGTATTAAGCGTTTAATTATACTCTGATTTTTAATTCCGTAGAATTCTGACAGCTATCATTTTTTGACATGAGAACTTTTTTAGTACCAACACTTATGAAATGTCAGAATTCTACGGAATTAAAAATTAGCGTAACGCAAAAGTGTATGGCCACTCTCCTCATTTGAATTCGTTGGTATTAATTTCTAGGTGAGGCGAAAGAAGGCAGTGGAGATGGAAGTTCAGGTCTGGATGCCCTGGGATGCTCGGTGTCTTTAGCGGGATGGCTTGACGCCCTGCGTGTCCATATAGTAGTCAGCGAATTGGGAAGGCACAAGGGAAAAGGTGAGATACGATATACAGGGTGGCCAAAAAGTCGTGGATCAAACGCAAATAGGGGATAGATGAGGTCATCAGCGGCAAAAAATTGTTCTACGGGAGGTCTCTAAGGTCAACCCCTGCAGAGTTATGATTTATTTTGGTTTTTATATGAAAATTGACTTTTTTTACTAATTCTTATTAAAATTCGAAAAAATCTACATCCTGTATCTTTCTCATAATATCCACTAGATTGGTACTGATGAGTTCTTGCGTTAGACATACTATTTATAGTTGTTTATTGAGTGTATTGAAGATAATATTAAGTTATACGATATAATTTTTTTTCAAATCAAAACTTTTTGTTTATTTCGGACCCCACTGTGAAAAAAAATTACTCTACCGAAAAGTGACCCTATATTACAAGTTTTGGCGCATTTAATATGGATTCTGAAAAGGTATTACACATGGCCATAAGTCGCTCTAATATCTTTCTAGGAAGAATTACAAACAACGATTGTGTGTTTTCGAATTTTAATAAGTATTAGTAAAAAAAGTCAATTTTCATATAAAAACCAAAATAAATCATAACTCTGCAGGGGTTGACCTTAGAGACCTCCCGTAGAACAATTTTTTGCCGCTGATGACCTCATCTATCCCCTATTTGCGTTTGATCCACGACTTTTTGGCCACCCTGTATAGTGATTTTAACTATTTAAAATAATAAAAGTTTTGAATTTTTAAAGATTTACACAGATTTACCGACGTTTGCTTATGAAAGTTACCGTCTCGAAATTGTAATAAATAATAGATTATAAACTCCTTGCCCCCTTCCATTTTCCCTAGACAGTATAACGTGTTCATTCAAGGGGTGGAAAAATAGGCATCTCCTGGACAGGCGTACCCTCCAATAGGCCACATCTCACTTAACATGAGGGGGGTCTGTGGCCAAACGTCTCTCCAGTTCTGTATTAAGAAAAAATGTGTGCGTGTACTAGGTGTACACACGTAAGAAGTGAAACTTATATAAAACCTTTGTTGTACGCAGAGCCATAATTGGTTTGTTTTAAGTTTAGAGGTCCGAAACTATTTCTTTAGCCTAGCATACAATTTACAAATTAATTGCTGCAAATTGCGATTAGCAAATTTCAAGTCGAAAATGTAATCCGTTGTCAAACTTCAAAGTCAAAAACATACTATATGTCATATTTTAACGCCAATAAAGAAGTTTGACTTCAAAAATGTAATCCGTTGTCAAACTTCAAAGTCAAAAACATACTATATGTCATATTTTAACGCCGATAAAGAAGTTTGACTTCAAAAAGCAACATGGCGCGTAACGGAAAAATGTGACGCGTAACGCAAAAATGTTACACTAAATTTTTTTCCAACCCCGATAAAGAAGTTTCACTTCAAAAATACATACCAACACATTTTATCTGTGTTTTTTGTTCTATTCGTGTGTCTGATAATTTTGTAATAATTCTACCAGCGTCCCAGAGTCAAGGAGACCAAGCATCGGAAAGTCCAGCGTTTCTCTGCGAGAAGATATCGGTGGATGTTCTAGTCAAGAAAGTGGCAGATGTGGCCGTGGAGGAGCTGGTCCAGAAACAGAACGTGGTCTACATTTCGAGAGGACAACTCAAGAAGCATATCAGTACCATGATCAACTGTAACTTGAGTATACGGTTCATATCGCAACAGGTGAGTTTTAAATTACTGCATTTTCTTACCGCAAGGCAAACGGGCAGAACTCTCACCCGATGTTAAGTGATGCCGCCGCCCATGGACACTCACATTACCAGAAGGCTGTTTTCTTGAAGGACCCTAAGTCGAATTGGTTCGGAAATACTTCAGTGGGCAGCTGGTTCCACATAGTGGTGGTTTTTGAAATCCATAGTAAGAAAGTGCTTAACACTTAGGTAGGTTTATCGACTTTCGCTGTATTATTCGAGTCTGAAAATGCAATACATTTTAAATAATTACGGTACTCATTCATTTTAAATGATTATGGTTGTATAAACTTTGGTATTGAAAAAAAAAAAACAGCGGCTACAACCTATTAAGGCTTGGGTCTGAATCTGTTTCATGATCATTTGTCAGGCAAGGCAAGTATCAACCTCCTGTGCCTGACATGCGCCGTCGACGTTTTGGGTCTTGGGCAAGCCACGATGCTTTCTTTTACCGTTCGAGCGAATTTTGTCAATTTTGTACAGTTGACCAGAAAGTCCGTTGGTGCACAGACGGTGATCGAACCTACGACAACAGGGATGAGAGTCGCACGGTGAAGTCATTAGGCCAACACTGCTACGCTGCTAGGCTGCACTGCACTTTATATATATATATATATATACACCAATAAAGCATTTTGTTTGTTTGCAGGTCAACATGCCGTTACTCCGTCTTCTGCACCAAATAAGCAATATGTACCAAAACGTAAAAGACACTCACACAGAACTGCGCGCACGCACCGACCAACCCAGACCGCGCAAGCGGCCTTCCGGTGCGTATAAGCTTCATGGACATGATAGCTTAATCTCTATTTCACATGATAGTATCTGTCATCTAACATTTTCCTTTTCCCAGAATACCGTGAGAACCTGGTGAGTGTGACGTCACTGGACAAGGATGTGTTTGTGGGTCTGGACCCTAAGTGGGAGCCCAACAGCTCTGACGTCACTTCCGAAAAGGGGTTGAGTCCCCCTCCTCGGCCGAGGCCGCAGTCCTTTGCCCAGAAGCTCAGATCTACGGGAAAAAGTGTCAAGGGACGACTTGGTTAGTACATAGAAATAGGTCAAGTATTTTACAAATGTATTTGTTGGGACAACTCCCCACAGGGGGGCAAATAGATTTTAAAGGGGGACTTTTCGAAAGTTTATTAAAGTAATTTTGAAATTGAATTTCAGTTTTTTTCATTATGTTTTGAAAATTTACTTACTGTGTTTCGTTAACAATTTCCTAGTAATTTCTTCCTAAAACCTATCATTCAAGTTTCGTAAGTGAACAATTAATTTTTTTAATATTAAATATAACGTATATTACACGGGACATAAGAATTTTGGAAAGGCTAAGGTGGCTCAAAATCAGGATTTTAACGATACCGCGTACATTAACAAAAGAAATAATTCTTATTGGCTCAAATTTGACGGGCGTCTGAATTAGAATGTTGAGTTAGGATATAGGGAAAGATAAGAATAAAATGTATAATTTTTTATGTGTCTACTGGGGATGTGGTGACATCTCATAGAACCAGGAAACCATAAGGGCATTTTCCGTTTAAGTGCTTCATTGAAAGTCATAAAAAAATAAAGTATTTGTACGGTTTCTAGGTCATCGGGGTGCATTGAGTGGGTTAATATATTCTATTATGCGAAATAAGTAATGCTAAATTAATGTAATGTAAATGTTGAAAAGAGTGTCAGCTTCTGACTATACTCTTGGGGCGTAACTCTGACGATTTAGGAAATCGCTTCCCGTATAAAACTAAAAAAGCCTGAGTGAGCAAAATGTACAGCCTTGACTCGTACAGTATATCTATATACCCTTAGAAGAGGAGACTGCCCACCTGTAAAGTTGGACCAATGTATTCTGCCCCACAGCGACCATGTAAGATATCTTGGCTTACACATTGATCGTGGATTAACGTGGAGGCACCACATCAAATGTAAAAAGCAGCTAAAGTACAACAGCCTTTACTGGATGCTAGGAAGAAACTCAAGACTTTCTCTAGATAACAAACTTCTTATATATAAAGTCATCCATAAGCCCATTTGGACATATGGCGTCCAACTATGGGGCAGCGCAAGTGATACCAACATAAATATACTCCAGCGACAACAGAACAAGATCCTAAGAGCAGTTGCAAAAGTACCCTGGTACATAACCAACAACGAAGTTCACGAGCACCTTAAAATTAGAACTATCAAAGAGGAAATCCGGAGACTGGCAGCTAAATACAAAGAGCGGTTAAGCTGTCACCCGAATGAACTTGCTCGCCAACTCACCATTAGACAGTATGTGAGTCGACTAAAACGTCACCATATTCTAGAGCTAGAAGACCGACAGTAGCTCTAGACAAGATGAGTAGATGCTTCCAATGGGAAGTCCACTCCACATGACAGCACCACAGAAAAAATTTACTCATAGCCTTGGGGCTGATTGCAAATAACCTATATCTGTATATGTAGCTAATCTATATGTATTTGTTTAAATTCCTTTTCTATAAACGACTCCTTTTTTTTTTTTTTTTAAAGAAACAGTTTCTAGTACCTATCATTTCAGATATTTACATCTGTTTCAGGCTACAGTTCCCTAAACGAAGGCGCCCATACTCCCATGTACAATGCCGAGGTGGCACCAGATGAGGCTCCCCCCACTCCCACGATCCCGGAACCCACCAGCGTCAACTTAGCACCGCGCTGTTGGCGCACCCTGTATCAGCTGCTGGAGTTGTACGCCAACATGCCGGATGCGGATACCATAACGCACAGGTAAACGGATGTTCCTATGTGAGCAGTGTTGTGCCTGTGTGCATTTGCCAAATACCCACAATATTTAAAAAAAATTGTTGAAGGGAAATTCCTAATTCTAAAAGAGTATAAACTATAAATTTTGCGCTTCAGCGTGCGATTCTAATCCTTGAGGTCGTAATTTCGATACCCGGCTGTGCACCAATGGACTTTCTTTATATGTGCGCATTTTAAGCTGTCTACACACCGCAGCCGCCGGCCCGCCGGCACGAACCCGGCGGGCAAGGCCGGCGGCTTTAGTTTTAACGATGTTGCCGGCGGCTTGCGCCCGCGCGATCTTCCCCGCGGCACGCCCCTCTCCGCTCTGCACCACCGGTTGCCCACCGGCTTTTAAGAAATAGTGACGCGTCAGTGTTTTTATTGACTAAACATTATGGAATACGGTAATGCCGGGTTCGTGCCGGCGGGCCGGAGGCTGCGGTGTGTAGACAGCTTAACATTCGCTCGAACGGTGAAGGGAAACATCACGAGGAAACCGGCTAGCCTTAGACTCAAAAACTACGGTGTGTGTCAAGCACAGGAGGCTGATTACCTACTTGCCTGTTAGATTGACAAATGATCATGACACAGATACAGAAATCTGAGGGCCAGACCTAAAAAAGGTTGTAGCACCACTGATTTATTTTATAAATTGTGCTCCCTCTTAAGAAATTACCCAGTAAATAGTCCGAATACACAGCGACATTGTTCGTTCAATATACGTTCATTATATTGAATTGGAGCTAATAAAGTGATTGCAAATGCTGATCGGTCAATATTGCAGGTTCTCAGTATCAACGGAGTTGCCAGAGGCCTATCGAGTCAAAGGCACGGGGCGTCCCAGCTCACGAGAACAGAACAACAGCAACTCCTCTTCCACTGCAACGGGGTCTGGCATCGTCGTCATGGGGGCTGCTAGGTACGATTATTATTCAAAGCTTGTATTTTTCTTAGCAAAATAATTTAAGTTCCGTATTCCGTCACGACAGGTTTTAACACCTTTTTATATAAAGAAGTAAATAATTAGTTGGAAATGCCATCCTACGTATACGTCACGTACGTACGTTTACGTATACGTACCTCAGTAAACTCAAGCTGAAACATCGAAATCTAATATATAAAATTCTCGTGTCACAATGTTCGTTCCCATTCACCTCCGAAACGGCTCGACCGATTCTTATGAAATTGTTTATGCATATTCGGTAAGTCTGAGAATCGGCTACTAACTATCTTTTAAATCCCTAAGTGATATATAAGGGGTGTCCATCCCAACATATTTTTTTATGTTTTGAAAAAAAAAAATTGTTTTTATTTTTTTATGATACAGCATACAAAAATACATACAACCCTTAATTTTCATCTACCCTCTACGATCAAACTTTATTTTTTATTTGTTAATTAAACAATTATGACTTGAACTCTGAGGTAAACCTCAGACTCGAACTCTGAGGTAAACCTCAGACTCGAACTCGTAGACCTATAGAGAAGAATTACAGAAAAACCTAAAAAGTTTTCATTGTGGAAAACCGAACAGGCTCTGGGATAGCGAAGCAAAATTTTCCATGTTGGTATGTACTAAAAAGGTAGGCTAGGCTAGGAGAAACGAAGTTCGCGGGGGCATCTAGTAACTAAATAATATTTACATAATTTATTTTAGAATACATCGTACGCGTCTCCTAGCATCGCTTTCCGGTCTGAAGCTGGAAGCGGAAATAACGTCACTGCAAGGCTCGCTTTCCGCGTCCCGAGCTCGTCAATGGGCCCTCGGCGGTAACTTGGGAAGGACGGCCATTGTTCTACTCGAAGGTGTCGCTCCTAATCATCAGTAAGTTGATTATATAAAATACAAATAAGCATATTAGGGAGCGTTCAAGTACTATGTAACGAATTTGGGGGGGTGTCCTTTTGTACAACGTTACGATACGGGGGCTGGGATTGAATTACGCGTTATTGTTAATATTATTTTCGACTAGTACTTTACACCACATAATGGTAACTTTTAGGTATAAAGAGTCACTGGGCGGTCACGAAACGTTTTACTATTGGGTACAGAAAAACGTTACGGAGCGTTACATGGGAGGAGGGGTCAATAATCTTCAAAAATTTTGTGACGTAATTCTTGAACGCTCCCTAAGCTACAATAATTTAATTTAAATTATCTAAAGTATGTATTTATAAGGTAACCCTTTATTTAATTTCAACAGGACTGTAGTACGCGTGAGTGTAGGCAAATCTCAGGCGTTGTATTCGTGGGAGGGAGGGCGTCTCGGAGCCACAGCCCTTGGCTCTATTGGCGGAATCCGAATCGATTTGCCGCAACATCCCGTTGCCTTACACGGGGTCATGACGAGGTCTAGTCGGCAGCTGTCGTCTACATTACAGGTAATATTGCAGGATCACGGTGGAAGTCAGTTGGTGCTAAAATTAAATAGATTCCAGAGACATATGCGCTAATACGACTGTTTTAATGTTTTAATTTTTGACTTCCTTAGGTGATGTATTATAACTGTATTTTTTTAAAAACGTTTTATTATTTATCAACACATAGATTTCTTTATTCTACGGAAATTATTTTGTGAACAATGTTAGTTAGTTATACTCGTTTATCTTTTTTTCTAAATTATAAACTTCACAAAAAAGAGCGCGACTTTACATGAATTACAATCTAACCTATACAATAATTTATGGCTAATAAGTAATATTATGTTGACTTAATTTTCTACAATACTAATAAATAGCTTAAACTAAGGTAATATTCATTAACAGTCTTAGTGTTCTATAATGATTAGAAACTATGTTCGTGTGTCCGAGATACCGCACTTGCACTTATATTCTCTACACTAGGTTTTTTAACTCAAAAGGTTTTGTTCTCTTTAGGCATTTTCTAATTTGACTTTCCTGAGATCACAATAACATAAAGATAGTTTTAGTTTAGATTGTAATTTTACCAAATAATCATAAAAGTTAATGCGATAGTTTAAAAACAAATAATGAGTAATAATAATATATCCCTTTTTCACCAAGGTAATAATATTTCAGCGAAAAGAGTATTGGTAATCAATTATTACGTTCTAGATATTCGTCGAAATTACCGTCGTAATGTATATACTGTGTCAACTGTAACAATCGTTAAACGCTTTTGCTCTTCAGTCTTATTCAATCTATTACTGTAATATACATTTAATTATTATTTATCTATTTACACTAAATACATACCAACAATGTTTAAATGGTCGAATAGGAAAAAACATAGCTTTCATGTGATATATATATATATTTGTACATCGAATCCTTAATTTAATGCTCACTGTATGCACAAAGAAAGAAAAATGATGGACTTTTTAGAAATTTTTAGCGTCGCTTTATATAAAAATATTTCCATCATACCCACATATGCATTTTAGGAGCTAGGCGTAACGCGTACTTCGTCCCGCATGTCCCGCGGCGGAGCCGGGCCAGGAGGGGCGGATGGTTCTGAAGATGAGGGCAGCCCTCCGGCCGCGCCGCCACCTCCCCGAGTTCCTCCAGCAGCCGACACGCCCCTGCTGCAGCCGCTGCATCTGCAGTTCTCGGTAGTGCTGCAGGTAGGTGAAACTAATGTTAAGCAATTTTTCGTTTATGAGATATTTGAAACTAATAAAAATTAATTGTATTTATTTCAGGTATAAAAACCCATAAACAACTTATGAATGAATTTTGTCACAACTCTTTTGTCATAAATAAAGTTTTTTTATTATTTATTTATTTAAAACTAGGCGTTAGTTACTTAAGCACTAGATTTATTTAAAACCATTTCGATTGCAAGATCTTATATAAAATATGATTTAGATATGAAATAAAATACACGCAGAGTGATTATATATCTACAAAACATAAAGATTTAAAATATAGACAATACAGCTCTTTAGTAAAGAGACCCGTTTTAAATGGTTTAAATGATTATGAATAACTTTGCAGAGTCTGAGTATAACAGCGGCTCTCTTACCGTCACTTCAAGCACAGTATAAGATGGAGCGCGTCCACAGCTCGGGCGTGACGGCTGGGAAGGTGCACTTTACTGTGGAACTACCACACCACTCGCTCAGCTTTGTAACTAAGCTCCAGGTGAGTGGAAAGCTGTACAAAACAAGACAGTTTATGTGAATTAAAGAAAAATAAAAGTAAGGAAGGAGAAAGAAAGCTCTCAAACTCCAGGTTTAATCGATCACAGTACGGTATTTTTTAGGATTTGCTCGTTATATTTAAGTTACATTTTAAAACCAAATCATTGCCCACCACTACCATTAACGAAATTTTACTTCGAATTGGAAACTTTCTCTTAAAATTTCTGAAGAAGCTTCAACATCTTGATAATGTTCTTACGGTTAAAATACTTCTTATTAAGAACATTACAGCATTATATTAATACTATAATCTACTACGTTTATGAATTGTATATTACAATAGTAATAAAGAACAACAGCAGACAATAATCAAAAGACTTATTAGATAAAAAACAGCAATTACAATTTATTAACAGTTACACAACACAAAAAACAAAACACGATAAAAAATATAAAATGTGTTGTTGTTTCTAAATAAAAGTCAAAGTAAATTTATTGTCAGTCATGTGCAAACTGACTCACACACATACACACAGTTAAGATAAACTTAAACTTAAAGATTTAATTGTTTGACATGACATTCAATTTCTGTACATTGCTTGTGCTCCAGTTTTGATCACAAGCAAATACATATAACATTGAATTTGTTATTCGTCATCATAAGTTATATTCTGGATCGAAGGACCATTTTTAAATTTAATTTCAGGTGACTGAAGCAAATATACCAGCTGCAGCATCAGTGGCGCTTCCAGCGGTGTCGTGCCGTGCACGCGTACTCGACTGCGCACCCAACGACGCACCCGGAGCGGATCAAGCTCAATGTGAATATTTATTTTTTTATTATCATAATTTCGTAATTGTTAAATACATATTTTAAATTATATATCTGATGTTGTAGCTGGTGAGGAAGGCGCCGTCCTGATGGCAGGGCGATACTTGGCAGCGACGGCCGACATCGGCCTCTTTGAGCACACCCTGTCTACTGACCTTTTGAACCATCTGGTCTTCGTGCAGAAAGTTTTTATGAAGGTAGATAAGCAATTTAACAAAATTTTGAAATTTGTGAGGATATTAAGGAACAGACAAATATCAAGGTGATTTTTTTTAAATTTTTTTAGAAGCGGGTTTCTTAAGTTTTTTCGGTTTCAGCGAAATTATATTAATCATCGTCAGGAATCATACACAGTAACAAAGCATTAAAACTTAACAATCAAGTTAAAGATGACCAGTGTATTGCAGAAAATTTATATCTTTCTGAATTTTTTTTTATGGCTCTGGCACGGTTTGTGCATTAGCCAGCGTCACGTATAAGATTTTTATAATTCGTGCTTTTGCCTTAGAAATTCGACCATGTCCTCCATGTACGGTTTAGGCACTCGCCCGGTACCGCACAACACTCCCAAATTCCGAGAACAAATTTTAAATTAAATTAAAACTTGCCCTCGAACCGGGAATCGAACCCGGTACCCCTCACCTAGCTGCCACTTAATAAGACCTAGCTAGGCTATGAGGCCCTTTTCTGAATAATTAATCTTGATATTTACAATTCAATTTACAGGAAGTAAACGAAGTTGTACAAAAAGTGTACGGGGGTGAAAAGCCAGTTCCACTTTGGAACGAGGAAGAAGCTTCATCGTCAGCACTCAGCAGAATCCTCTTCTCTTTGCTGATTAGGATTAAAGTAAGTTGTAATTTAAAGATCTTAATCTAGTCTAGGTATGAATTCTATAATAGCTAAATTTAAAAAAAAAAATACAGGGTGTATGTATATATATGAATGTGGTAAATCACAGAACAGATTTTTTTTGAAGTTGTACTTCTTTAGGCGCGTTATGAAAAATTGATGAGAGTGAAATTTTACGATTGCGCGCGCACCTATGACACAAAATTGGCAGTGTGATATAGCGTGCGCGAGCGAGATGGGAATAAGACAAACTACAAGTAGCTTAGCAGCTTAACAAGAATTTTGAATGACCATGACAATTGACATCTGACAATGACATTTACCTTTTAAACAAATATAGGAGTTTTAATTATTGTTTAAAATTAATAATTATATACCTAGTTATTTTCATTATACAAAATATTTGTGAAATAATATAAAATATTTGTGAAAAAACTGTGCTAACCTTCCTGAGTGCTTCAATACAATTCAGGTTAACTATCCGTATGTATTATCGAGTATTATTGTTGATTAAAACTGAAATTATTCATTGCTTTTGTTTATTGCGTTTGTTACAGCAACTTTTTAGAAATATTCTACGACCCTATATATCAATAATTGAGAACAAAGATTTAAGCACGAATACTAATAAGGAGAAAATGAAGGCTTGGAGCGATATAACAGAGAAGTAAACATTTTAATAAGTACCTGCATCTCAAAAAAATGACCACATTATTTAATCAAAACATCAGATTTAATCTAGCAAATATAAGGACAAGAGACAAAAAACAATTGATGAATCAGTGGAAGTGCACTAAATTGAATACAAAAAAAGAGTTGTCATCTTATCGCCGTGAAACATCAAAAACTGGAGGTGGAACAAAGCCACCATCACCTTCTCGAGACACAATGGTTTGAAGTAGATTTCAATGAATTTGATTGTGATGGTGTCGAGGTAGGAATGTTAATTATAAATATGATGTATGGTGATGTTCAAGGTTCAACCTTTCAAGCATAGGCATATGCTTACAACATTACTTTATTCCCCTACAGGGTAGTTAGAGATATTGTAATACCTCAAAACATCCATGTTGCACTTGTAGTACCGAAACTCTGTCCTGCCAGAAGTGAGCCCATTCCCACTTATAATGGACAGTGGGTATAATACACCTTAATACCTGAGTGCGAACCACTCACCATGATACTTAAATTAATAGATGTTATTTATATATTTCAGGTTATTACAAATAAAATCATTTTGGAAACAATTGATATCCCAAAAGCAAATAAAGCCAACAATGACAAGGTAATAAATCAGTTTTGACATAACTTGAATACTAAAAAAGCCAAACAAAGGTGTGCACAACAGTGACAACATAACTTAACAATTTCATTATTTTGTAGGATTAAAGAAAGGTTAAAGAAAATCATGTCGAACTGAACAACAAGAATCCCCAAACAACTCCAAAGAAACCTACAAGGAAGACACCGGTATTATATTTAAATTATCTCTATCTCTAAATAGAATAAAAGAAAGTTGCTATCCAGGTCTGTAGCATGTGCTACAAATTATATTATTAACACATTTATATAATTATATTAATATAAATGTGTTAAAAATTTATAATATGAATTATAAAAAATTTTAAGTTTTGCATGGACAGAGCTTAAATTAATATTCTCTTATTTGTTGCAGAAAGCGAGTAGTTTTGGAGAAGCCTCGTAGATGCACAACCAAGTAATGATTAATTTAAAATTACAAACCGAAATTCTGATGAAGACATTAGAGTCACTTAAAAATAAATAGTATAATGAAATAAAAATGTTTTAAAGATAAATAGTGTTTTATTTGTTTAATGTAAGAGAATAATAATAAATATTTATTTAATTAATTTTTCAAATGTAAACTGAACTTTATTGACTTTAATGACTCCTTTTCCAGTCTTTGATTATTTAATTGTAATTAATTATTTGCATGCAATCAAAAACTATTTTTAATAATGCCAAAGAAGTATAACTTCTTACGCGCGTACATAAGTACACGCACCCTTTTTTTTTACTTATGTAATTTTAATGACGTTGTGGTTTATGACATTTTCCTTTGAATAATTGTAATGTAAAGGGAGTGCAAAACTTGCTGAGTTTCTTGCCCGTTCTTCTCAGAACAAGGCCGCCTGGTAGTTTTGCGAACGGATGGCGTAGTCTTGCTCTTTCGTGAATTTTGTAAACGTTGACATTCATAAGCATGCTCTAAGAAGCATCTAAATTGAATAAACGTATTTTGATTTTGATTTTTTGATATACATGTATTTTACTTTAGTTCAGTAATCTCGTATAAAATTTGTAATGATAAAATTTCAGCGTATCCAACTGACTGCGACCACGCCCAGCAACAGCGCAGTGCGTTTGGAAACGGGAGCAGTGGAACTGGAACTATCGAACCGAGTCCAAAATGTCACACAACCTGCGCAGTCGCATGGACTGCGGCTCTTTGCGAGGGCACAGGTAATGTAACTCAGAGTATACTTCTTATATGTGGTACTGATAAAGCATATTTGTGGGGACAAATGAGATGGTTTTTAAAAATATAGTCGTCCATGTTATTAAAAAAGATCAATCCTATGTCCTATTTCGTCTCTTTCTGTCTTATTGTATTTTCGATTTGATGAAAAGAGACATATACTTTATACAGTAAGAACGTTTAATACATTTTAGGTCGACATAAATTTGAGTTTGGGTCAACTGATACGCAACGCAATGTTCGAGGAGGCCGAAGCTGAGTTCCAGCAGTACGCTTTCTTCAACACGAGAATATGTGAGTTATTCAATATTGTGAATAATAAATGCCCTGTTTCTAATGACCATTTAATTTAAAAACCAGACAGTAAACATTTTCTGAACTTTTTCCGTATTTCAATAGCATTCGTTTTACCGAATCTTTAAATGAAACGTTGTACAGTACCCGGCCATTTATAAGTTGCATCGTGCTTTAGAAAGAGATACTCGGCTAGCTTCGGCTTCGTATAGCGCCGTCTCTGTCTCCTAACAGATACCGGACTGTTAGTGTTTCGTGTGCCAGAGATGACGCTCTACAAAGCGAATATCTCTTTCTAAAGCACGATGCAACTTATAAATGGCCGGGTACTGTACGATTGGAATGACAACTACGCACTAGTTAAATTTATTTATTCTTAATCAAACAGAGAGAGACTTATATTACAAGATGCAATACTTTAAAAACTTCTACATAACTCGATTATGTAACACCCTCTCGCGAGGGGAGTGTTCAGGCCCGTTCGTGGCACCCGCCTTCTGGTGGTTTTAATACAGGTCGGTACGAATACATTTAGCCCATTCATTTTATATTTCTATGGCATCGTTTTGCTAACGCGTTTGACACGTGTACAACGCCATCTGTTAATAAATAATAAAAAAAATATTAATGAATCTACACAAACGTCAATTTGTTAATAATATTTTAAAATGAGTGAAAATACATAATGTCCGTAGTTTCATAGTAAGATTCAACCCGAATGTAAAAAAGGTTTTGGATTTTGACGTACGGAAGTCGTTCGCGCTCGTTTCTAAACTTCACACGTAGGACGCAAATAAAATGACAAGCAAATTTTGAAAATTGTCACTTCGCCGTTCAAGTATTACGTAAGCAGATACTGCAATTTATCCCCCCTTCCCACTCTTATCAGCAAAAGTAAGCAAAGCTCTCAAAATTAATAGTACATAAACGTGTTAATTTTTTGTAGGAATCCTCGAAAATGCATTTCGTTTTCAAGCATAGACAATGTGTGGGTGATATGTGTAAAAAAAGTGAATAATTACTGTTGACATAATCTATATATATACAAATTAATTGTTCAAAATGTTCGTTAGTCTCGCTAAAACTCGAAAACGCCTGGACCGATTTGGCTAATTTTGGTCTTGAATTATTTGTGGAAAACATAAATAATAAGTAAATGAAGAAAAATACTAAAAATGTTATTTTTAATTTTCAATTAAATTTTTCAACAAAATCTATCCTATTGTGTGTTCCTATGTCTTTTTAGAAATAAAGAAGTGTCACTTAGTTGTCATATTATATAGGTGCCCTCAGAAATTAGTGTTTCATGGCTGTAATTTGATTTGTCTTTGGTCTGTTTTAAAAATGTTGTATTTCGTTTCGACACAAATATATGTAGGGGATACGAAGTTCACGAGTTCATCTAGTCACCAAATAAGAAAATCAAAGATAGCGCTTACGTAATACTTAAAAGGTCCCTAATACAAAACTATAAAAAGTAATATCCAAATATTTATAGCTATGCGCAACGCATTCCAAGAAGAAATAGTCTGTGGAGAAGACAAAGAAGTGGTATTGATTCGCCTCAAACGGCCACTCGTGTACATTCAGCCTATAGCCGTGGATCGGGCCATACTTGTGTGGCTGAATTATAAGAATGCCTACGAATATTGGAACGAGAAACGCATGACATTGAATAAAGAAGTGCTGACTGCCACGCAACAGGTTTTCGAGAAGGTGAGAAATGTTTTATTCACGTATTAATTTATTACGGATTTAATCCAATGAAAACTTTAAACATAGATCAAAAGTGACCGCGCAAACAGTACGCGGGTTCTCAAATTATGCCTTATGCTTCGAAGAGGACCCAAATGCTGCTGTGGAACAGTCTGCTCCTCAGCATAATGCTGAGCTAGGGCCAATTACAGCCACAGCACACACGCATTACACACTTAAACGTACCTTGTTCTTAAGAAAAAAAAATGTTAACTCTCATGCTATCAAAAGAATGCTTTTTTACTTTTTTTATTATTGTTACGTTGTGTTTCTGTGTGTAAGTTTTGTTAGTAATAAAAGTTATGTCTATGTGTAAATGCCACTGACATTGTACAAAAATGGCAAAATCTTTATCTTAGAATGAAAATTATTGGAATTGGTCGTCTCTGAATCATAGCTCTCGCGCACGCGCAATGGACGCAAAATTCGACCTCACATTGAGAGCGTCCATAGGCGGCGGTATATAACATTAGATGAGCCTTATGCCCGTTTGCCCCAAGTTCTATAAAATAAAGACTGTGCGAGAGTAAATCGCGTGACAGCAGTTTTTTAGGATTATGTTTTAGATGGACGAACTTCTATTTTTAGACATAGGTCCGGTCACGTGCGATGCGAGCGCTACAAAGGATATGTGCAAAACAAGAAAAATAAATACATCTCTAGCGCTTTTTCATAAATACGTCTGTCTCTTTTCATTACACCATAAACCTCAATTGATAGAAAGAGACTCCAGCTAATGTTATAATTGTATTGTATTTCTTAGGTACAATTAACATCGCAGATCGGTACTCCACACTTGAGCACACTCTTCTTACAATTGAACGTGGATGACATCGGCATATGTCTGCCTCTTAACCAACCTCCAGTGGTGAGCGTATTCTTTTTTCAGGGCGATGTTCTTCTGCTAAACTTTACCATTGTTTATAACTGTGATCCGATGTGTAACCGCCTTCCGCATGTACTGAAAAATCTTTAACGTATTAGCTAACCAAATAGAGCGCCCTTTTCTCTTTCGTACAGAGATAAATATTTTTGACGTCCTGTATTGCATGGAGAACGGATAATTGTAATCGTAAGTGATTCCACAATTTTAGAAATGTCATTATTCCCAGTCTAAATGGTGCGGATGGGGTTGGGGCTGGGGAGCGAGTGAAGGCGGCGTGGGTGGAATGGGGGGTGACGGAGAAAGGGGGGCCGTGGTAGTCACCCTCGAGAGCACGAGTATTTCTGCGGTCAGCTCTGGAGCGTTGGTCAGTAAGGGCCGATTTGTGGGGCTTTGCCTGCGCTTCGCGAGGGACTTTGAGGCGTCGCTCGATGACTGGAAACCGGAGCCCCAAGAGGCCTGTGTCAACGTTTGCTGCGTTTCCGAAGGCACCTACGAAGTGTGCAGTCGGACGGCGGCGGCGAGACATAATGGTAACTTCACTTGTAATTGAAAAATGTTTTTGTGGTGACTCTGCCCAAAATGAGTTTTAGTAATAACTTACGAATTGTTTCAGAAAATGCCAAGTGGTTCCTGAACGTGTCTTGGCAAATGGAAGGAGTGGATATTCATCTGGACACAAACGTTGGCAAGCAGTTGTCTGCATTGGGACACACTCTGACTATGCTCACTGGTAAGTCTGTACTACTTATTTGCAGTAAGTCAGGTTAAATTATGTTTCAGTATTTCCTTTGAGAAAAGTATATCGTCATTTTTGTTTTAATAGCCCATACAATTTAATATTGATCTCGAATTCAAAAGTGTACTTGGTTACCCACTTGAATAAAGATATTTTGAGTTTGAACTAAACTTCACAGGTTTTGAAGAGGAAGATCCTTTAAAAATGGACTACGAGAGTGATTTAGACGAGGAAGCTGACAACAGTAAAGATTCCCAGGTGCGTTAAAGTCTAGAAAGATAGTACTAACCAAAAAAAACTCGTGTAGCTGATATTATGTTTCTTTGGTCATCCTCTTGACGCACTATCCGCGCTTAGACGCACATTTGGTCCGTTCCTCTCGTATTACCATTTTATGCAGTATGTCTCTCTCTTCAGTCGGCAGCTCATGTCTGAGCATCGCGGTCAGCAAGGAAACATCTGGAGTGGATAATCTGTTTGCACTAGTTTCTGCCCAACTGTCTCTTTCGACATTGTATAGTTTTGAGGACGATTTTTTAATGTAACAGGAGGCATCTGATGTTAAGTGATACCGCCGCCCGTGGACACTTACATTGCCAGGAGGCTTGCAAGTGCGTTGCCGGCCTTTTAAGGAATGGTACGCTCTTTTCTTGAAAGACCCTAAGTCGAATTGGTTCGGAAATAAAAGGACGATGAGTCTTTCACTTGATCGGTCCATCTGGTTGGTGAACGGCCACGTGATCTTTTGCCTTCTGTGTTACCAACCACGATCAGTTTCTCCAAGTTCTCATCGCCTCCATTGTATGGCTCAAATAAGACTTTTTTAATTGATAACCTGCCAAAAATAAACATGTCGCCTTCAGGAAAGCATAGTCCTCAGACGCAAGTACACAGACCATCTGCCCGCGTTCGTGTTCGACACTTCGATTGACGCGAAGAAGCGTTCGAAGTTAATCGAGAAGGAAATGACGGAACAGGCGAAGATCATAAGCGATTTACGGGCTTTGGGGGCCAGTCATAGTACTGTGGAGTACGAATTGAGGAGACTACAGGACTTGGAGGCTTTGGTGTTCAAGGACTTTAGAAGGTTGGTTTTGGTCAATTTAAACGCGTGGCACTCAGGGACTGTCGCGGTAATGCTATTGCATAGCATTTTTTATCAACTTATGCAATTATAATTATTCATTTATTTTTTATGTATGCACTCTACCAGACTCCGACTAACACGCCTATATAGTCTGTCTCACTTTAACGCGTACCGGCTGCATCGGCCGCGCTTACGCTACGTCACCGATCTCGTCAGAGATATGTGAATATGCAGTATGCGTTCTGTCCCACTCTATCGCACCTGCGCTACGTCACCGATCACGCCAGACCGATGTGAGACGCAGTATGCGTTCTGTCTCGCTCTATCGCGTAATGGCCGCACCTATATTAAGTCATCGTGTGTTAGATTTATTTTCGTTACGGAATTTCTTGTTTCGGTCGCTGCGCTCAAAGCGATAAGCGATAAAATCTATGCAATAGCTTGAAAGTTAGTTTTTATATAAATATTATAGTGTTATAAGAATTATGGAAAGTCTTGCTTCACCCGAGTGTTCTCCAAGAACTGGGGTTTTTGTACGATATCTTTGTATGTTGGCAGAGTGAGTTCACAGTAGAGATATTGTGTATATTATTATGTATTTCATTCATAATAGTTTAATATATTTTTTTATCGATATTTCTGTAAATAATAAATAATTAATTATATTTAAAATATATAACAAATATTTGACACATCCTCCTTTACTAGTTTTGCGTAATGAACGAGTTTTATTTACCATCCAGGGATATGTTGCAAAAACTTCGACGGCAGAGTGTGAGAGCCAGTTCCATAACGAAAGGGAAACTAGGGCTCGGCTCCAGTCGTCCCCCGCCTTTGCCGCCGCTACCACCTTTACCGTCATTACCGCCTGATGCTGAAAGGTAACTAGTTTTTGATAATTATTCTGTTGCATTCCTTTCTTGCCTTCGATTTTTCTTTCATGTACTTCTATTTTTGGGTAAGTCAAAATCTGTATTTTTTGAAATGAAAACATCTAATTTTTTAAAGATCTATTACAATACGAATTGAAATTCCTTTATTATTAGAGAATCATAATTTCTCTTTTTCAGTATTGATGAACCAGCTTCCGCCGGTTTAGTAATGCCTTCCAGCACAGTTGGCAATCTTGCGGCGATGGGCAGTCTGGGCATGAGTAGTTTAGCCAGTGTGGGCAGCTTGGGCAGCGTGGGGGATTCCGGAGAGACCTTGTTATTGGTAGAAGATGACACGCGCCTTGCCGATATCATTGAGGGTGCTTCTTGGAGTTCCATGGACAGCGAAACATTGACAGGTAAAACATGTTTTACAGAAGATAAATTCTTCTTTGTTTCCGCTGATAGAATGACTTATACTCTGATTTTTAATTCCGTAGAATTCAGACAACTATCACATTTTGACATGTCAGCGATTACAAACCTTTTTGGTCGGTCAAATTTCGGAACATCTGAGTCTATACATACATTTTATTTTTAGTTAATGTATTCATTTTATTAAGTGCGGTGCTCCACATTAAAAGGAGTGATAATTACGTCTCTTGTACAAATAGTAAAAAACGCACAAGTTAAGATAACATTTTTTTTAAAGGTTTACTAAACCTGAAATTAGTAGACAGTGATGCCAGATAAAGAATAAAATAAAGTTAATTCGATACAATTGTTCGTGATATTTGTTATTCTTATATTAGGTCACTTGAGTAAGTAAATGTTTAGATTTACCTTTTCGTAGGTAAAACATATATATAATACTTAGCATTTTTTATTACCCTCAAATAAGTCAAATTTGTCCTTTTTTCGGTGGAGAACCTTTTTAGTAGCAACACTTTTGAAATGTCAGAATTCTACGGAATGAAAAATCAGAGTATAGGGAGTCACTATTTTCTTCTATTACTCATATATTAGTTTATGTACATAATATATTTTATCATGCAGATTGCAGAGACAAAAATGATTTTGTTTTGACAGGGCCATCCCGTTGTGGCTCTCTTCGCGGTACTTCTGGTGGAAGAGCGGTTTCATTCGGACAACATAGACAGACTTGGCCCGATCGTTTGGATTTGCCGCCAAGGAAAAATACAGATACGAGGTAAAATGTTTTTAAAGGCAGAACGCATGAATCAACACGAGGACCAAATTAAATAAATTCAGAAAATATTTGTTATGGAATTGTGTTGAGTGTTTCGAACACTACTTATCCAGAGCTTGACATATTTGATAGTGGACTGATTAAATTTAAAAAAAGTGTGCGTGTACTAAGTGTACACACGTAAGAAGTGAAACTTCTTTGGCATTATTAAAAATAGTTTTTGATTGCATGCAAATAATTAATTACAATTAAATAATCAAAGACTGGAAAAGGAGTCATTAAAGTCAATAAAGTTCAGTTTACATTTGAAAAATTAATTAAATAAATATTTATTATTATTCTCTTACATTAAACAAATAAAACACTATTTATCTTTAAAACATTTTTATTTCATTATACTATTTATTTTTAAGTGACTCTAATGTCTTCATCAGAATTTCGGTTTGTAATTTTAAATTAATCATTACTTGGTTGTGCATCTACGAGGCTTCTCCAAAACTACTCGCTTTCTGCAACAAATAAGAGAATATTAATTTAAGCTCTGTCCATGCAAAACTTAAAATTTTTTATAATTCATATTATAAATTTTTTAACACATTTATATTAATATAATTATATAAATGTGTTAATAATATAATTTGTAGCACATGCTACAGACCTGGATAGCAACTTTCTTTTATTCTATTTAGAGATAGAGATAATTTAAATATAATACCGGTGTCTTCCTTGTAGGTTTCTTTGGAGTTGTTTGGGGATTCTTGTTGTTCAGTTCGACATGATTTTCTTTAACCTTTCTTTAATCCTACAAAATAATGAAATTGTTAAGTTATGTTGTCACTGTTGTGCACACCTTTGTTTGGCTTTTTTAGTATTCAAGTTATGTCAAAACTGATTTATTACCTTGTCATTGTTGGCTTTATTTGCTTTTGGGATATCAATTGTTTCCAAAATGATTTTATTTGTAATAACCTGAAATATATAAATAACATCTATTAATTTAAGTATCATGGTGAGTGGTTCGCACTCAGGTATTAAGGTGTATTATACCCACTGTCCATTATAAGTGGGAATGGGCTCACTTCTGGCAGGACAGAGTTTCGGTACTACAAGTGCAACATGGATGTTTTGAGGTATTACAATATCTCTAACTACCCTGTAGGGGAATAAAGTAATGTTGTAAGCATATGCCTATGCTTGAAAGGTTGAACCTTGAACATCACCATACATCATATTTATAATTAACATTCCTACCTCGACACCATCACAATCAAATTCATTGAAATCTACTTCAAACCATTGTGTCTCGAGAAGGTGATGGTGGCTTTGTTCCACCTCCAGTTTTTGATGTTTCACGGCGATAAGATGACAACTCTTTTTTTGTATTCAATTTAGTGCACTTCCACTGATTCATCAATTGTTTTTTGTCTCTTGTCCTTATATTTGCTAGATTAAATCTGATGTTTTGATTAAATAATGTGGTCATTTTTTTGAGATGCAGGTACTTATTAAAATGTTTACTTCTCTGTTATATCGCTCCAAGCCTTCATTTTCTCCTTATTAGTATTCGTGCTTAAATCTTTGTTCTCAATTATTGATATATAGGGTCGTAGAATATTTCTAAAAAGTTGCTGTAACAAACGCAATAAACAAAAGCAATGAATAATGGTTCATGTTTCAGTTTTAATCAACAATAATACTCGATAATACATACGGATAGTTAACCTCAATTGTATTGAAGCACTCCGGAAGGTTAGCACAGTTCTTTCACAAATATTTTATATTATTTCACAAATATTTTGTATAATGAAAATAACTAGGTACCTATATAATTATTAATTTTAAACAATAATTAAAACTCCTATATTTGTTTAAAAGGTAAATGTCATTGTCAGATGTCAATTGTCATGGTCATTCAAAATTCTTGTTAAGCTGCTAAGCTACTTGTAGTTTGTCTTATTCCCATCTCGCTCGCGCACGCTATATCACACTGCCAATTTTGTGTCATAGGTGCGCGCGCAATCGTAAAATTTCACTCTCATCAATTTTTCATAACGCGCCTAAAGAAGTACAACTTCAAAAATGTGTGCGTGTACTAGGTGTACACACGTAAGAAGTGAAACTTCTTTATGACCTTATTAGAAACTATTTCTTTACAGTAAATTTTGATACACTGCCTATCATACAATTTACAAATTAATTGCTGCAAATTGCGATTAGCAAATTTCAAGTCGAAAATGTAATCCGTTGTCAAACTTCAAAGTCAAAAACATACTATATGTCATATTTTAACGCCGATAAAGAAGTTTGACTTGGAAAATGTAATCCGTTGTCAAACTTCAAAGTCAAAAACATACTATATGTCATATTTTAACGCCGATAAAGAAGTTTGACTTCAAAAAGCAACATGGCGCGTAACGGAAAAATGTGACGCGTAACGCAAAAATGTTACACTAAATTTTTTTCCAACCCCGATAAAGAAGTTTCACTTCAAAAAAACATTGTTAAGTGTATATAATATATTGTCATGTATTTTTGAATCAAGTCAAGTGATCTGTTTTATATAAACTTTTACTGTGATGATGTATTTCTGTATTTTTACGGTAGGTAGTTGCTGGGTTTATATTTTTTTCGTTAAATATTTTTATTTGATTTTATTTAATAATGTTCACCACATCAGATATAATGCTATATCTGCAGTATATGTTACGAGCTATCTGTTCAAAAATACATGACAATTATGGTTAACGTAAATGTTACAAAAAATTTAAAAAAATATATATTACACTTCCAATTTTAGATTTTACTAACAAATAAATCGCTAATACTTGAAAAACAGCGGATTGGGTATCAGATATTAAAGAATGTTTTTTTTTTTAATTGATCATCCCACTACCGAATATCAAGCTCTGGATAAGTAGAGTTAATTATATTATATTCGCAAAGAATGAGAGGTGCCTGAACTCCTAGATTCGTTATTGCATGCGGAATTTGGAAAATTCTGCTGGTTAAATTTTAGTAACCCTAGTAGCTTTTTATATTTTATATTTCTAAACTTTAGTTTTTAATATTGAAATAACAGTACGACATCTGAAGGCGCGACTCAGTCGGAGAGCAAGCCCAGTAAGGCGAAAACAGCTGAACCCAACATAGACTTTGAACTGGATGTCAAAGTGCACATCAACAGTGGAAAGTGTGTGCTCCATACCAAAGAGCCCACCAAGGAGGACGATCTCAAGAGGTATCTATCTTTCTCACACCCAAGGGAGCGTTCAAGTATTACGTCACGCAATGTTTGGAGATTATTGACCCCCCCCATGTAACGCGCCGTAACGTTTTTCTGTACCCAAGTATAGTAATAATTATAACAATAATATATAAATAATATTAACAATAACGCCTAATGCAATCCCCGCCCCGCATCAACCGCCGCGCAACGTTTTAAAAAAGGCCCCCCCAAATTCCTTACGTAATACTTAAACGCTCCCCAAACCCACATAATTAGATTTTCAACAGCTTTTCACACCGTAAACATTTTTATTGACATTTGACATGACACAGTAACTTCTATATTTGGGAATATGTTAGCGGTAGGTCACGCGTGGGTCGATCGGCGTCCGGTGGAATGGCAGCAGGCACGAGTGCCGGGTCAGGCCTGGAAATGGGAGGCACCAGCAATCCCTCAACGGGAGTTCCGGGATCACCCAATGCAAGAAGGAAACCACGATTACCACCCCCACCGGATGTGACAGTCTTCAGAGTGCCTGGGTTGCAGCTGAAGGTAGATATTGTGTGGTTTACTGATAATTATTTTCTGGTTTTAACGCATACTTATTTTTAGCTAAAATTCTTTTAAATTAAATCTAATATATAAAATTCTCGTGTCACAATGTTCGTTACCATACTCCTCCGAAACGGCTTGACCAATTCTTATGAAATTTTATATTCATATTCAGTAAGTCTGAGAATCGGCTGCTATTTACCTGGTTTGAAAGATTTAGACCCCAAAGATTTTTTTTATTTTTGAAGTTGTACTTCTTTAGGCGCGTTATGAAAAATTGATGAGAGTGAAATTTTACGATTGCGCGCGCACCTATGACACAAAATTGGCAGTGTGATATAGCGTGCGCGAGCGAGATGGGAATAAGACAAACTACAAGTAAAAAGAAATAGAATATGCGTGAAGCTAACTTCACGCATATTCTAGCTTAGCAGCTTAACAAGAATTTTGAATGACCATGACAATTGACATCTGACAATGACATTTACCTTTTAAACAAATATAGGAGTTTTAATTATTGTTTAAAATTAATAATTATATAGGTACCTAGTTATTTTCATTATACAAAATATTTGTGAAATAATATAAAATATTTGTGAAAGAACTGTGCTAACCTTCCGGAGTGCTTCAATACAATTGAGGTTAACTATCCGTATGTATTATCGAGTATTATTGTTGATTAAAACTGAAACATGAACCATTATTCATTGCTTTTGTTTATTGCGTTTGTTACAGCAACTTTTTAGAAATATTCTACGACCCTATATATCAATAATTGAGAACAAAGATTTAAGCACGAATACTAATAAGGAGAAAATGAAGGCTTGGAGCGATATAACAGAGAAGTAAACATTTTAATAAGTACCTGCATCTCAAAAAAATGACCACATTATTTAATCAAAACATCAGATTTAATCTAGCAAATATAAGGACAAGAGACAAAAAACAATTGATGAATCAGTGGAAGTGCACTAAATTGAATACAAAAAAGAGTTGTCATCTTATCGCCGTGAAACATCAAAAACTGGAGGTGGAACAAAGCCACCATCACCTTCTCGAGACACAATGGTTTGAAGTAGATTTCAATGAATTTGATTGTGATGGTGTCGAGGTAGGAATGTTAATTATAAATATGATGTATGGTGATGTTCAAGGTTCAACCTTTCAAGCATAGGCATATGCTTACAACATTACTTTATTCCCCTACAGGGTAGTTAGAGATATTGTAATACCTCAAAACATCCATGTTGCACTTGTAGTACCGAAACTCTGTCCTGCCAGAAGTGAGCCCATTCCCACTTATAATGGACAGTGGGTATAATACACCTTAATACCTGAGTGCGAACCACTCACCATGATACTTAAATTAATAGATGTTATTTATATATTTCAGGTTATTACAAATAAAATCATTTTGGAAACAATTGATATCCCAAAAGCAAATAAAGCCAACAATGACAAGGTAATAAATCAGTTTTGACATAACTTGAATACTAAAAAAGCCAAACAAAGGTGTGCACAACAGTGACAACATAACTTAACAATTTCATTATTTTGTAGGATTAAAGAAAGGTTAAAGAAAATCATGTCGAACTGAACAACAAGAATCCCCAAACAACTCCAAAGAAACCTACAAGGAAGACACCGGTATTATATTTAAATTATCTCTATCTCTAAATAGAATAAAAGAAAGTTGCTATCCAGGTCTGTAGCATGTGCTACAAATTATATTATTAACACATTTATATAATTATATTAATATAAATGTGTTAAAAAATTTATAATATGAATTATAAAAAAATTTAAGTTTTGCATGGACAGAGCTTAAATTAATATTCTCTTATTTGTTGCAGAAAGCGAGTAGTTTTGGAGAAGCCTCGTAGATGCACAACCAAGTAATGATTAATTTAAAATTACAAACCGAAATTCTGATGAAGACTAAACTAGATTAGAGTCACTTAAAAATAAATAGTATAATGAAATAAAAATGTTTTAAAGATAAATAGTGTTTTATTTGTTTAATGTAAGAGAATAATAATAAATATTTATTTAATTAATTTTTCAAATGTAAACTGAACTTTATTGACTTTAATGACTCCTTTTCCAGTCTTTGATTATTTAATTGTAATTAATTATTTGCATGCAATCAAAAGCTATTTTTAATAATGCCAAAGAAGTATAACTTCTTACGCGCGTACATAAGTACACGCACCCTTTTTTTTATGATACAGTGTACAAAAATACATACAACCCCTAATTTTCACCCCTCTACGATCAACTCCTATTTTTTATTACTATAGATAGTTATTTTTATTTAATTAAAAAAACCTTTCCTTTGCCGGGTCAGCTAGTAATATATAAATTGCGTTTTAGGTGCATTATGAATCCAAAACCCTACCAGAGGAATCGGCGTCACCACAATCAATACCAAATATGCCTCCACCGAACGTAGTAGGAGCTCGCAAAATGGGAACTAAGAAAGCAGCTCTGTTCGCCTGGATCACTTTGCAAAGTATTCCCGAAGAGACCATCATCAGCCCCCATATATTGGAGTTCCTCGAACAGACTTTGGAGCCGATACCCACGAAGGCCTCGTTTTCTATGCCAACACCAGGTATTGCTATTTAATTGTTATTAATATGATATTCTTATATTATAATTGTTTTATTGAACCCTTTCTATGGACTTATACAGAGGAATTTTATTACTCAAATATAAACCATATATTATTATAATATATATATTGACGACTCATTGGTCTAGTGGTTAGTACCCCTGACTGCAAATCCATGGGTCCCGGGTTCGATCCCCGGCTGAGACGAACATCGATGTGATGAGCATTTGGTGTTGTGCTTAGGTCTTGGGCGTTTAAATATGTATTTATATGTCTATCTATCTATAATAATATGTATGTATATCCGTTGCCTAGTACCCATAACACAAGCTTCACCAGCTTAGCATGGGACTAGGTCAATTGGTGTGAATTGTCTTTAAAAAAAAAAAAAAAAAAACCTTAAAGAGTTAATATAAACAACTGTTCCACCTGCGCCCTATCATGGCTAGTATGGATGGTATCGCCCTCCCCAAGGGCCGGCTAAGCTTTACTTTGATTTGTATAACAAAGAAGAAAATTGCAAGAAAACAGGTAACAGGTAATAAGAGGCTATTGTTAGCTTTTAATATATATTTAATTAAATTCTAAACATTTTTATGAAACATATTCTTAAGAATCTTGCTACAAGTGCGCATGTGCAATAGTTACTCATTAGACTCGTTCGGTTGTTTACTAATTGTTACGAATTTACTCGTACAACTGCCCGAAGTGGAATGGTCGGGTCGGAGTAGGGAATAGATTATAAAAGAGGTTGTAACACACGCGCACTGGCAATTTGTTTGTTCAAGTTTGAAGTTATACAGTTTACGTAAAATAAGGAAAGTGAATAATAGTGAATCAAATCATCATTGGAGTGTTTAATTTCCTACCCTAAGATATAGATCAACTATAGTCGTATTTTTAATTAGGCGAAGTCAACTGACGTTTACGGTGTTGTCAGTTTTTAATGAAATAAAAATAGTGTTGTAACAAAGTAAAAACCCTTGAATTAATGATCGGTGATGGCACTAGTCGCCGCGCCGCGCTTTGTAATAAGCCGTCAAAAAACTGATTGTAGTTACATAGTACTAGTACCTAACTTATATCAGAGCACTTTTATACAATTTTGAAATAGAAATAATATTCTTTTATAGTTTGAAATGATTAACTATTCACACTCATTGTTCATTCATCTGATTGAACAAGAACTGAACGCAGCACTATTACTTTAAATATAGCAACATTATTTTACAAAGTGACATTAGCTACTGTCAGTTGGCTTCGTCTAATTAAAAATACGACTATAGCCCTTACACTATTTACTTTTAGTCATACTTTCCTTCATCTGTGGAATTAATGTTTTGTTTGTTTAATTATTATGATGGAACAAAAACAGTGCTTCTAATATAGTATAATACGCGAAATAGAACTAATTTCGCGTAATAGAAATAGAGTGTACGACCAACTAGGCTCCAGAAGATAAACCTCTCCTTATATGGAAATTGTATTCGTTTTTACAACAAACTCCCAAGGGAAATTAGAGAATTATCACTAAATATTAAATGTAAATTTACAATTAATTTAACTTCTTTTTTGACGTTCATAAGTGCGCCAAAAGCTAGACTTTTTTCCTTCATTTCGATCTAATAAATAAAAGTTTCGGTATCTACCAAACACAGAAGTCATTTCCCTTAAAAAATACGTCGACGTTATTTTAATAATTTATTCATGGATTTTGTGCTTAATCTGTATTTATTTATGTTCTGTCTATATTATTTATATACTTAAATTGTTCTAAATTGCAACAGACTTTTGGTCTTATATATTTAATTTATTTTACATATTTACTTTACAATATACTTGAAGTTTGTGAAGATTAATAAATAGAAGCTGGTCTATAGTTACCTATATGAATAAAGATATTTTGAGTTTGAGTTTGAATACACATAGTTTTTGAATTATAACAATACTACTGCTAAAATTGTTTATGGGTAGCATAAATATACAAAATTATAGAAGCAGAAAGCCGTTCAACGGGCTCCAACGGAGAGGCGGGTGGTTCGTACGGTCAGTACGTATACGCTTCGTTCCCCGTGGACGTGATCGTTCACTTTCATACGCGACCCGCTGCTTTCCGGTTCAGCTGCCTTCCCGCCTCTCGAGTCGAGTGTTTGCTGCAGTTGCCCAGTCTGCAGATTGTCTTCAGCTCCAAGAGGGCCAGTGATGAGTTAGTAACCTTTTAATAAAACTTTTTAAGGGATGTAAAAGCAAATTGATTACTTTATCTGTATAACTGGTTTCGAGCGCTGTTGCGATTCGAACCACGATTTCTGGAAAGCTGAGAGAGAGAGAGATACTGCCTAGCTAAGGTCAAAATTAATATCTCTTCTTATATCCTTATCGATAAACGCCCTTGTAAGCCGCAAGTAGATGTTGAATTGTTCTTATCACTTTCTTGTCAACTTGATAATATATAAGCGCGAAAAAGGGTTTTTTTACCTAATACTCCTGTGTTTGAAGTTTGACTTTTGAATATATTTTTAATAATTCTAATTAACCTACCGGTTTTAAATTATCTTTTACTAAAAAACGTTAGGTTCGGTTAGGTTCTATTAGCGCCCTTGTGTTGAATTCCTTGGCGAACCCCGAGGGCCCATATCAAGGGCGTGTGGAGGGCTGAGGAGTTTTTAGTGGATAGAGTCTCGCTACCCGTCTGAATAGCAGAGAGCTTTGAGTAGACCCAGCCCCACAGTCCCCGCTTCAAGCTCAAAGCCCATGGCGCAGGCCTGCAAACACGCATTTTCATCTCATTAAAAAAAGGGTACTATTAGGGAGTTAGCTATTTCTTGTGACTTCTTTGTTACTAGGTACTGAGGAAAAATCATAGTTTTGATTTATTATGAGATATTGAGCACGGCACGTAACTTGGCCAGATTTTGCTTGGTGAAGGAAGTTTGTGCATGCATTTGTAGGAAACTAATGCATTGGCTAACTTAATTGCAGAATTTCTGTATTATAATATATTTTATTTGCGTTTGGTTAATTTAAACCTGTTTTCTTGACCAAAATTTCCAGAGAAATGGCTGAAGCAGCAATAGCAATGGGCGGTCTCAGTGTAACGGGTTGTTTGGCTGACTTCTCGGTCTACATATTCCATCCATACGGCGGCAAGAAGTCCAGCCTCAAGGAAGCTCAGTGGTCGCCCTTAGCTGACACAGAACGGAAGGACTCCCTCAGCATCAACGTGGAGTTTGTCAAGTTCCACCTCTCCAGATTCCGGAAGCTAGATTTTCAGACAGATCAAGACCAATCGAAGGCCACCGTTAGGTTTTCAAGTAAGTTCAGCAAATATTTATTTAGTGAAGACTCCACAATTTTTCTGATAAAATTTATTTGAAAACAGTAGAGTCTCAACTAATGTTTTAGATTTTGAGAAAGAATTTATTTTAAAAATATTGTTGGTATTGTTTTCGCAAGAGTACTCCCTCAAAGGCCGGCAACGCACCCACTAAAATGCGTGTCCATGACCTGCGATGACTAACCTTTTTGGGAGACCCTATCCTATAAAAAAATACCATAAAGAGCGTACCAATTTTTAAAAAGCCCGCAACGCACTCTCGAGCCCTCTGGCATTGAGAGTGTCCATAGGTGGCGGTATCACTTAACATCAGGTCAGCCCGCTTGTATATATATGAATTGTACCGTTTATTAAAAATACACAATTCATATATTTTGTATAAAAAAAGATCCGACGAATCTACGTACGTGCCGTGAACGCGTTCGTAAAAATTGTATTAATAGACTGATTAATTTTTACAGCGATCGTAGACGTGGGCTCCGCGTCTTTCAAGTACGACATGCGTCGTTTGGGCGAGATTCTGGCTTTCCCTCGGGCCTGGTACCGCCGCTCTATCGTCCGGAGACTCTTCCTCGGCGATGTCAGTCTCGACGTAGACCAGCCGTGAGTTTCTTTTTAATATTACTTTACATATTGTTTGCGCTAAATCGGTGTCAGTCAAAGATGATGACAATCGTCGATTTTGACTTTGACACACAAACCGGAATTGATATACGTTGTTGGATTTGACAAACTTGAATATGAGATATGGATTTACGCCTTTAGTACACCTACGCGTTCGTATGCGGCTGCGAGTCTTTGCGAAATAATTGCGGTAGCGAAATATCTGCGGAACGTTAGTACACTGCAGTTTTTTCGCAAGGAAATGTCATTGTAGCTTTATTTCTTACCATCTATCTCCGTCTTTTCTTGAATTTTCCTCCATGCTACCTCTTTTTTGTATGCATTTTTGTAATTAACATGCCCAACTAAATATAATTCGGGATAATTTCGAATCAAATTTAATAATAATTCAATATTTTCGGCTTCCATTGTGCGAAATTCTGTCCTCACTGACAGAACGCGTGGTGACGCATTGCGATGCGAAACTCCGCTAGCGAAACGGCTGCGTCTGTGTAACAGCCATTTCGCAGTTACTTGCGAAACAATACCGACAAGGACGCAACTATTTCATCTAGCTATATAATAGAGCGAGACAAAACACATGCGAAACATTGCCATACAACTTACAGTTTTTTCGTCGTTTCGCTGCCGCATGCGATTGCGTAGGTGTACTAAAGGCGTCTGTGTCGTTATTTATGTAATTATGGAAACTAATTAACTTTAGAGATTCACATATTAATGTTTATTAGATTTAGAGTTATTAAGAGAACAAAGAAGAATAGTTTCTCTATTATTATACAGAGTATCAAATTTGCAGCAATTTTTGCATACATAGATTCTACTCAAAACTCGTTAAATACGACAGAAAATACTTTTTGAGCAAATACTTTGTTGATATACGTCAATATTAATCTCAGGTCCACAAGCAACAATTCGCCAGTGTCACCGGTTTTACCGCAACGCGAAAAGGCCAAACTAGAAACGCAACGATCCAAAGGTAACATTACGGTTATTTTTATGGTAAATATTTACTTGAATATATAAAAAATATTATCCTTATTAAATTTCAGAGAGCAAGCAATGGGGAGCGGCATGGGAGACTCTGGTTCTGTTCGCTGTGAACTTCACACGGCTCAACGTTCATATGAACATGGGCAACGTTATGGGGAATGTCAGGTGAATTTTACTTCTCTAATCATACAGATATAGGTAATAGATTTTATGATTTTTGTATTAGATATATTATATTATAGCCTCTTTTCGGACATGACAGTATTTTCTTAATTTTTCGTAGATTGTTCTTTTGTTCCACTTTTGCGTGTCCGTTTGCCAGGTGGGTAAGGCCTCCTCCAATCTTCTCCATTCTGGCCTTTCTATGGCCACTCTACCCCATGTTGTTCCCGCTACGTCCCACCTTTTTTGTGGTCTACCTTTCTTTCTCTTTCCATCTTGTATTAGATATTGTTTTTATATGAAACTAAGGTAACTGTTAATTAAATCATAAAATTTTCTTTTCTCTCTTTCTTCTTACTTTTCTTTCCTATGTAACTTCTTTGGTACTCTTAACAGAGCCATAAGCTATCTCTTTCACTGAGTTTCTCATCGGTTTTTTGTATTTTGACGTTCATAAGTGTGAGTTGAAACAGTTCGAATGACAATATACAATTTCTTAGTAAAATCACATTTATTATATTTGATAGATATATGGGATAGTGCTTTAACCAACAAACTATACATTGACACAAAATTAATGAACATTAAGCAGCTGTATTAATACACAAAATGCATTTTAGTTTAAAAAAATACACAAGCATTAAATTTAACTCTCTAACACTAAATAAATTCAAATCCCTCGTTAAACGGCAATTAATCAATAAAGCTTTTTATAAATTTGAAGAATACTTAAATGATCCTAATCCTTGGGATTGATTTGCTCCAGTTCAAACAATTTGTATGAAAATACTTGGCGATTAAAAAGAGTGGCGGAAAGTTTCTTGCCAGTTCTTCTTACCCGCTCTACGCCCTTGACTTGCGAACTGGTAGTAAATGTAAATTTACAATTAATTTAACTTGACAATTCAAAAGTTTACTTGGTTACCCACTTGAATAAAGATATTTTGAGTTTGAGTTTTGAGTTTGAATACGGCCGAAAAAATATACCTATTTCGCAGCGACTTACAACATCTTCCTTTGAGATGCGGGATGGTAGCAGTGGACCCGTTTCGAATACGTCTGGGATTTTTTAGGGTAGATGGACTAGTACCAGCGTACGATGGTGGCGTGATATATTTTACTTCTTATGTATTCATTTGTTTTTCTCATGACGTATGTTGTTACTGAGAAAAAACAAATCGCAATTATTCTTATAATATAAAAAATTAAAAAAATCTAGACAATCTCTTCTTTTCCAGCTGGCAGTCCCGTTCCTTGGGTGCATCCGGTCGTCTGAGTATCGGGAGTACGCATCATCGCCACATGGTAGTTCGTGTATCTCTGGCTGGCTCCGCCCTCGACGCTCGGGGAGGAATTGTGGGCGGGGCTATTAGTTTGGCAGCGCTGCATGCACATGGTAATTAAAAAGTTTTTTTTTATTATGGATGCTTATGTTATTCTTTTATCAATTTTAATACTTTTTTGCAACATATGCTTTAAAATACGCCAATAACTAAAAACTATTGTGTATAACGTATTGTGTCGACCAGAAATATTTTGTTGTGTTGAAAAATCTTTTAAAGTCGACTCGTATTTTTTTAAAACAACTTACAATGACGAACATATTATATATTTACATTTTGTTCTGAACATTAAGCTGGTTTATATATATTTAAAGCTATATTTTACTGTATACCGTTTTTGGTTAAAACATTACCTGCCGTCGATAACATAAGAACCTTCTTAGGAATATCGGTGGTTGTTGCTTAGGTCTTCTAAGTGTCACCCATATAGAGACATGTGTGTTCCCAGTGCACGTAGAAGAAGAGCCGGGAAGCAATCCTGCGCACGTATGCGGCGTGCGATTGGCCGCGTTGGAGCTCCGGCTGGAGTACATGGGGACACCGGTACTTCTCGCACGGCTTTCCCGACCGAGGGCTGCCTTTAGAGACCAATGGCTGGCTCATAGACATCGACCAGCTGCCAGGTACTTCTTAGAATAATGTTACGCATGAGTGTAGGCACAGAACGGGCGCGTACGTACAGACGTACAAATATTAATCAAAATTACAACATTTTCCATGTGAAAGAACTTTTGATTTCGTAATGTTTCATAGTAATTATTTTGTTAATTTTGCAAAATAATAGTTTTGTTTGTCTAGATAGTCATAAAAGAAATGAAATAAAAATTAGAACACAATTTTAGGAACTACAATTAAGAAGCTTTTTTTGTCTTTTAAATAAAAAAAAAAGATTTTATAATTTACTGTTTGTTTATAAAATATTAATAAAATAAATATTAAAAATGTGTTTATGCCTTTTAAGTAAAGAGTACCTGTGTCAGGGTTCCCATTTCTTCCATAACAAACTTAATACAATTTCAGTTATTTTTTTTCAATTAAAATTTTGATGATTTTTTTAAACTGTTGTGTGAGTGAGTGAGTGTAATGTGTAACTACATGTTTGGTCTCTTAACTTAAAGAAATTGTGAGAATTGACATCAATTGTAAAGAATCCTTTAATTAATATTTTAATAATCTGACGTTTATAGGCGTACAGTAAGTTACGTTATAAATAAAATTTGACTTGCTATGCCAAAATAATTCTCATTCTTAAGTTAGTAACGTGATTTCCAGTCGTCCAGCCAGCATCCTCACTCACTGCACCTTGAGTTGGCATCAACTCCAGATCCTGATGAGTCGCAGCACGACACCAGATCTGCTGAAGATGCAGCTCAAGTTGGAGGAGTTCTTCACACAGCAGTTCAAGTCCAGCAAGCGAGTGTTCAGCTCTTTGCATCCTAGCTACGGCACCATGAGACGAGACAGGAAAGAACGTGAGTGGTTTCTTCTAGTTTTTTTTACCTATTACCAAAATTATTATTATTTTATTATAATTAATTTGTCTAATACGGAATACTGGGCGTTCACGGGAAGCCTTAATTAGCCTCTAAGAAGCTCAGCAAGGCGAGACGGTACTTCACTTATAAAGCGCAAATTGTGCCCCACATGGGGTACTGTTTTCAAACCTCACCAATACCAGCTCCTTCCACTAGACCGTATTCAACGAAGAGCTATTCGAATCGTCGTCCACCAGTTACTTTCTAAGCGGCTTGGCGTTGCGTAGAGATCTCTCTGCATCTTCTACCGCATTTAATACCATGGGGAGTGTCCAGAGGAGTTGTTCGGACTAATACCTGCAGCTGAGTTTCATCATGGGACGTCGAGGCAGATTTCACCCGTATCACCACCAAAACTGAGCGTTTTTGGCACAAACCACCACTCTGTGGAACCAGCTACCCACTAAAGTATTTTCGAACCAAATCGACTTACGGTCCTTGAAAAAAGCGTACCAATTATTATCAAAAGGCCGGCTGGCAACGTACTCGCAAGCCTTCTGGTCCATGGGCGGCGGTATCACGTGCGGTTGGCCTTCTGCCAGTTTGCCCCATGTTATATAAAAAAGATTGACTATATAATGTTTAGCAAAGTTGGAATTAAAACGTGGATCTTTCTATCTTTAAATTGTAGAAATTCACGAAGGTATTTACCATTAGCTTTTCAGCAGCTGGTCGTATTTATTATTAACACAAATATGTTGTGTTAATAACACACACACGAGTCCACGGTAATGGATCTAATAAAATATTGAACCAAAGGTCCTTTCAATTTATTTGAAGTGTGTTGTTAAATAGTCCTTTATAAAATTTCTTTTTGCAGCGACGACAAGTGCCGGCGAGGGTGCTGCCCCGCAGCAGGAGCTGAGGCATCACAGGCATTGGCAGAAGGTCTTCACCTACGTGACTGGTCTGCCGCTCAACGAGACCTCGACATCTGGACAGGGTATGTTCATATCATATGTGCTAAAATTAATTTATCCAAAACGGTTTTCACTTTGACATATTACTAAGAATTGACATTTTCCTTAAATTATAATTTCGAAGTGAAACTTCTTTATCGACGTATGGGAGAAATTTTGTAGCAAATCTTCACGTTTTTCGGTTAGGCCCTTTCTCCACTGCTCCGGTCCGGCGTCGGATACCGGAATGAGTCATGAGAAAAATATCGGAAGGCCGGATTGCGCTTCTCCACTATATCCGATCCGACAATAATCGATACTTGTATATTTATCATGCAACACTTATATTAACTAAAACCCATATACCTACTTTACTTTTTTAATTAAACGTTCTAAATTCTGAATATTTTATTGCCATGCCAAGCTTATTACTTTTTTTATATAGTCTATCTTAAAGTATTATAATCTACTTAATAAATAGTTCACTAATACTATGGTATAAAAATATAAATAGCAACATAATTTGGTTTGGTCTAGGTTATCCAGATTCATTCAAATTAAAGAAACTATAAATAAACCTGTGAATAATAATTTATAACCTCTTGGATACTTGGACCGATAAAACACCGCGTTCCGATCTAGCAAGTTATCGGATCGTTTAAAACCGGATGACGGAGTAGTGGAGAAGTACGTAAGTACTGTTGTGAGTTTCTAAATCGGATCGGTAATTAACGTTTGCCGGACCGGAGCAGTGGAGAAACGGCCTTACGCGTCATTTTGCTTTTTGAAGTCAAACTTCTTTTTCTGACGTAACGCTTACTATAGTCTGTGTAGTTTCCGCTATTTATAAATAACAACGATAGCGCGTTTTATTAGTCCGTCAGCGCCATCTAGAAGTGCATTATTTGAACTGATTTAAGTCACTTTCTTGGTAGTGTCTATTTAGGATAGCATTCACTAGTTTTATTTGATACTGATTCTTATAATTATGTTATTATTAGTATATTTATATTTAAAATGAAAATCCATACTAGTAACATGTGACCGAATTAAAATTCCACCAAGGAGGGAAGGTCCCATCCTAGCTTGCTTTTCTTTTGTTATACATAGTAGTAGGCCAGTTTTTTCGCTTAATTTCGTATTTTACCATTTTGGAAGAAGTAAATTAATACCAAATTAATTATCCTAAAAATCTGGTATATTTTATTTAAAAATAACAAAGTTGTATAAGAGAATAGCAAAGCGAATAAAAAAAATTCAACAGTTTTAAAAAAAATATTTTAAATTGCAGTTTTTTGAATATCTCTAAATATACTTATTGATTTATTTCTTTTAAAATAAGTAAATTAATAATATATTTTCTGACGATTGCGACATTCTATAATATTCAATAACAAGGTTATATTGACATGTGCTTACCTTACCTTCGTAGTTGAATAATATTTTTAAAGCACATGAATAATAAATATAATTAAATTATAATATGATATTTATTATTTAAGTTAATATTTAATCATTTCAGTGATATATGCCGTCAACGCCAAAGAAGTTTTACTTCAATCGCGCGTAATAGTTACAGTTAATAGTTATACATAGTATTTAAATTTGACCTATTTTCGTTGTTTCTATATCTATTTAAATTTTGTGTAACAGTCCTATTTTTAATTATGACATTCGTTCGCAGGCTGCGTGATCGGAGGCAGTATCGAATTGGTGGGTTCAAACATATCGTTAGCGTGTTTCCATGGCAACAGCCTGAAAGCAAAGTCCTGGGCGCTCTTCAGTCTAAAGGACGTGTGCATCACATTCGCCACCGAAGCCCAACATCTTGCAAACGAAATTGGTAAGTTCTTTAGAAAACAGACTGAATTTAGCAGTCGAAGTTTCATCGAAATAGGTTGAGCAGTTTCTGAGATATGAATTCTGCTAAATTTTATTAGGTGAACTCGAAGTCCAAGCAGTCCAGACCCTGACGGCAAGCCTGGGCGGTGCCAGCCCCACGGTTAGCGGCGGACACCAGTCCCTGGCCACGGTGTGCCGCATGTCACGAACTGTGCTGTTCCCGCCGCAGTTCAAGACGCTGAAGGAGTGGTTCCAATATGCCTTCGCCGATAGTGAAATCGATGGTGAGGGAAAGCTTTATTGTGGAATTTTATAGGAAAATAATGGTAACCATGGTAACAAATGCTAACTTAATCACGTTTAATAATAAAGCTATTTGAGTTTCTTTAAAAAATTCAAAGGTCATATTTAGGCTGAGGATATTTTTTATAGAATAAGGACAAATGAGCAGTGGCGCATCTGATGTTAAGTAATACCGCCGTCAGGCACTAAATGCCCGAGGGTTCGCGAGTGTGTTGTCGGCCTTTTAAGAATTATCACGCTCTTAGTACGGATTTAGAGGGGGTTAGGATACGGGCCTAAGAATGTGGTAAGGAGTGGTAGATTGAATTAATATCAAAGAAAAAAATACTGCATAAATATAAAATAAATAAATAATTAATTATAATTGCATAAGTTGATAAAAATGCTATCCAATAGCTCTACCGCGGCAGTCCCCGAGTGCCACACGCTTTTTTTTATATTTTTTTATAACTATTGACAGGGATTCGTATTGACATGAAACATCACTCCATGGAATTGAAAATATAAAATCGCTCTTTTATAAGTTCAGACGCAGATTTAAAAAAAAACAAAAAAGTTCTCGACTGTCGAGTTTCTGTATAACTAACATTTCTCAAAATATTAAAACCCACAGCAATAGAGCTCTTCCCGTCGCTGGAACGCGAGGGCGGTATCGTGACGTGTGGAACGGGCAGCACGGGCAGCTCGGGAAGTACGAACAACGGCGCGGGCAAGTTGGGCCACGTGAGGGAGGTGATCTTCGCCCTGCCCGCGTTGCAACTTCATCTGCGGACCAGCCATCGGCAGCCGCAAGAAGTGCCTACTGAGAATGGTATGAATTGTGTTTTCAATGGTTTTATTTCTCTCAATTAATCTATAATAAAAAAAAACTACGGGTTGCACTCTGGGAGTGCCGGCAGAAGTGAAAACTTGAATATTAACGTTGTGTATTTTTGATATTTTGGAATGGTTAGGGAATAATTTTACTATCATTTATGTGATAGAATACAATATTTATTTATTGCGCCATCGTACACAAACATGACAATTTATATTACATTAAATACGCCGCGCCAGCTGTCTACTCTCCATCCGTCTTACGAAACCTACAATAGTATATTTCATTACAAGTGCGGAAAGCCTGTCATTGCAAAGAGTTTCGACAAATGTCTACCCGAGCCGAGGCGCAGCCGAAGGTGAGGGTTGACAGTCGGAACAAGTTGCAATGACGGTTCCGCACGTGTACTGAACAACTATTTTTAATACAGATGCGAAAAAATTATGCAATTTAATAAAATAATAAAAACACAATAAACTCAACTAACTAATCATTTATTTCTTATACAAATTATTGTTCACATATTACAGTTGGTACATTGGTACAGTTTTTTATACTAACTGGAGAAGTTTTAGGTTGCATATTTATTTACTGTTTGTGACAAACTATTATTAATTTCGTATGATTGTTCATGTATATTTAATATATAATATAACAAACAACTAAACGCGCAAAGAACATTTTTGGAAAATGGCGCCAACCGTAAAAGAATATGAGCAGATATTTTTTTTTTCTTCACCCATTCTGGGTAGGCAAAGGTAACTATGCCCATACAGCCAAGTCTTCAGTACAATTTTTTATTGATATGAAATGAAATTTAAGGAGATGAAATGAAATCTAACCTAACTCATTGAATCAAATCATTAAATCTTATATTGAAACAAAGCAGTAGCTTCTTTTTAGAAATATTTGCATGAATCATAAAAATTTCTATGAATTTTTTTTAGTAAAAACTTCGTGGTTGGTTTTTTCTATTTAATAGACATTATTTTGACAGTTGGGAAAGAAAACGCACTAGTTCGGAAAAGGTAAAAAAAAGCACGAGTGTGTAATAGCCCACATCCCGAACGCTATACGTCCCTGCAATACGCCACTTTTTGAGCAACTGTATTAAAAAATAATTAACCACAAAATAATTAAAATCAGTATTAAATAATTAAATTAGGAAAATCCACAATTTTTTAACTTGCCATTTTTTATTCGCGTCAGTCTGACCAAATCGTTAATAATAAAGCTTTAGACGTTTCGCAAAATTAAACCTTGATGTATTGACTTAAGGTCAAATTCCACATGCATCAATGTATCTGAGGTTCATAATCCTTTAAAAAACAACCGTTTTACGAATTTTCGATCAGGTCACGTGTCCTGACGCGAGTGTAAAATTTTTTACCCATTCCAAAAAAAGTGTACAACGCCGCTAAAAAAGTTTTCACTTCAAAAATCGAATAGCCTATACTAATATTATAAAAATGTTTTTTTTTCTATATTTATTGCCAATATATTTAAAAACTATGTCTAATTGTGCGAAGCCGTCTGGACAGGCAGAGCAGTGTTGATCTATCCGGCTTCAGCGTGCGATTTATCCCTGATTACGTAGGTTCGAACCCTGGCTGTTCGCCAATTGACTTTCTATGTAATCATTTTACTCTTCGTAGGGTAAATGAAACATAATCCAAAATTTGATCTTGTAAAACGTGCTTTAACAATTGAATAGAATAAATTAACTTTAATTTCAGACCCAAAGCCGATAGTGGAGTGCAACTTCATAACAGAGTTCGAGGATCACATCTTCGTGTCGGTGGATGCCGAAGCCTTCCTCTTCTTGCACGATCTCATCTCTTCTTATATCAAGGAAAAGGATCGCGTGGTAAGTTGCTTTCAGTAATTTCTTATGAATGTCCTTTTTTGATACGTTGATAAATAAAATAAATGACGCGTAGCGAAAAAGAATTACTGGGAAGTGTATAATCCTTCTAATTTAGTAGCAGTAAATGTAAATTTTGTGTAATTAAAAAAAGGATGTCTGTAATGTCGGTTTACGGACGATAGTTTAACGTGACAACGACATAACAAAACATTGATGAAATCACTGCATACGTACGTACGGCGCAAGCGTACAACGAGCGTAACGGGACAATGAGCGTAACGGGACAGTGAGACATGCTGTTTCATGCATGTAGCCGGCGTTCATCGATTTATTAGACGTTGTCACGTCAAAAATCTATCGTTCATAAGTGAATATATAATTAAACATATTTAAGACTTAATTAACATTATTATTATGTAAAGATGCCGGGAGGCCGCGTGTCTCATAGCGACTCGACTCTAGTAATTCCACCACTGGACTATCGGGACTACCACTGCCTCACTTGGCACCTGGAACCCACCGTCAGGTAATGTATAAATAATCATAAATCTTTTAATATCAATTTGTTGTCTTGTTCAAAGTAATTTCAAAATTTAAAAACATTATTTGTTTAAGTATTCTACAATTTTATCGTATACCTTCAGATTCTAACACAAACTACCAGCAAATAGATATATTTAATGTAACTAAAAAATGCTTAAAAAGTAATATAGAAACTGGTATCTTTATTAGACATAATGGCTTTGTTATTTCTCTTTTATATAAAAGCATGGTATTCTTACATTAGTTACACGGTACAGTTATCGAACCTAAGATAAATTAACCACTTCAGATTACTATCGTGGGCGGGCAAATCTATCGAGCCCTACGGAGTGGATTACATCCTTCAAAAACTCGGCTTCAGCCATGCCCGGTCTACGATACCCAAATGGTTGCAGCGGGGTGCGTTAGACCCATTGGACAAACTTCTTTCTTTGCTCCTACTAAGATTGTTAGGGCAGCTGAAATAAACAGACACAGAAATGTGTCTTATATATTCAAACTATTATCAGTGTGACAATTTCTTTAAATGTCAATCTAAAATGTTATTTTAAATTTCAAAATATATTATTGTTTTTAAAATGTTTTAAATTTATGATTGAAATTATTTTAAATCTTGACATCGCGTGACCAAAAGAGGGCAATCATTGGTATTGGTGTAGGTTCTTTCTTTAATAAATTGTGAAATTAGGCAATTAAAACTTTAAATGACATTGAAATTTAAGTTTAAATCTATTAGATAAATTTTATCTATGACCGAAAGTTATACGAAAAATGTTTTCTGTGAATAAATAATCATATTTTTTAAATTTTGGCTATGAATGCATGTTGGTCGGACCCATAGTGAATCTAGACTGAAGTTTTATATGTAAAATATACTCGGATCATTATTATTACTAGATTAAATTAAATAAAAATATAATTTAAAATTTGGCGTTTTTACGGGGTTATTTTTGTTCTTATAAGATTTTTAAACTCAAAGCATCTATTTTAATTAGGCCTATTAAAAAGCCACATTTGAAAGTCAAAATTACAAGTTTAAAATATTTAATAAAAATAATTGCCCCTTCCAAAAGGTAGTTTCATATGGAGAAGAATGGGCAAGAAACTCCATACTTACTCTTTTAAAATAGTTTTTACAATATTTTGTTAACTATGATTTGATATATGTATATTGATTTTTCTTGTGGAAAAGTGGAAGTTGCTGGCCCTAAGGTCGCCGGAAACACAGCTAATTATGTATCTCGATCATATAAATAGATAATAAACAAAATCTGGTAAGGTTCTGATAGTAGCTACGTAAAATAACCCCGCAAGGAGAGATATACTTATAACGAAAATTTCACTAGCAAATTGCTCTTATTAAAAAAAGCTATTAACTTTATAACTATTGTACTAGCGAAATGTAAACTTATTATTTATTAGTAGGCGTTGAAGTTATTTTGTGATAAAAATAATTTAAGTACTACAATGTTATTTCAATTGGGAAACCGGTTTATTCATTCCAATTATTTTAATTTTTCAATGTAGGTATAGTAAATAGAAAAGTTTTCGAAATTTAAACATGGAATATTTTTTTACATGACTATGGATACAAGTCCTTCGGTCAGGATATAGAATACAGTATACCCTATGAAGCGGTACCCCTATAACGCTTCCGATTCCATCTCCATATAACGGTTTTTAAATTGTAAAAAAAAAAAATTGTTTTACCAGTATACTGTTAGGTGATTTCAACTGTATATTTTAGCAATGTTACCAGTAAAATTTTTTACATCACTCAATATTGGAATTGCGAAAACTTTTCTACAATGTTCTCTGGCGTCTTATATCATATTAGTTTTTATATGGAAAGGAATAATATTGGTGTAATAGAAGTTGTTATTTCGAAAAAAAATCTACAATTCAATATTTTTTTTAAACATGGCAAGAGTTGGTGTGAAGAAAACATTTTATATTAATTTATGACATTTCAAATTTTTTATTTTATACGATTTTTTAATAAGGAATGTAGCATTATTAATGTTTTAAGTTGTATTATTTTGTATAGAAATCGAATTATGGTTTGAAATGCTTCTCGTATACTGAATATATTTTATTACGGAACATTATTTGTACATAATGAATGTGATATAATAAATAATAAATAAAGTTTTATGTGTTTCACTCCACGTGACCTTTTTCCTAAAGTTGGTAATTACTATAGTGAAATTCATTGGAAGACATCCAGCGACGAAAATTAAATTTTGGTAAAAATGATAGATCATTTTGATTAAATTCTATTAATAATCTATCGAAGTCAACCCGCAAGATAAGATACAACCATAGACAGGTTACTATCGAGATATTTATCGTTGTCTTTCTGCTTCAATAATACACCGTTCAGATTTAAAGGGGGACAGGTTTGCATTGTTTTATTTTTAACTTTGAAAATTTTATGATTCTAATTGATGCATAGTTTTATGGAATACAAAAACTTAATGTTGTCTATCGCAGGGGCGAGCAAGCTTTTTAATCAATAGGCCAATTTAATATTTTTTGCCGGTCCGCACATAGATTAAATCTTATTAAATTTAAACTTATCTATTAGGAGTTGTCTGGTTAAGTTTTTATATTGTTGTTCATGTTTTGTATCATACTGCCTGTTTATATTATATTCTTTTAATGTCGACACAGTCTGTGAGCATATTAAGCATACAGCTATTTTTAAAGGTGACAAATTAAATTTGCACTTTTCTTGAAAATCATCTCTTCCGCAGTCTTCTTTTTTGTTTGCTTTTCTGACATTATGGATTAAAACTTGAGAGTTAAAATGTTTCGTATAGAATTTTCATTTTGAACAAAAATGTCTCTATGTAACTGAGCTAGAATATTGGGGCAGTTCAAATGGCCAGGACTTGAAAACGTTGATGGGGGCTATGGATTGTACACATTAAAATTGAGGCCTACAATAACAGAAAATCATATATTTTCTACTAATGTCCAGGTAATTAGGGTGTCTATGTCAAATTCAATACATTTTAGACAGCATTCTACTTAACGCCATTTCTCGACTTTTCGACGATATTTCAAATGTACGTCAAGATATTGGTGTTACAAGTCTGTCAACAAAGGTATAGTAAATAATTAGACACAATCGCAAAATAAACATAATTTATTTCAATAACACAATCAAGCGTTTACATAAGCTTGATAATAAATTGATCTTAGCATGAGATCCATATTTACAAACATTTATGGCATATAATACATAAAAATTAGTTATTAACTAGAATGGAGCGATTTTACAAATAGTTCCTAAAAATTCAAATTTTAAAAGACGACATCTAATAATTCATTTGTATGAATTCGGCCCAAAAGGTTAAATTGCTGTGTAGTATTAATTATATTTTTTATGTAATAGGAGACAAACGGGCAGGGGGCCGCCGCCTATGAACAATCACAAGGCTCGCAAGTGCGTTGAAGGTTTTTTTTTTTTTACAATTGCTACGCTCTTTTCTCGAAAGACCCTAAGTCCATAAAATGCTACCTTAACCTAGGGCCACTCTCAATAACTAAAAACCGAGTCTTATAAGAATTTCTAACATTTTGAATCACATTTCTAATTAAAGTATTATAATTATTGAGATTGGCAAATATCACTTTTGTACGTTAGTTAAAAGGATTTATCAAAGTATCAGTAATCCTGCTATAACGCGGTTTACCGCGTTGTAGGAGTATTCTGGTAAAACAGTTTTTCTGACAATTCGAAAACTAGGAACACGAATTTTACAAATTAAGTTTAATTTTGTAACACAATAGAAACAGGTGCAAAGGTACGCAAAACTAATTATGAACCTGACAAATCAATATAAATTTCGCACTACAGAAATATAACTTGAGAAATCTTCGCGTTATACGAACACGTTATAGGGGGGATTACTGTAGCTAAATTATTTTGGAAATGCAACTTTTTGGTTTTATTTTAAAACATTCCATTTACACGCACACATATTTCATTTCTATTTTTTAAAACATAATTGTGCAAAAAAAAAAGGGTCCAAAATATTCCAATTTGAAGCAATTACGACGGCCTTAATAAAAAAAACCTAATCAAATATACTTTTATCACATTTATTTATTTTCAAACGCCACGAGAGCGATAAGGACAAAACAATTGCTTCCGCATTGAACGAGGTCAATGAATTTTTTAATCGAACAAATAAAGTTCAAGCGAAGATTTCAAGGTCCTAGAGTGTTTACCCTCACCAAACTTTATAAATTTTAGAAAATCTTGTTATGAAGAAATTGTCAAATACCCTTGTTTATTTGTAGATAATTAAATGCTATTACAACAAACCAATCCCGTATAATATCAATTACTTCAAGAGATATAAGATATTTTAATGAATTAAGATTAAATTGAAAGATAGTTTTAGAGTGTAAATACCGTATCACCGGTGCTTTAAGTGGGCGTAAACTGACATTTTAATATTTGTGAATATAGCACCTGGCCGTAGTATTAGCACAAAGCCATTGAAATGACCCTATACAATGAAATACACTGGCTTTTTGTCTATGGTTCGTATGAATACTGGCCGAAAAGCGATTTAAGCACATACGAATACTTGGCGCCGGCGCAACATTTTAGTGAATAGTGAAGTTCTGTGTAAAATCATATTCAACGGTTGGGATTACAGTTTGTACAAATTTGAGGAAGATAATGAGATAGGAATGTACTCCAAGTTCGCCGCCACTTTCTGTCACGGTTTCTATTATCTTCTTCATTACTTCTGCGTGTCTGAAATGTTAGAGGTCATCATAATCTGTAGCAAATGTACAAGCTATCTTTGGTCACTAGATTAATTCAAAGCATGGAATGAAATTGCCAGAAAAATACTAATTGAAAATAATTTAAGGAAAATTTTCAGAAAATGATGACAATTCCCAATATTTGACGTTCCGTAACAGTCAAATGGGTTATTGGGCAAATTTCTGTATCTTTAATAATTGTTTTAATGCAAGTAGCAACATGCGACTCTCGTTCATAACGTCGAGTTTGAACCTAAGACTTTATGAACTCGGAGGAGGAGGTACTCTACCTTAGACCCAAAAAATCGACGGCGTGTGTTAGGCACAGCAAGCTGATCAACTTCTTACCTATTAGTAAAAGCAAATACCCACGAAGCAGATCTCTTACTCGTTATTTTAATTCTTTTGTTAAACTATTAGACTAGGGTAGAAGCCTTTAAAAATAATAAAAAGTGAAAAAAAAAATAGTAGGATGAAACCCATTAGAAAAGGAGGGGAATATTATAAAAATAAAAGGAAAAATAATTTACGGGCGATCTGAGGTCGGAAAGGGGAGGGGGGTTAGTTTTAAGGGTAAAAAAAGGTTTATCTCGATTTCCGGCAAAACTAAAAGTACTATCGAAGAAAGTCAAATGGCAAAGTTGTAGGTAATAAAAAGCTCTAAAACTTTTGTATCCCCTACCCCTTCCCGACCTCAGATCGCCCGTAAATTATTTTTCCTTTTATTTTTATAATATTCCCCTCCTTTTCTAATGGGTTTCATCCTACTATAATTTTTTTTGGTTTTAAAAATTATCGACCCTGGTCTATATGTTTTCTTTGGTTAAATGAAATTAACGAATTAGAAAATTTACCGGCAAGGATGGACAGACGCCATAGAAGGCCCAGAGAGATGAGGATGCGTTTCCATGGTAACTGTCTTCTTGGCGTGGTCTTGAGATACGTCCTCATACATTTGCGATACGCTTAACAATTTACGTTCCTGAAAATATTATTTATGTAAAGGAGTTTCACTGAATCTTGGGTATGTACGTTTGTGCGTACCAAAAATTTAATTTTCACTAATAAAAAACATTGTTTATTTTTTATGGGAGCTATCGGGTGTGCTGCCGACCTTTCAGGGAATGGGACACTCTTTTCTTGAAGGCCCCTAAGTGGTATCGGTTTGGAAATAAATAAATTTTCAAATACCACAATTTTCTAGTGATACCCTTTATATGTGTGCTGCTTTCCTGTAATTATATTAAGGGAAAATACTGAATAGTATACATCTGTTAAGAATCTAATAAAAATGTCATAGAAAATACCTCATTATATCCAACGAGCCACAATCTTGGTGTCTGATAATATTTGTCGTACGTAATATGTAAGTCGTAGGTTCGCGTACGCACTATTTCATCACCACTACCGGAAGGCGCTCGCCGCGATCCTTCTTCGGTGGGCTTTTTACTGCTTAGAGCTGTTGACTGGAAAAATAAATATTGTAATTGAATAAATACAATTAAAAGATTTCTTCAAATATAAATATACGATTCTTATAGTTTTCTGGTCAACTTGAAACTTACTGGATCCACCTCATCCAGTAGACCTGATTCCTGAAATAATTCCATATCCTCTGCGTCACCATCCTCGCCATCATCATCGTCGTCATCAGGGTCTCCTGCTGCTTCATCACTGTCACCTGTCTCCGCTGCCTCTAAGGTCATTTCACACACCTAGAAGTTGATAAATTATAATTGAAACAATTAATTAAGGTATGTTAAAATATTGTTTTTTAGAGCATCAGAATAAGACTGCATTTTTGATTTAGTTATTAATATATAAAAAAGTTATTAACAGAGATCAACTTTTTGAGAGCCTTATTCAGATTGTGAAAAACAAGGGGAATATTGAATACCAACTTGGTGGTAACAGATAGTATTAATTTAGCAATATAATGTCAAATCATAATACCAAATAGTTATTGTCAACTTAATGTAGTCAATATTAATAAAAAAAAAAATAATAAAGAAATAAACAACTTTTATTTGGAAATCTCATTATTATGTTGAGGTATTCTAAGTGTCTTTTGAGCTATAATTTAAATATATGATTGCCAAAATCAACAATGAAACAATTTAAATTGAAATTATACCTTTTCCTCAATAGTAGGTAAGCCAGCAGAATCATAGTGGTGTGTGTCAACCCAGCCCCCATCCTCATCTTGCTCATCTTCTATTATCTTCTCATGGTCTTCACAATACTCTATCTATCAGCATTATAAAGATTTGTGTAAAGCTTTAAACACATATTTTTAACAAATTAATATTATTTTTCTAAGACTTAAGAGAAGCCATTTCAATTAGTGGTTATACTTATAAGCATATATCATAAATGATTCTAAATTCCTCCTACCTGTTTACATCTTCTATAGCAAGGCACATTTCTTGTAATAAGAAACTGTTTATCGGCTGGTAAATAAGGCTTAATTTTGCCTTCCTCACCCTTTGCCCATTGCCAAGTAGGACAGTGGTGCACAAGATGATCTCCAGCTGCTACAAACTCCTCAGGAGTTAGGACTCCAGTCTCTTGGAACTTTGATTCCTATTGGATAAGGTAATTTTTTAATACATCAATATATTTTTAAAAGTAATATATGTAGTTGTATATATTCTCATTATATTTGACTTAATTCTAACTATAGCACTGTTTGAGTTTAATAACACGTAAGAATACGTCGACTGGTTGGTATAAAGTACCTATGGCAATTTAATAATAGATGTAATGAAATCCATTGTGATTATACTGCTCTGAACTTGACCGCTATCCGCCGCTTTGTGTACGATAGGCGCACATAATTAATAATATTAATAATAAATAAGCATAATATTACACCAACCTTCAGGACCGGAGTCAAATATCCTGCAACTCCCAGGGCTGTACCCTTCACAGTGTTTATTACACTCTGCATTATATTTATCTGCTTTTAAGTAAAGCTTATTCTAGTTAATCGCAATTATCCCAATTCTTGACAAAAGCCGGGGACAATTTTACATACCACTTCAAGCATCAACACTCGACGGCAAACGAAGACGAATTACGAATAATGATAGAGTATAAAATCAGTAACATAGACTAGTAAGACCGATTGTACTTGATAGTTGACACTTTACACGACAATGACCGTAGGGTAAGATTCGAAAACGAAACAGCGCGAATAATGACTTCCGTATGTTATAATCATAACAATACAATACATTATTGATGATATATATTATAATATAACCACGACAGCGTTAAAGCATGAAAATTGTAAATAAGAGTACATAACAGCGAATACTTATTATTATTGACACTTGTACACTATCAATCTGTCAAACTGTCACTAGTGACTAGAGACAACGCCAATATCAGCTGTTTATCTAGGTGTTATAGCCAATAAGACTCCTTAAATCATTGCTGCGCACTGAACATTGTACACTTTGAAATGTCAATTGTCAACATTTTATCAATAATTTTGCTGTTGAGTGTTGAGTGGTTGTTGAATCATTATTTTGCATAGATTCTTGTGATTGCCCAAATTTAAAGTTATTATTATTTAATGTTTTATAGATTTTAGGGTTGATTAAGATTTTGTGTAACTTCATAATATCATAATGGATGACGTTTTAGATGAGGTGGTTTCATCGGAAGATTTGCAAGTAAGTACGCTCTACGACAGATTCAATTTCTTTATGTTTTGAAACTGGTGACTCATGCATTTTTATGCACTTTTCTAGAAGTTCGAGAAAGTTTACCACGAACAGTTGCACCAAGGCAGAGTTACGCATAAAGCACAGTTCGAATATGCGTGGTGTCTTGTAAGAAGCAAATATGCTGCAGATATAAGAAAGGTACCTATATGTTTCATCATATTTTAATGAGACAGGAGACTATTTATTTATTTGACTAGTCATTGGTTTTAATACTTTCAGTAAATACTTATGAGTTATGACGTTTAAAATAACAAAATCGACTTAATAATTATATATAGGTATATATTTCTACAACAAAAATGGGCGAACAAAGTACAATTCATTTCTTAGACAGTAATTCATCATCTTTGCAATCTAAGCTTGATTGACAGTGTGATCAATATTATTAGACACATTTATTTATAGCAGTTTTGTTTCATTTTTATTGTCTTATGTTTGCGAATATTTAAAACAAAGTAAACCAAGAAGTATGAAGGAATAGTCTTGATCTATCTGGATCTTGTATTTATCTTAAGAATTTATTTACCCTGACACTGAGGAGTGATTAGTCTTGTACTGGCACCTCAGGGAGTGTCTAATATAACATTGTATGGGAATGACATTACCTTACACTGGTCACATTTCAAGATTCTTATACAAGTTAAATGGCTACAGAGTCATCTGCTGTAAATAATTTTCAGCTACTTCAACCCTTATTCAATGTTTTAATTTATTACAGGGTATTTTGCTTTTAAAAGACTTGTTCAATACACACGCAGAGGGCAAAAGGGACTACCTGTTCTACCTTGCTATTGGCAATGCTAGAATCAAGGAGTATAATAAGGCGTTGCATTATGTCAAAGCATTCCTGGATATTGAACCAGCTAATCAGCAAGTTCTAGTGTTAGAGGTAAGTTATTAATATAATTATTAAACAAAGAGAAGAAATACTAATAGTATTTCTTATTTATTTATTGTAAATTGTAGAAATCATACTTGATGTTTACCTCCTTGTGGTCTGTCTCTGCCTGAACTCAAAAACAATCACAATCAGTTCACTTTGGTAAACCTAAAAATCAATATGGAAACCAGAATCATTGTTAAAACATTGTTAAACATCAAGTTTACCATTGATGACCATGTTACATTTTATTATTATTGTTATTACAAACACACTAGCAGCTTAATAAGCTAATGCGCAGGTAATTGGGGTTGTGGAGAAAATAATCAACCTATTTTTAAATGAATCCAAAGAGGTTGCAATAATAACACTTTCCGGAAGCCTATTCTAGTCGGCCAGTGGTCTTCAGTTTTAAAGAACTACCCCTCGAATGTGTATTTTCCCTTAAAATTAAAAGTTTCATAATTCCTGGAACACTATAGTGCCAGTGAAGATTTTATAGGTTTCAATGAGATTTCCTCTTAATCGACTACTGTCAAATAAGTAAGATTTCAGACGCTCATTATAAGATTTGTTCCTAAGTGCTTTGACCATTTTCGTGGCCTTTCTTTGAATCCTTTTAAGTCCACCCAAGTCACACCCAAGTCTTTTTGCGTGCATACTTGCATTAACTGCTGTTGACCTAGGCGATAATATTGTGCGGATATTTCTTCCCTATGTACAAAATTGTGCACTTATTACATTAAATGACAGCAACCAATGCTCGGCCCAATCATCTAAGCCTGTATTGCCTAATACTTGGAGAGGAGATTTCCAAAAAAAATAATGTCAAAGATCGAATGTGAAATCTGTAGTGAGTTACATTTTGTTAAAACAACCAGATAAATTATTTCATCAGTAATATTAATGGTTAATGTAATTAACGAAATGGCTATTATTGCTTGAAGTACCTTGACATTGTTTTGATTTGAGTACAATGCCCTATTTTGTAATAAACAAATGTTTAAGATATGCAGTCAAAATTTTCCCTTTGACACAAGTTATTTATGATTGCATTATTAACTGATGCTTATGCAAGGCTGTAGCAGTTTCAATGAATGGCAGATTTTATAAAAAAAAAACAATAAAACTATGCCCGTTTATAATGCTTAATAAATATCAATTAATGAATGAAATGAATTTTTTTTCTAAAGTACCTTTTCTCAGGGGTGCAAGTATAAATAAATCCCAATTAGTAAACAAGTAATGTTGTTTTCAAATAATTTCAGCGTCAAATTAACAAACGTATGGAAAAGGAAGGTTTAATTGGCATTGCAGTCGCGGGAGGTGCAGTGTTGGCTATTGGCAGTCTGGTCGGTCTTGGTATAGCACTTGCTAGCAAGAAATAGCATTTGGCATGTCTGTAAGTAACTCTATTATCATTTATTGACTTAGTTATTAGTTCTTAGAGTAGCTTTAAATTTTTTGTCTCACCTATCTATACTAATATTATAAAGAGGAAACATTTGTGTGTTTGTATGTATGTTTGTAATGTTTTCACAGACTAACATAGGCTACATTATATTTACAAAAAAAATGGGGATCCCTAACAAAAATGCAATAATAATCGCGTGCGCTGTTGAATGTTTTACCCATGGGCTATTGTATGTTTGCCTATCCCGAGTCGGAACTCCAAAATATGAAATTATTTGCTGCTACAAAACAATACTACGTCAAATGTTGTGTGTAGGAAAGTTCTACAAATAAATGTCTTCTCTAAAAATAAGAAGAAAGTTTTGCATTTTGAAGCTTTGTTTTTATTTTTAACAATTTATTGAAGTGAAACTTCTTTATATAGGTTGGAAAAAAATTTAGTGTAACATATTTTCGGTTACGCGCCATGTTGCTTTTTGAAGTCAAACTTCTTTATCGGCGTTGGAATGAAACTTCTTTATCGACGTATGGGAGAAATTTTGTAGCAAATCGTCACGTTTTTCAATGATAGTAATAATTCTATTACAATTAATGAAATTCTATAATAATCTTCGTAGTAATAAGGTAAAATGAAATATTTGTATTCATGTCTATGATAATAAAAGCCTTTTGTTAAACTTTTTCTAATTTAACGAATTTCTGTAAAATTGCATATAGTAGATCATTTTTCGAAAAATAAGATCATAAAGAAGTTTCACTTCTTACGTGTGTACACCTAGTACACGCACAATTTATTAAATCAAGAATTGTATAATACCTGTGGAGTATTTATAAATTTACTAATGTCGAACATTCTACGTAAATTATGTTACGAATTTAATAGTAAATGTATTAGATATATACTCCTTGTAAAGTAAAATATGTATATTGATTAGATTATGAATGTAAGTGTGTATCTAATAATCTGATTAAAAATTAAGAAAACTAAGTAAAATAAAACTTTTATGATACAACGACATCGGTATCGGTATTGCTAGTACCTTATTAAACCATATAGGGTAGAGACAGTTGGGTTCACATTGTTAATTATTCTGTATTAACAAGTAGGTGATCAGTCTTCTGTGCTTCACTATTCACCGATTTTAGGGTCTATGCCCAAGATACAGAGTCCAGACTTCGACTGACAGAACCTAATATGTTTTTGATATGGTCATGGTTTCCCGACGTTGTTTTTATTGCAGCATACAAGCAACTATAAATAAATAGAAAAAAGTGTGTGTACTTATGTACACGCGTTAGAAGTTATACTTCTTTGGCGTAACAAGATAAAAATATTTTCAATAATTGTATTCTACGTTTGTAGAAAAAACGACATTAACATTAGAAAAAACTAAAATGTTGACTATAGCTAACTTCAGGGTGTCGGTTTTTTGTGACGGTGTGCGCGCGCATCCTAAAAATTTGCTATCATTATTTTTCCCTACCGCGCCAAATGAAGTATAACTTTGAACGTTATAACAAGTTTGAACACATGATGTAAGGTTTGAGTATACCACGCCACTTATAGTGCAATATTGCCTTGTTACAGAATGACCGCTTTTTGGGGCGTTCATTATCTTCTTACTAAAAAGGAGTTGAAAGAAGAGTAGAGGACTATCGCGACACCAAATTTAATTTATTTCACTAGTAATAGATAATTTTGTACAAATTGCAAGCTTGGTCTTTTGAATATATTTTCACTTTTGTATTAAGTGTATTATTTGTTTAAATACTTGTAATTTATTTTTAGCTTTAGGCTTCAATGTAGTTAAGATGTATGTGATTCCATTTAATAAATAATATTTGTTTATGTCCTTTCTTTTATCTTCGGTTAAAATTCTACCTTTTTAAATTTATTAGACATAAGATGCAAAGGCCTGTCCCATTTTAGAATCCTGTACTGGATGCTGGCTGAGACATCAAAGTCAAATCACAAAACTATGGTGCGTTTCGTTTGGCTGCTTTTTGGTCAATCGGATACACGAATTGGACTAATCACAATCTAACGAAACACGTTAACGTTTTTTTTTACACGTTAACATTCTCACCTCCGCTTAAAGCTTAGAGCAAAGGAAATGGCGGGCATTAAAACAACCATATTCAAAACAATTATTTTTTATTTTCTTTATAATAATGTAGAGAAGCGGCATACATCTAGTACACTAACGTACATGGCATAAACATGGCGAACAAATAAACATAAATATTATCTTCTAAATCATTTGCTAATCTAAAAAAAAACACAAATTTAATGAAGAGCATGAGACCTTTCGGCATTTTAACATTTGTTTGTGCTTTTATTATAAACTTAGTCGCAAGAAGACATGCATACATATTAAATAGTGCACAAACAATCATGTTCATAGAACATCAAGACACCTAAGAGAGAACTAATGAGGTAAGATAAAAAATGAACTTTCCAAGTTCCAAGGTAACTAAACATAATTTATACAATACTAGAGCATGACTTAGAGTCCTAATTATTAATATCTTCACTGGTATATATAGAATATGTTTTAACAACTTGAACGATTGGTATTATATTGATTTATTATGTCAATTGTCATTGTCCGAAAATATTCCTGAATGATCACCTAAAAATAAAATTTCGTATGTAATAGCCTCATGCGTAATTTTCACATCAGTATAATACCAACGCGCTGAATATTTAATCTGTGGTATGCAAAACTGTGTTCAGAAAAATATATTCATCACATGGTAACTATTGCTTCTGTACCGTGCTTTAACAACTATGAACTGTTTGTGGTAAATATAATCTAAAAGTACTATAACATCGTGTTTAGCACACTTCTCTAAACAAAGTTTATGTACAGTCGAAATAATTACTCACTATGGCAACACTGATAACTGTCAACAAGGTTAATGTATAGGCAAACACAAACCGACTTATTTCTTAAATCTCACTAACACACTAACATAATTCAATTAACCCGTAGTACTTATTCTATTGGGGAATCGGATAAGCTACCACACTGTCTCTGGGCAATTGACATTGACAACAAACTGACGTTTTAGTAAACATCCCTATTCTTCATACAATGAATTATTACAAACAACTGCTAGTTGGTTTATCTCCATAGTTCACAGAATTAGATTTCTTAATTTATTGTCTATGTTAATGGCCATAGGTCAGTGTGGCAACTGTACAGATTCAAAAATCTTCCATATAAAAGGTTAAATGCTCCATCTATTGCTCTATGTTCTGTTTGAATAACGTGAATACTAAGCTTCGGGAAGTAAATATATTTGTGACTCGCTTACCAATATCCTTACACTAAATAACTATAACATTGTACTCTAAAAAATATGTATAATTATTGAAGGCTAATATGAGATTGTAATCACAGTATTTGTTAAGTAACCAGCCCACATCATTACTACAAAATAAACATTCTTGTACCTAGGTACGATCTGCCTAGACATCAATGTACATAAAACCACACTTTCCATTTACATTTATTAGAAGGCAACATCAAGGTATACTTTATTTATTGCTTTTGTTATTTCTCTATAATTTACATATCACCAAATAGTATATACAACGCATTACCCCATTTGTAAGTTATATGTGAATTTTAACCGTTCGAAAATTTGAAAAATTCAGTCTCAAGACAAAAAGATGTTAAAATTTAGAGTTTGTCCGTAAAGAACTATATAAACATATATTTTCTTTCCGATTCGTAAGCGCTTACGAATATTATAGTATATTTTAAGCTCTGTTATTTGTTCGTATACAAAGATATCTGCTCAGTTATAAATATAAAATGTGCTCGAATACACGGTAATGCTCCTTGGGCAATACTCTACTATTGTGACACAGTCTAAGTTCCTCTAGTGAGTGCATTCACTATTAAAATAAACATTACGACTCTACGAACGGCGCTAAACCGCCGAATGACTTGCATATATTTACCTACAATATACTCTATTTAGTATATATAAATGCAATCTGCAAAATGCATAAAACAACAGTTATATCTATAAATTGTATAAAATATTAAATAAAATCTATTGAAGTGAGGTAGATGGATGGAATTTCACAATTTGTGTGGATATATATTTTTAAATCGACGCCGAATTGGCGCATTTGAGGTAGCTGGATGGAATTACTATGTAAGTACCCTACGTGACGGGGTATTACACGAGTCACTACACTAGATTACAATACTACTAAAACAATCTCAATGGCGAGTCAAAACGGGTTACTAGTGACATGGCTTGGTCGGGTGAGATGTCTACGGTCAACCGTAACATTTTGCAAACCGAACTTACCAGTGATGGCACTAGACATTCCACGGGTCAACAATAAACGACAACATAACACTCAAGCACCGTTTCAAAAACCATTAACAATGTCAGTTTCGCACAATACGTTATTTCATGAGGCGGCGGCTTTGTTGTCCTCTTCGGAGAAGTCGTCTTCGTGCCCCAAGGTCTCTCGGTCTTCCGACATGTGTATCCTATTCCTGTCGTCATCGTTGTAGCCTTTATAGTAGTCTTTGTTCAGGTCTTTCTCCAAATCCTGTCTGTCGGTTTCATCGCTGATGCTGTCGTTTCTTTGTCTCTCCTTTCCCAGGTCCAACGGCTGTTCAGAGTCGCGCATAATGTCAGGCTTGCCCATATTCTCTGTGTACTGCCTTTGCATTTGTTTGAGGAAGCGTTGATGCGCAAGAGTGGTTGGTGGCGGTGGGAGAGATCCCATTTGTGGCGACGGTTCGTCGTACGTTTTTCTTTCCATGTGCATTGCGTTCATTTGTGCAAGTTTCGCTGCGTTCATTCCTTCAAGTAAAATAAATTAGCTATAGCGTTTTCGTATACATATATAATAATATATTTATATATTAGAATAAGTCACTCAGACTTGGTTCAAGATTCGTCCCAAATAATTTTTGTGAATGCCAAGACAATGGAAAAAAATACACAGTATTAGAAAATCTTACCAAAAACATTTTCTCCGATGTACTGCAGGTAAGTGTCCAATAATGCTGAGCCGCCTCCGAAGCCAGGAGGATAGTCATCATGTTTCATACCCGTCATGCCATGTGGAAGGTTCTCTACAGCCTTTGCTGTCACTGCCCGGACCGCTGGCACTTTTGTTATTGTCGTATTGGTCAAGTTGTTTATATCTAAAAGAGGTTAAACACAATTCAAATCTCCATTATGATCTCCAGGTGATTCTTTATTAACTCTTTAAAAAACCCAAAAAATTACCGAGCCAGATGACTTCAAAATACTTACGTGGTGGTGAAACGGGAATACTGTCTTGGTATTTCGACTGGCTTAAATCATCATGGTCGTTGTCACCACAGATAGAGCTGCTCTCAGAAGCCGCAGATTTTGCGTCCAGCTTTATGTCAGACCTGCGAGGGCCTGTTGGAGACGCTCGAGCTCGAAGCTGTTCTGGCGATACCTTTACACCGGCTTTTGCTAGTAATCTAAAAAGTGTATTTAATTATAGTCTTTCCAATAAAAATTCATACTAAAGTGTACAAAGCCAGTATAGTTCTGAGGTTTACATATATTTTCTTAAGCAAGCAGTTATCCTTTTTCCAGCTAAACAAAATTGTACACTACTTACTGGCTGGCGAGTTCTGGATCAAAACGCGTAGGCATTTGCAGCACGGGCAGGTCCTTTGTGGAGATACCTCGGTGTTGTCGCGACATGTGGGAATGGAGGGAATTGCGGGACTTGGCAACCGTACCGCAGAGCACGCATCTAGTTACAAAATTAATTATTGAATTTCTGTATTTAGTAGGGGATTTCTTAAATTAAAACCTAAACAAAAGTACTTTTAAGCTGTTTAAAATCTATATATTAGTTTTTAAGTCAAAGAAAAAGGCCTATTCTACTGGATTCCACAGTTGTCGTATAATGATTTTTTAATTCAAATTCAAAAATCATTTATATATAGGTAAAAAAATTACCTAACCTAACCTTACCTATGAACTTCAAAAAATAAATATATATCAAATTCTTCTAATTTTACATTTACTGCCAGTTCTCGAATCAAGGGCGTAGAACGGAAGAGAAGAACTGGCAATAAACTCTCCGCCACTCTTTAATCGCCAAGTTTTTTGTTTTACACAACACCATGTTCCACATGACATCAAGTAATTAATAATAACAAAATAAATTAAAAGATTTGTCCTCTATTACCACGCACGGTGAAATAGGAGCACTTACATTCTCGTGGCAATAGTCATATTAAAACTTGTTTAAATATTCACCTGTAACCCGGACACACGGTGTGTTTGTCTTCGAGGTGAGTTCGCAACGTGTGCGCCGATCGGTAGATTTTACCGCACTTCGGGCACGGTCTGGGATCGGTAGCTCTTACGCGCAGCAAGTCCTGTGTTCGTCGACATCCACCTGAAAATGGCAAGGTTTTAAATTGCGTTTTCGTAAACTATTCCACGTCCTTACTATCCTTACCTGTTTTCCTAAGCGAGTGATAATTGAAAATACATATTCTACTTCGTAGGTTTATTGTTATGTTTCATATAAGCAGACAATTTCGTTGGGTAAAAATTAAATTACGTATATAAGATATCACTAATACAATCGCAACTAGACTCGTTACTCACATTGAACATTTGGTTATGGGACTAAAATTGTACGCTTAAAATATTTATATTCCTTAAATACAATGCCTCACAGGCCTCAGGAACAATTTTATCTACTTCCTAAATTTCATCCGATTAATATATTCGGAACTATTTCATTCCTATCGCATATATTTTTTTAATGAACAACCCAGTCTTGTGGTTTTAACCAGTATGTATGGAACTTTATAAAATTAAGCAATAATGCCATTGTTTTCATATTGAGCTGTTTTAGTTAGCTTAAAGTTTTTGTGTATTTAGGGCGATTTCTCCATAAAGATTTTACCCCCAGTACTACCTTTACTGGTAGACTCTGGATGTGACCGTTATATTCTATAGGAATCATCAGTCTTTATGCAAAATATAGCAGTTTAAAACCACAAAGACGTATTGTGTTCTCTCACTTTGGAATTGCGACTTCTATTGAAAAATATGTACTCTCTATAAACTATGTAGCTCTATATATTATATCAGAAAATATATGCGAACGGAAATATATACAAGATTCATAAATTTCGATTTCTACGTTGACTAGATATGTTTGATTGTGCACGTCGCCTACAAGGCTCTAAACGGACTTTAAAAAATAAACCCTATTTTGTTGAACATATTCTTATCTATTGCTTTGAAAGGCATTTGATTTCATTTAATTCTATTTCGTATTGTCTTATCTATGGTCAAAATATAGAAGCATGGTGTGCAACAATTTCTCGATTCTAAATATTGCAGGCACTTTTGTATTTGTATATTCTTGTAAAAAAAGTAGGCCAGAGAACGGTAAATAAAAAATGGATCTCGCTAAAAAAACTGTTGCACCGTATACTAAAACATCGTTTAACTTACACAAACCGATGAATACGTACAACCAGAATACCTTCATGAATTATATACATGAAAGGTTGTTTCCGAAAATTGTTCTTTATAATTTAAAATACGATATATCTACTATATTAGGAACTTAAATATAAAGAAATACATGAAATTGAAGCAACAATGGAAGTTAGAGACACGTTTGGAAGGGAAAAGAATCTCTTAGTTGCTCTTCGTAAACTATCAATGGCACCAATCATCACAAGTCATAATGCGCTTTACAACTATCTCTCAGACGGCACTGAACCAATCGTCCATTCAAATATCAAAGCCGAAATTTCATCGACATTTCCGATCTTATTCAGTGCGCGTCTAAGTTATACTTAAAAGTATCAGTCTATTCTACTACAAAAATAATTTCAGTCAATTTACTCTACAGTTTTATACAATGTTTACATACGAACAATTACTGCAAAATATGAAAATGCATTGTAGAGATCAATATTCGGGTTCCTCTGTAATAAAGCCCACTCCCACTCTCACAGCCTTCAGCTTTACGATAGCTAACATCTAAGTCTTTCGTCAGGAATCTCAGTTTGTCCAGCCGCAGCTCCACTTGAGCGTCTTCATTTTCTCCCATTGCCGTCTGTGCTTTATCCTCATGTGGTTGCGGACCGAGTTGGGGTGCGCGAAATACCGGGCGCATGAGGCCACAGGGCACACCGGACTGTCCCGGGGATAGTGGGCCTCGAGGTGCAGTCGCGCGTATGCCAGGGAGTCCAATATCGCGAAGCACAGCGGACACTGCAGCCGCTCGCCCGGCAAACCTTTGTCGCCCTCAAAGAACTTTAGCGAGTCGCTCCCGCGCTCTTCCCTTTCCGCGTGAACGCTTATCGCCGGCTTTGCCAACACGCCGCGCGCGGCATCTGCAATGCCGACACTAATATTACTCAACGGTTGGCAAATCCGACGATAAACGGGCCTATCTTTGATACATGGTCTAAAAATATCGCAATAACGGAACGTCGGCGCCGGCCCGCAGGTCGACGAGCGGGGGAGCGAAGCGCCTTCTCTAAGAGTTCTGCCGCTGGCGAATACCGTGCGCTTGCAGCTGGTGGTTGATGAGGTAATGCTTCGTTTTGCACCTCTTCCCGCAGTGCTGGCAAGGAAACCACTGGTCGCGGTCGGTCTGCGAGTGCACGTTCAGCATATGCTGGCGCAGGTTGGACGTGGAAGAGTAGACGCGGCCGCAGAGCGGACATTGCGGCCGGTAGCCCATCGCCGCCCCGCCCGCGAGAGCCGCCCCTGTAACACAGAGGCGGCGGTTAAAAACATTTACAGGCTATTGTGAGTGTATCGGTCTAGTTCGGCGGACGGGGCGGGATCGCGCCTCCTCTGTTTGACGCCATGTATAGAATTCATGTGGATCTGCATGTATTGACGCGTTTTGAAGCCCTTGCCGCAGACGGGACAGGCGTGCGCCAGTTCGCGCGCCGCGTGCACGTTCAGAATGTGCTGCTTGAGGTTGCTATTGTTGCTGTAGAGCTTGCCGCACTCGGGGCAGGCGGGCTTGGCCGGCTCACCGTTAGCGTAGCCGCCGCCGAAGGCGTAGCGCTCGTCCTTGGCCGACTTGCCCTCCCCGCCGCCGGCCCACGTGGCTCCTGGGGCAGACGGAGCACGTTCAGTCGCTCGCCCTACTCACTACTCATTCTTAGGACTACCTCTAACGCTTAACTTCCATTGTCGCTATTGCGTATCGCTCATTATATGTAACGTGTTTGTTATTTTATCGTTAATGCTATCGCATGACGCAGTAATTCATAATTAATGTGTTTCAACTGTTTAGGTGTAATGTTCTAGTTTGATCTAATTGCAGTTATATCTCCGCTCTAATTATCATTATCATTACTGCGTCATACCGAATATTAGTGGTAAAAGAGTCAACTCACCGAAGTTATCAGGTATGCCTGATGGACCAGGTAGACCGGGGAAACCTACACAAGAGAACAGTGTTACTTGTGGGAATCATTGGTCAAATCTTACTGTGTTTGCTTATGTATTTAGCTTTCCCGCTTAGATCACGTGTTGCAATGGATATAAGCGTAGATTTGATAAGGGCGCTATGTTGTATGTTAAAGGGTATATGACATTTTAAATTAAGAATTCTAGATTATACTCAAAAGGGATTTATCCGAAAATAAAAATAGATGAAGAAATTTTCTAAACTCGAAGTTGTTTTTTCTTAATCGAATGTAAAGTGTATTAAAAACTAAATAAATAGAAAAACCTTCTCGGGAATACGACTTACACTACCTTGTTCATACTCACAAGCTTTTACGATTCGAATTTTAGGAAAATTATATCTACTTACTGAAATATTCAGAACTATATAAATAGTTTTGCCGTACCAGGTAGATTAAGTAGTCCAGGAAAGTTGTGTGGTAACGCTCCGTTGGTGTTGGCCATGGTAGCTGGGTCATCGTAATCCACCGGTTCTTGTTTGGTCCTGTTGTCTCCTTCTGTGTCACTCGCGCCAGCATCTGATGATGACTCCTCACCGTCTCCCGACTGAAACGACAATTACGTGTGATAATTGCAAAAGTAACAGTTGACTTCTTATTTTTTGGTACTCTGGTGGTATCGGGAAGCAGAGTTGTACAAAGTGTGCACTTAAGTCCAGTCCATTAACAATATCTATAGCGGATATTGAGAGCAGTGTTGGCGCACGCTGAGACTCAAGGCCGTAGGTTTGATCCCCGGCTGTGCACTAATGGGCTTTCGCTTGAACAATCAAGAGAAACATCGTGACGAAACCGGCTTGACTTAGAAAAAAAACAGCGTGTGCCAAGCAAAGGAGGCTGATCACCTGCTTGCCTATTAGGTTGATAAATGATCATGAAACAGATACAGAAATTTGAGGCCCAGACCTAAAAATTGTAGCGCCACTGATTTTATATTGGAGATTAAGCACATGAACATACTAAAGAAATAAAATAAGGAATTACGGAAAATTTTACACGAAAAGTACTTACATGCATATATTTTATAATTATAGGATTCATCAAATATGGTTAGCTTACCAGATTATTGGAAACATTTGACAAGTGTGGGTTTTGTGCGTTTTCCAAAGCGTGGCTGAAGAGCGCCATCTCGTGTCCGTTAGTTGCAAGTCGCTCTGGGCTGCCCTGCGACGCTAACAGTTGCTCCGTCCTACACCGATAAATTGAAAACCTTTTAGTACGACCTTTGTGGAAATTTTTACAATATAGGATGGTATAAGAAAGCTTTGTTCGCGTTATAATAACTAAGTGGTGTCATAGTTCCAGATGAAATATTTTAAGAAGCTAGAAGACTGACTTTATTTAGCAGTAGTAACAGTTTCTTTAAAATATTAAGTTGTTTGTTTAATTTTAATTACATTTTTATCTACTAATGGACTTAATTCACTGATAATATCTGTTTCGTATATTTTGTTTAACAATGTAATCTGTTTTCTTTTATATGTATATATATGTGTAGCTGTAAGATTACTTATAAATAAATATATATATTTTTTAAAGTTTTCATTAAATATGTCAACTTTTGAACCAACGACAAATCGGTTTTAGTATTCAAAAATTCAATTTACAGAGACGCTGTATGCCGGAATTGTAAGTATAGTATAAAATTACTACATAATATGATTCCAGTTTTGAATTTATAATATATTATTAGTATTATGTAGTGAAAAACTAGTATTTTTGTATCTATGTAACGAATAAACTTAAAAGATTCTACGTAGTTTTTAGAAATTCTTTCACCGTTATCTCTAAGTAATATAGGCTATAATATTTAAAACATTTAATAATGCCAACCTATAAGTCATAGATAAAAAACACAAAAACCGTAGGTGGCACAGACAATATAGCACATTTATGAATCAGAATCGAATAAAATCTTTAGTCGACGTCATTTTAAAGTCGATAAGGAAACTAATTTGAATTTCTAGGCATCCATATGGTCATTTGCAATTACTTTACCGTTTTGATGTTGCTCTGAGCGTATTTTTAAATGTTAGTTTTCCACATTTGAATATAAATGATTGTGTAGCGGATATTATAGCTGTCATCGAAGATTAACTATTTATAATTGCTAGAAAGTGGGGCGACGGTTAATAAGCTTGGATTAAACGTAAATAGAGAATTGATCGATTAAACACGCGTAGGTGTTTTCTTAAATATAGAACGATTGTTCTAATTTGTGGCGAAATTTTACTTGTTTCCTTATTGATTATATTTCCGAAAATAGAACAAAATTAATAGTTAACGAGTGATATTTTGAATATAGAAATACAAACGAAAGTATTTATCATGATTAAAGAGGATACTTTGATTTATATACTTTCTACTGGCAGATAGAGAGAGAGAATAAGAGTTACTAAAAAAAGAAGAAAGAGTTCAAAACCACCTTCGACTGCTGCAACCATTGGGTTATGCTCATCACGATGCTAAGCCTAAAAAGAGAGGTTAAACTATATTCACCTGGTCTTCATCTGCGCCTGGTATAAGTCTGATGATCTGGCCCTCTTAGGTGGTGGCGTGTTATTCGCTCCTTCGTCTGGTCGCCGGGACCGTCTGCCCTCTCTTTGTGTGTCACGGCCCTCCCTGGACCCTCCACTACCGGTTTCTGTCCACGACGATGCCGACTGCTGAAGGATAACCTTTATTAATAAAAACTTATGTATTTAATTGATTCAATAAGCAAAACATTTAGGCGTCCAGAAAATTATAGGTATGCAGGCTTGCCCCATTTCTACTACTCACGAGGGAAAGCCAGAAGTCTATGAAGAAAAACTGCAATATTCAATGGTCAGATTTTGATGTCTTAATATTAAAATTCTTAAAATGGAATTGTTACTTTCGTCATTGAGATGTTTGGTTATTATTTATTAAATTCAGTCTTGAAGATTATATATTTCGTACTAAGGACTTCTAGTTAAAATAACTAACTGTAATGGTTATTAAACGACCCAAGTGTTTACAAAATAAATTTGATTAAACATGACATCGTCAATAACATACAGATTTCATACCTCTAAATGAGAATTAAGTGAAGAGAAAAGTATAAAAGTCGTCAATTACTCACGGGTGAAGCCTTCTGATCCAGTGTGGTGAGGGGTGCTGGTGGTGGTACATCTGTAAGACCTCGCACTTGGAGCAGTTGAGCTGCCCGCAGGAACTCTTTGAGTTGCTCTTGGCCGATGTGAACCTCACCCTGATACATGAACCTGAAGAAAAACTTATGTTAGGAACTCAACTAGTCTCCTGTTCCTCTAGCTTTGGTAGTCGCAGCTCACATACTTGACCTTGACTTGTATTTAATTGAAGGGTTAAAGGATTTCAATTAACTAGAACTTAGTTGTTATTGATGCATAGGTCAATATATTAAAAAAAAAATGTTTTTATAGAAACAGAGGCAAACGGGCAGGAGGCTCACCTGATGGAAAGTGATACCACCGCCCATGGACACTCTCAATGCCAGAGGGCTCGCGAGTGCGTTGCCGGCCTTTTAAGAATTGGAAATCTCTTTTCTTGAAGGCCCCTAAGTCGAATTGGTTCGGAAATACTTCAGTGGGCGGCTGGTTTCACAAAGTGGTGGTGCGCGGCAAAAACGCCTTGAAAAACACTCAGATGTGAAACGGCGGACGTCGAGGTGATACGGGTGGAACTTCGTACTCTGCCTTGACGTCCGATGATGAAACTCAGCTGCAGGTATTAATCCGAACAACTCCTCTGAACACTGCACTTGGTAAATGCGGTAGAAGATGCAGAGTGACCCCACATCTCTACGTAACGCAAAAGATCAAAAAGCCCTAACCGATACGTTGACTTGCGGCTTCCACACCACCATATCCTCAGCTTGTCTCAGTGCATTACGGATGTTGAGACCCATAATTGTCTTTATTTGGTCAGACCAGAGGGTGGGCGTTCGACCCCGACTTCTTCCATCACTCCTCCCTACCAACTTCTCGAGACTATTCGGTTCTCTCCTGGCAATATAGCCAAAGCAGCTAAGCACCCGTTTGTAAATGTTAGTCAACAGTCTTGTGGTGATCTTTAGTTTGTTGAAAATTGACTTATTGGTTCTTTTCGCAGTCCATGATAGGGCGAGGCCCTACTAGTGCGTTGCGCTGCGTTGCGTCGTCGCAGCGTCGCCGCTACGACGTTTCCCATATTATTTCTTATACATGCCCCATTACACCGTTGCGTCGTCGTCGTCGCGCGACGTTTCAACGGATCGACGAACGAGAGACGAAGCAGGGGGGAGGGTGATCACTATTTCTTAATGATATCAGAGGAGATATCCAGAATCTTCTATGGTTTCTAAGTTTAATTCGACGGTGGCGTAATAAAAGCAACAAAAGAACAAGTTTGTGTCTGTCCATTGCGAAGGCTGAGACGCAGATGCGACGGCGTGTATACCCTCTTGCGTCGCGACGTCATGCGTTGACGCAACGCAGATGTGGTATACAATAATACAATGCGTCGATCCGATGCGACGACGCGACGCAACGCAGTAGTGGGGCCTCGCCCGTATGTGTAACATTCCAACATCACATCTCAAATACCTCTATCTTTTTTTATTATGATATATTTTATTTTAAAAAAATTCGGTAATTCAGAAATGTCTTATCATGCCTTAAAATTATCCTTAACTCCTTTCGAATTAAATAAATAAATACCTGAGTAAGCTCTCCATATCTTTGTCGTGAACGTCTCTCAAGATAACGATGGGATGCTGACAAGGATTCGCCTTTAAAAGCCGTCGAAAGTAGGGACTGCACGCTGATAGTACCACCTGGTGAAAAAGTGTCATTTAGGAAACAAACACTAAGTAATTGAATAGCTGGATTCGTCTCCAAATAATAGCTGATAGAGTGAGGAGCTGCCAGCAGCAGATCTGGCAGTAAATCTACCTACTTGTCGTGATTTTAGTGCAGCCAAATAGAAGATCTTATCATAATATTTTCCACTTCAAAAATAAATATTAAAATAAGAGACAAAGTAACAAATGTTTTTACCTTATGTGCTGTAAACGTTGCGCCTGCGCATGCGAGTGTGACGTCAACGAAATCCTCTTCATCCCGGAGCCGCCTGAAGGAGGAGACCATAGCCGAGTGGAAGTCGTTCCATCGCAATGAGTATTGCTGTTCACCGCCGGCCGCGGCGCCGCCTGGGTGCCACACTAGTGTTACAAGTGGGCAAAATAAATATGTATAGAAAGAAAAATAAAACTCTTCAATATATAGGGGCTATATATATATTGTGTCCGTTAACAATGTTTGATTATATCTTGATCTAGATTAAGATAATATTTAGTTAATATGGTGTATAGATACGTGATATGCATATTGCATATATTCGTGACGTCTTTAAAAATAAATATTTAAATAAAAATCTGACGGCATTATGTATGCACCCCCTTGTATCGCGTTTAAAAATGTTTGCTAATAATTTTCTTGTAGGCGCTACTGAACATATGCGTCAGTATAACTTTTAATGTCACTCCCAGATTAATAGGACAAGAATCGTTTATTTGTATAAAGTTTTAAAAATACTTTAGAATTATTTTAAAGTTGAACCTAAATAACAAATGGTATCGTTTAATACAATGAGTGGAAATTTGAATTGTAAATAGCCATTGCCGGCCAGCTGTACATTTATGCAGTATTCAAAATGCGAAATTTATAAAACTCGGGAATAAAACATTGACTTTAAAATTGAATTTCGGTGCGGGGAGATTCTCTATTTTAACCGGGGTTTACAAATTTAGGTTTTGAGGCCAAAAAGCTATATAGAGCCGTGAATAAAACTAAGGTAAGCTGTGAATAAACTGGAGCTCTGTATATCTCTAATAGTAGATAAAAGCGCTTTCGAAAATTTTATTCATGAAGATCATGTTTCAGAATATGGAGAAGAAAAAGGTTTTATCATTGGACAATGTCGTAGCGTTTTGACGAGTCATTTTCGCGCTAAGTCTCATATCTGAATCTCAGCCTAAGTTTGTTTTATTTCTGAGATACTTTTAAACAAATACATATTTTTTTATTCTGGATCCGAAAGTACATCATGCTATCGAGGTGACAAATAAAATACAATTTAATCTAACAAATAAGATAATTAACACTAATGTAATTTTAGTGAAAAAATACAACAAAGAAACTCGTACAAGGAAATCATCCTGAGAAAACGGCATTACATAGAACCAAAAATCTGTCACAGATAAAGAATTATAGTTGTCTATAAGAAAAATTATCAAAGAGAAATTGTGAGAGGTTAGACGGATTCACCGTAAATACAAATAATATATTTTCACATAATAATTAGAGACCAATTGAACACTTAGTGAGAGAGATAGATGGAGCCAGTTGACTATAATCTTAAAGTAAAAATAATTTGTATAATAAGTATATTATCTTTATGGATAATATCAAGGAAATAAATGAGACTTAATGATTGATTTATACGAAGCGCGTTGAAACTAGATTAATCGCTTTGAATATGAATCAGCCTATCAAGTATTTCTTTTTAACAAAACAAACGGTAAATGATACCGCCCATGGACACTCTCAATGCCAGAGCGCTCGCGAGTGCGTTGCCGGCCTTTTAAGAATTGGTACGATCTTTTCTTGAAGGAATTCGAATTGGTTCTGGATACTTCAGTGGGCAGCTGGTTCCACATAGTGGTGGTGCGCGGCAAAAACTGCCTTAAAAACGCTCAGTTATGGAACGACGGACGTCGAGGTGATACGGGTGGAATTTCGTATTCTGCCTGGACGTCCGGTGATAAAAATCAGCTGCCGATATTAATCCGAACAACTCCTCTGAAGACTCCATGGTAAATGCGGAAGAAGACGCAGAGTGACCCCACATCTCTACGCAACGCCATATAAAAATATAAAGCATATAAAAAATCACAATTTAAAGGAGCAAATCGTTTACAACGATTTAGAGACATGCTATGGAAGAAAAACCGTTTTATAATTAAATAATGACTTGGTTTATAAACAAATTTAACAAATTGTGTAAACTACGCAAAATTAAATGCGGATTTATTTTACCGTTGTTTACGATCTTTTAATTAATAATTGCTTTAGCGTTTAGAGATGACGTCATTACACAAATTCAATTAAAATTTGATAACACTGAACTATTCGAAGTTTTATTGATCACTGGACATTAAGTTTATTAATTCAATTTTTTTATATAAGACACGAGCCTACGGGACAGCCAAAAATATGACAGTCATTATTGTGCGTTGCCGGCCTTTGAACGCGGAGTGCACTCTTTTTTAAACAATTGCAATGCGGAAAAGATGTGGAAGCAAAATTTGCCTCATTACATTTTAGTTAGTCTTACAAATTTTATGGATTTCATAGAATAGATTGCTTAGCAGCAATAAGTCCTGTTGCATTATTGTTAAATTGTTAACTAATGGTTAGTAATAAATAACTAACTTGGTTAGGGATTGTTAGTAAGAAATAGTTAAAACGTTTCCACTGATCTTAAACTAACGATATAATATAATTTGTAAGCGAGTCACTAAACTTTCTAGTAATTAAGAACGTTTTTGCGTTTAAAATTATAATTTCATCCAGATCGAGACTGAAAGCTTTCGCCTCATCCCAAGTCCTGTAGGATCGGGGGTATGGGGGGCATTGGGTGGGGGTAATATCAACGAACTCATACGTACGTTGACGTACGCGATATATCTACTTTGTTGGTAAACAACTGCGTAATGCGTGACGTGATTAATGAAATTAAAAGTACCTTTATATATATATATAAAGTGGGACTAGCGGTTCGATCGTGACTCCCTGAAATCGTGTGTTGGCTGTGCCCCAATAGACTATTCATTTTATGCGCAAATTCGTATGGTGAACACATGGGAAAGACAGCGGCAAATCTTACGGTGAGACTTACCACGATTTATGACTTGTGTATGTGAATTCCAATATGTTTTTGCAATACGGAAATCACAGCGCTATTCGGCCCTGAATCAGGGTTAGACGAAGGTCTACGTGACAAGCAAAAGCACATATCTATGGATAGAAAATGAACAAAGAAATGCAATTTGTGGCCAAAATCCATGTAGCCCTCTTCTACGACTATTAAAAAGTAAAAAGCCTCATTAATTGAATGTTATTCTTTGAGAAATAAAGTATCTTGGGACCGAAAACTACACTTATATGTCTCGGGACGAATTATATTCAATATTAGCTTGATGCAATAGATGGCGCTGCACTTTTACCGATTAATTCAGTGCTCAGTCGGAATGATTTATAGTTTCTCTTTGAGAATTATATTCGCCGAAGCCATACATAATGATGCTTTAGTATACATTGTCATAATATTACGTAGAATGCATGCAATTTATTATTAGATAACTCTTGGTGTATATTACAGCTTTTTTCTCTACGAACCTCCTTAAATGTAAAAACGACCGTTCAAAAAAGTTTTATCAATAATATATTTGTTTTAACTGTTGACAAATACTTTTTCTATAGACAATCTACAATAAATAGCACAAGATAAAAATATTTTATAAGAATCTATACATTTATTTAAATCATACAAATAATGGAAGCATTTAAATATTGCATTTTAGTTTATAATTGATAAGTGATTTTAGTTGCAAAAAGTTCATCTTTATTTCATAATTGATAAGACTTGCCTACAAGACGGATTAAATTTACCGAAAGACCTCTTTGAATTGTTGATTTTCGGACAAAAGTATGTAAATTTCGATATATTTTCGTTCAATCTCAGTTATCATACAAAGATATACAGTTTTTCGATACAAATATCCACATCAAATTGTATCTGTATTTTTGTTAAGTGATTCCAAATTTTGAGATAAATTTTTGTTGAAAATATAAATTCATAATGAGAAATTGTATTTTTATAACGTAAATAAAATTCAAAGCATAATTTCTTTGCATTTAATAAGTACATACAATAATGAAAGGTTTTAGATGCATACCTATTAATAATTGTATCCATTTATCAAGTTTAATGTTCTTAGTAATCATTTATGTTGTAAAATAGCATCGTATTCAAAATAATCACTAGAAAATTAATAGACAGGACGCAACGTTTATTTTAGTAAATACTTACCGGTTTCGGTCGCCATGGCCGGGTGTTCTGAAGGAGACACGGCTGAATCTGTCCGTGCCCGCGAATTAAACAAATCCACTCCTGCGCATTCCACGCGCGCGCCCAGCGTCGCCACTTTAATGCCTTTTTCTCACTTGTCTGACAAATAAATCTGCGCGTCACGGCCCACTTTTAAAGCTTCAGTTATTATCCTGCAAAATATTTCCTGTTAGAGTCGATTCTTAATTCGCACCGGGGCAAGCGACGGTATTTCTAATTCCCTCGTTTAACACTGATAAACCGAAAAGGAGACGTAATGTTAAAATAAATTTAACAATTAAAATAAAACTGTACCGTTTAGCCTTTTATATAATTTGAGTAATTTAGATAATTGTTCAATTTAATCATTAAGGTGATCAAATAATAATTACATTGATCATTTGCGCGATCATGTGAGGTTAATGACGATGAACACAACACTACTCCGAGTAAAAACGTACTGGGGGTGAGATGGCGATCGGGGTGTTAATTTAGGGCCGGTGCAGCGATCGATGTCTGCCCTGCACCGCGACAATAAGGGAGGAGCAGATAGAAATCAATACGATGTCCATCATTGCTTGCACCCCCCGCCATTCCGCCTGCGCTTTGCACCCAGGAAATGCATTTTCCGCAATACCGTCGCTTTAAGCCGATGCGGTGATTTTTCGCGATTTATGCGTTACGTAAAATTGATGTGATGTCGTACAATTTGTTTTTCGGGTGTCCGGTATTGAATGCACCGTTCGGCGGACGTGTTTGTACGTTGTACGCGCGTGCGGTTCGTGGCGCGTCACGCGGGCGACTGTCGCCCCGCCACTCGGCCGAGAATAAACAGGGGGGCAAGGGGGAAAGGGGGGGACGCGCGGGGGCGGTGCAGACTGCACGCCCACTCCGCCCCCTGCGCCGGACACTTGCACGGAAGCTCGCGGCGGCAGGCTGTCAGAGTGACCCCTTGCAAAAGCTCCGTGACGCGCATTTGACGAATGCATAGATCGATTTCGTAGCGAAAACATATGACGTATGGCGTCGATGACACGAAATGCAATGCGTAGTTCTTTCGCGCCTTAGATTTATCTCCAATTTTATTATACAGACAATAGGACATACCTAGTATTTATTTAAAAAATAAATATTGTTAAGTACATAATTCTAAATTGTAATTTCAAGTACCCAATAAAGCTGAGATGAATTAACAGCTTACGAGAGAGTGGTACTTGCGTTGCACTCATATTGTTTTTCTTAAATTAATAGGAAAATTTAACATTAGTTATGAACATAGTTTTTCTAGACTAAACATAGATCTCTTTGGATAATGTGTACCCCTATTCCGTAAGTATAATTCCGTATGTCAAATCCAAAAGGTTTTTGGTAGTACTTTTATACGCTTTAATCACACAAGTTTATTCTACAGATAGTTTAAATAAAATTATATTTGTAATACACTTGGGACGTAATTAAATAATCAATATTAGATCGAATGTTTTGAAGATTTTCATTAGAGGGAAATTTATATATGTAATATGTATTAATAGCGAAATAATAACTGAGGTAACTACTTATATCTCGAGGTGAACACTAATGAGGTTAATGGATCTCTCTTTTATCCTTGCTTATAAAGGCATCGTAACCATATCTTAGACTCCATCTTGTCACAAATATGACCAATAATTCACGATGTTTTTTATTCATATTATGTGTTAACAAAGTTTTAAAAAGAAACATTCATTGGTGTAGATCAAATTCGACAACACAAGTTTGACAAAACTAACAATTGGTCAAACAATTTGCTGTATTAAAGTGTATATTTATACTTTAAAATTGAGTTTTAGTACCGCGCGTTCTCAAGGTTATATCCGAGCTACGGTTTTGGAGAATTGTTTGGAATGCGCTAGATTTGCGTACATTAGTTCTTATTTTGGCCACTAGTGGCGCTACCTACCTTAATACTTTACAACAGTCAAATAGGCTCAAGTTTTACTTTTGTTTTAAATTCAGAACTGGACAGAGGTTTAAACACAATTCCATCTGATGTTAAGTGAGATGTGGCCTATTGGAGGGCACGCCAGGAGATGTCATTATAACCGCTGCTTAAATTAACCCATATTAAATTGTCAAGGGAAGATGGAAGGGAGCCACTTCTTTGCTGTTACAAGAAGAGACGAACCCGTGCCGTGCGGCTCCTGGGAATGTCAGCGTGGTTCTAGATGAGTTGTTTGAAAGGGGAAGAGAGAATGAGATTGTGTAGTGGACCATGGAGCATTCTCAACGTAACTCTATACGGAAATAATTAGATAGTTATCTAATTAATTTTAATGATTTATCGTTTGTCTAAGCCATAGATATACATTACATTTATTACTAACAAAAACGCACACACATAAACACAAAAAATATAAATAATCAAAGAAAATAATAAAATAAAAAAAATATAATGATATAATAATAAATATTTTTGTTTCCTTTTCCCATTCGGTTAGTTTTAAGTGTGTAATGCGTGTGTGCTGTGGCTGTTATTGGCCCTGGCTGAGCATTATGCTGAGGAGCAGACTGTTCCACAGCGCTGGTCATTCTTCCAGAGACCACAGCTAGTTTGCGCCTCAGTGGCAAAGAAAGAAAAGGAATGTAAAAACTTAGTTACCACAAAAAAAAATATTATTAAGAGTTACCAGTGTACGTAATGAAGTCTTGTGTACATAGTAAAATTAATAAAAATGTAAATTAAATTAAAAGTTAAAAATAAGAATAATTGTTTTGTGCGGATTAAAAACTAGATTGAAGGGTTTCAAAAACGACACTTAAGACATCAAAATGCTAATTACAAAAACATTTATAGTTATAATTAAATGTATTCGTTTAAAGCATGTTTTTAAGTATGTCAGAATAACACATTCGTCATAGTTTAGATAGTCTAGATAGTGTATGTCGTATTTTTGCATATTATCATAAATCGTATTGCATAACTGAATTTATTATTTCTATTTATTTAAGAAATGATAATGGGTTTTCGCTTTTATTGATGATTTAATTAAATACAGCTACAATTATTAATATATCTTGTTTTTGTTTTTCTCTTACTAAGGTTGCATAAAAGAGATCGCTTGTTAGCCATAAGGCCGCCCGTTGCATCCCTAATAATTTATGTTATTTGTTTTTATTTTAATGTAACGTAGTATTAATAAATAAATAATTTAATACAGGAAAATATTTGATCTTTATAAACAAACTCAGATCCTATTAAAGTTTAATTGTATTTGGTTTTTCCCTCAAAGGCCGGCAACGCACCCACTAAAAATGGGTGTCCCATAGGGTCGTTTGCCCCCCTATTAAAAAAAATGGACGTCTTTAAAACCAATGGCGCCTTTAAGGTTAACCTTTTAAGGTCTCACGAATGAAATATACATTATTTCTTTCGTGATCATTCCTTCTCATAGGCAAGTAGGTTTACAACCTTTTGTGCTTGACACGCCAACGACTTTTGTTATTCTGTTCAGTGTTAGATGCGTACATTAAAAGTCCATTGATGCACAGGGATCGAACCTACGGCCGCTGAAACCACGGATCTCATTAGACAACTTTTTTTTTATATTAAAATATATTTTTTTAACTCTTTTCCAATGCATTTGTCGCGCGCTATGCTGAGACTGAACTGAGATAGACCACAAACACTGTCAAATGTTTACTTACTTGTTGGATTATTATAATTTATAATCTGTGAAAGAAAAAATAGTAAAGAGCCAGAACATTCCCTTATATCAAACCGACCGGACACTTCAGTGTAACAAAATAGCGAGGCATCCGATCATTCGTCAAGGGGGGGCGTAAATCTGGGGGCGCGAGAAGTGGGGGGGGTGGGGGGATGCTTGCGTAACCGGAAGTGCGGATTAGGAATCAATAGTGGTGTAATGATAGTTGTATTGTAATGGACGTAATGCGCTGTTACTTGCGCGGCTGTGGCTATTTTTGTTTGCGAAAAACAAACTGTATTAAAACAGTTGACTAGAAACAAATATCCCTTTAATGGTTGTGTTTACAGATCGTGTCGGATTTACAATGAAACTGTAATGAAAGATTATAAAGGATATTTTTCGCAACCTTGCTTCAATTATTTGCTATTATTATTTTTATTATTTCTAAATAATTATGTATTTTCACTATATTTGCGCATGCTTGGACCTATGTGACTTCTTCAACAAAGAGTCCCTCGTGTGTGCTGAGATATTGCGGGCTACTCGATTGTGAGGAACTTGCATGGATCTGTTCTGGCGCCTTCTAAAGTTCTCATGTCATTTTCACACGTAGGGTATATTCTATAACATATTTTCAGATGTACCTGATTGTCCTCCTTGTGTGATGTTCGAGAGCAAAAGTTAAATAAAATCAGTCTTTTTGCATTCTTTTTGTAACAACTCTTTCGTATTGTCCTGTCAAATTGTGTTTACTCTGTGATCTGTGTCCAATTACAATTTTTTCGAATAGAGTTAACCTTATAACGAGATTTTTTTAACAATTTTATGTCTAGTGTTATAGAAAGTGTATGTTGAAAACATAAGGAAAGTAAGAGAACTGCGGTCGGTGCTGAACTAAGGTCGTATGTTCACGGCTGTGCACCAATGGACTTTGTCCGCATTTAACACTTGTACGTTTGAGCATCGTGAGGAAACCGGAATCCCGATCCCATTTGCGATGACCGCTTATCATAGTTATTGTTTAGCTACGAAAGTCTATTTTTAATGAAACCTTATTCCTAATATACTTTAGTTTGTCTCTACTTAGTGCTGCTAAAGGTCACAAATCCCCGTGACCCCTGACGCACCCTCATTACCCTCGTGGTCTTGACGTGCCCTTCACACCTAACAAATTAGATTTTCTGTTTATTGACTTTTGCATTCATAATATATAAATACAAATAATGTATAGAAAAGAGCAGTGATTGTCTTGAACGACTCTATCGTGGGGTTCGAACCTCAACCTCCATTTAAGGTTCACAAATGAATTGGCTGTTGACTAGCTCTCTTGTTGTGCGGATGGGGCAACATAGTCCTGGAATGGAGGCCGAGATCCAGTCGGTGATGCTTTGGACGGCCTCCCACTTGGTGGACACTGGACAGATGACCAGATAGATGTTGGATGCCGGGGAACCAGCCGTATTGGAAATTTAGGGGAGAGTCCAGCAGTGGACTTCAACAGGCTAAAACGACCGGGCTTTCTTGTTTACTGCACTACCATAAAAACATAAACTAACAACCTTCAAAAAGCCTTCTTAAAAAAAAAAATATTGTGAATATAGTATCAGACACTATCCAATTATAGATATATTTCCACCCCTGTTTTAGTCATGCACATCAATAATATTTGCACCGCACTTACCCCCCGTGAGGGTGACGCGGGGGGCAATTGTGGGAATCAAATGCCGAACAATGGAAGGCTTCCGTGAAGGTTCTATCGTGAAATAGATCGGTTATATCTTACTTTTCGACTGCCTATATTCTACCATTTATTTCAACATTAGTATAGACTGAAACTATGAATGTAAAAATGCTAACGACCAGAAATAAGGAAAAGGTTTTCAAAGTGTTTGATTCGTGGTTTCGTTTAAATGAAAATATTACCTAGTTTGTAGCAATACCTCAGGTTCTCCTTACCTTCCAGTAAGGTCCTTGTTAATCGCTGGACAGAAATTTGCTGCACTGATGAAGAGGTAATCGCCGAAACTGAAGCCTATTGAGGCGAAAGACAAATTGTACTATAAAAATGGTATCGAAAAATTGTTTGACCGCTATAATAAATAATATATATTGTTGAATCGCTCTCGATATATTGAATAATCAAATCAAAATCGAAAAGTTTTTTTCTTTTTGCCTACGTTATTTTTCAGTCGATCTAAATTCTAATTGATAATTATTTTAATTGTTTTCTGTGAAATTAATTAAACACTGCTTCGTAACGGAGTTGCAAAAATTTTTTCAATACATTGGTATTTTACACGCTTTATATTAGCTTCACCTGTATGTATGTATGTAACCGACTCCTTCGGACTCGATTTTGAGACACTTTAAACGGACAGATTTAATTCAAACTTTGTACACTTATAAAGGATCAGCGACAATATAATAATTTCATAGGTTTATCTCGAAAAAACAATGAATTTTTTTTAAGTCCACAAAGCAATACGGTTAAATTGAGACAACACGTATTGCTGCTTGGACTAAAAAGTGGAAAATAAATATAGTTGAAAAAAACTAAAAAACACGATTTTATATATTTAGTATTTTTTGTTCATTACTATTTTCAGCCTAAATTAGGAATTATTTTTCACTGTTTAGTTTTTTAAACTATATTTTTGAGTTTACGAACAACTTTTGTTGACAATTATATGTATAAATACGAAACTATAACCAATATTATATTTGAACTGTGGAAACTTCGGATATCTGTGGGATATTTTTATGTTCTCAATTAATTGTTTTGTTTACTCGCGATGGCGCCAACAACACTTTATAAATGTATTACTTAAGTTCTATATATCTGTTGTACGTACATAAGAAAAGTGTGAATTAGATGATAGGGTTAGAGATTAGAGTTCTTAGACCAGATCCAATGCTAATCACAAACGATCAAGGCCGAAGCAAAAGTGTTAGGATTGTGTTACATAAAGGTCTGTGTTGTTGGTCATAAAAACTGTTAAAGTAAAAATACGTTGTAACATCTTTCGGGTATAATCATCATCATTTTTTCAGTCCATTTCTGGACGTATACCTTCTCCAGTTTGCTCCAGTACGCCCTGCACTGACCTATCTATATCCGCTGGGAGCCAACCTCCTTGACGATTTCGACAATCCACCTAGTCGGTGGACCGCCGCGAGGTCTTTTGTTTTGCCGAGGAGCAGGGTCCATCGGTTCTTGTCCATGCGCGGTATGTGGCCTGCCCACCGCCGTTAAATAAAGGTCTGTGCTTTTCGGTCGGACAAACGTTAATGTAAAAATACGTTTGAACATGAACATGAACACATTAGAGAGAGTGGAGAATTTATTGCCAGTTCTTTACACCGTTCTACGCCCTTGATTTGGGAACTGGCAGTAAATGTAAAATTAGAAGCATTCAATGTATATTTCTTTTTTGACGTTCATAAGCGTACATTGTGTTACCTATATGAATTTTTATTTTACCGTTACTCTATCGAATATCTAGAATATAAACAATAAACTACTCCCTTATCAGAATGCCAAATTGTAAAATGACTGCTTCACGACTGATTTGAGCGCGACCGCCGCTGCGAAAACCGCTGTGTGAGTTCGAAAAGTGAGTTAGAGAATCGCAAGGCAAGTCGCTAGTAATTTATGTAACTGTTTTTACACACAATTTGCGGGATTCAATACATATTCGTAAACATAGGCTTCGTTCTAAAGTATTAATAAATTAGTTCATTTAATTAATATAAAGTGGTATGTTGTGTCAGTGTCATTACTGTAGTAATGCGTATTGCGTACCCCTTCTGTCACTAAATATAGCCCTGGGCGGGTCAGATATTCATAGTGGCGGGGTGGATATACCCCCGTAATGTCCCAAAATCCCTTTGATTTTTTGTTGACATCTCCCCCTGGAAAAGGCTGTTAAGTGGCAAGGGGGAGCTCGAATAATTGAGGGACAGGGAAATTTTTCGTAGCAACTGAACTTAAAGCTTGTGTAAGTAAACAAATAAAAGTTACTTAGAAACTTTTAAAAGCCTTTTTTGATCTTTTATTTAAATCTATTCATAAGATTTAGTGTGATTATTTTAAAAGACAGCCTATAAACATAAATGTACAAAGCCCCGTTTTTTTAGAAGAGAGTGTTCAGAGGAGTTGTTCGGATGACCTGCAGCTGAGTTTCATCACCTCGATGTCCGTCGTTCTACTACTTAGAGTTTTTAAGGCATATTTTGCCATGCACCACATGTGGAAGCAGCTGCCCACTGAAGTATTTCCAAACCAATTTAACTCAGGGTGTTTCAAGAAAAGATTATACCTATAGTTAAAATGCCGGCAACGCATTCGCGAGTCCTCTGGCATTGAGAGTGCCCATGGGGGGTGTCACGTAACATCAGATGAGCCTCTTGCCGTTTGCCCCCTGTGTTATAAACATGTGTGTGTACTTATGTTCACGTGTTAGAAGTAATACTTCTTTAGCGTTAACAAGATAAAAATGTTTTTAAAAATTTATCTTTCGCTTTATTCTACGTTTGTAAAAAAAAACTGCACTACCAATAGAAAAAAAGGTATTTAATACATTGACTAATAGGTACATTTAATACATTACACGCATTATCTAGTTAAATAAAGTTTATTTAAATATCACAAAAAAATATTTCTACATAATTAAAGAAATGGACATTTTTTATTTTAAAATGTTGACTAAGCTAATTTCTGGGTGTCGGTTTTTTGTGACGGTATGCGGGTATTGGTTTTTTGTGACGGTGTGCGCGCGCATCGTAAACATTTACTCATTTTTCACTAACGCGCCAAAAGAAGTATAACTTCAAAAAAGATCTACGGCTTAAATACACCATTATTATAGAAACACTTCATAACAATAGTAAATAAATATAATAAAAATAACTTGTACATTCTTCCATTAAGCAGGAAAGTCTCATGTCTTTGCCACATCCACCGTAACTCAAACCTGTTAGGCCCAAAACCTCTTCGTGAGAGTAGATGGGGGCCAAGTCAGTGGAACAATTGATTAGATTGAAAAGGAAAAGATTTGGAGCGACTTCCGACCTTCAGTAATTGAAGAGGCATCGCAGGAATAACGTTAATAAATTAAACTGGATTAACTGTCTCTTTAATGTCTGCCTGGAAGAGATTGCTTAGTTGCCATAAGTTCGTTACACAATGAGATTACAAAATTTTCCTTTCTTTGTAATCCTAGAGTTACTAGAACTAAAAATCTTCTATACGTACCTGCGGCTCGCTTATCTGCTACTTAGAATGGTCCAGTGTTTCTAAGTTTCTATTTTGTTAGTTATTATTATCATTATTAAAAAATATTTTGTGGTTGCTTGTTTTATTTTTTCCCTTGCTAGCATTCTTATGTTCTAATATAATTGATATGTACAATTTGTGATTTCATATTTTCTTGTTAGAATATTATGCATACACGTTATTTTAAAACTTATAAATAAATAAAATAAACACTCATTATTATTTTTTATTGGATTATCTTGTTGTATTATCTGTATTATACTGTAATTAAATAAATAGATTTCTCATTTTCTTATTTTCAGTATTCTTAAGTTACAAATAACAATTTCCCCTACAGGAAACAAATCTACATGCACCGGAAAAGCCCTTGTACAAAGCATATTTCCCTGCAATTCCAAGAGCAATTTCACCGCGGAAAGAGGCAAATAGAAGTCATGTTGGCTAATGCAACACGCGAAGGCACGTGGGCTAATATCGAATGGGCTCCGTATTCATTGTTTTTTACCTTTACATTCAAAGAGAATTTTCCATAACGGACTTTTTAGTACCTAGTTTTATTACCTACTAGCTGCCCCCGCGAACAGGGGTTCATCTTCGATTGCCTCAATTTTACATTTCGATCTAGCCTAACTTAAGACTAATAACTAATTTAAAACTCACCTTATTTACTAAAAAGGATATTTAATATAAGAAAGTGTCCATTAGGTTACAGTTTCTATTAAGGAGTGTCTCTGTTAGGCGTGTTGGTAAAAGTAAAAAATCATGGCTTAGCAACGTAAGGGTATTGCGACTGCGAAAGAGTTGACAAGAGTCAAGACACGCTTCAAGAGACTGACGGCCAACCAGTAATCGAGAGGCACTAAAAAAAAAGACTCTGGTTAAGTGTACTATTTGTTCTACTTACCACTGTTACCATTGCACTTAAGACTAACGTTCTAAACTAATCACAAATTCGAATGGTTTTGTCCTTGCCTTAGGTTATATATATAGGTATAAAAAAAACTTTTCCAATTTTTCTCTACATAAAAACCTTCCTTAGAGTTCAAGGAAAAATTACTCGATAAGATCCAGCCGTCTTCTATAGAACCCTCTACGGATAGACTTATTAAGGTTGAATGTTTTTACAAATTTAAGGTACTGACTGAAAAGGCCACACACAGGTCCTAATGAGGTAGGGGACAGATATTTCTGTGTGTTTGATCAACCCGAAACAATTATGAAAACTAACCAAAGCCCATACCGACCATACAATAACATTTTTAACTTATAACTTACAATTGACTAAGGGTCAAATTAAAATTCAACATCCCGCACTAGGTGATCTGAAGTGACCCATGACGGTTTTCCAAATCCCTATTAAATTTTGGGGCTTCATTTGAACCACGGATCCCTAAACCACCCCCAAGTACGCACGCCACTCATTATTGGGCCGTAAAAGTAATTACATACAGTGCGTGACCCGGCGATGTCTGCAATTACCTCTAATCACAAATGAACTTACGAAATTGGGGCGTTCTGATTAAACAAGAAAATGATTGCGTTTTGTTTGTTCAGGGGATGTAATGGTATCGAAGTTTAGGTTAAAATGTAGAAGATTTTTTTAGCTAAAGCATGCAATAGGGGTCTAGGCTCCGAATATGATTTTGTCCCATTCGGTGTCGAGATCCTTGGTCCGTGGGGTCCTAGCGCTAAAAGGCTTTATAAGGAAATATCAAAAAGGTTAGTCGACATCACAGGAGACCGAAGATCTGGCAGCTACCTCGGACAAAGATTTAGTCTGGCTATTCAAAGGGGAAACGCTGCCAGTTTTCGGAACCTTGCCCAAAGGGACTCCTTTTAATAATATATTTTAGTTATTGTTTTATATTTTTTAAGGTTTTTAGTTTGATATTCAAAGAATGTTATTTTTAAGTTGATTTTTTTACTAACCTTACATATAAAAAGCAGGTTACATTTCTGCGCAAGCGAACGTTTCTTTAAACCATGACGATGTATAAGCTAGCAAGCTAATTTTTTTTAAATTAATTTTGATTTTTTTTTATTATTCCACATATGGAAGGCATAATATTTACAAAAAGGTTGAATCATTTACAAAAGGAAAAAAAGCAATAAAAATATTAAATACATTTTAATGAAATTAAATTGCAAATTTTAAGGTGGAAAAATTTCTAAAGCTTAAAGAATTTCTTTATACATAATTTTGAAGTTCATTAGTTTATTTTACTTAAAGCCTTAAAAAAATATAAAAGTATTAAGAATTAAACCTGTCATAGAAATTAAAGAATTTTTTTTTTTAATTTTTAACTAAGTAATACCTAATTCGGTTGTGTGACGGTGCGAAAGCGAGGGTATGTTGTACGTGAGTGTGTGTATGTTTATGCTCATGATGCAGGTGATTTTGCGCACGGATATTCTTAAGCATTTTGTCTATGCTCAAGCTTTTATCACTCTGTACGCACGTCGTGTCTCTGGTCATGTAATGAACATTTAAATACCCAGTGGGTATTAAGGAAAAGGCTCCGATTAAATTTTGAGTCCAATGAATTCAAAATTGTAAACTTAGTGCCTATCAACATAGTTAATTCGGTCAAATAAGCATCAAAGAGTACAGTCGCTATCATAAGCCTTGTTATTTATGTTTGAGTACTCGACTGTACACTCGAATGGCAAAGCTAGGTGTCGGGATGAGCTATGATTAGTGACGGTCAGGTGGGCGCGGTCGATAACCCCCCATTCCCCACAACTAACATCCCCCTGCATTAAAGGGGGCTCTCAAGTATTGATTCGCGCGAAACGTGATTTGTACGCACTCTATTTACTGGACAATCGGATTTATTTATGACCGACTGTACATTGCTGGTCAGCTATATAAAGCAAAGCGCTATTTGGTAACAAGCTCGCAATGAAAGGCAATCTCTAGAAATGGAGTGTTGTAAATTTTACTTTAATGTACATTGCGGAGGGATTTGGGTGTTGCAATATTCAATTGGAACTAAAACGGTATTGAATACCGTGTGTATATGTGTTTTCGTAAAGGTTGTTGAGATAGTGTTTACGAGTTGCGGTCAATAGGCCGTTGCCGCACCTACGTTGTCTTCAAGCAATGCGTTTGTATCACGACATCTAGCGAATTAGGGTTGAAACTTTTGACATATTTTAATTAGTTTTTAAATAAAAATATACGTTATGGATTTTAAGAATAGTTTGACCAGAAGTAAGACAAAAACAATTCATAATTTTTTTTCTTGGATAGTGTCATGTTTATGGATACTTACTTTAGTAGGTGCGTTGCCTAAGGAGCATATTCTTTAAACCAGCCTGAGTCAGCACAACGTATCGGTTTCTCCAGCACCAGAAGTGAAATACCCTTCTGGGGTAAATATGTTCTATTAAAAACGCTGGTTTATTGGACTTGACAATTGCTTAAAATGATTAATGGAACTGCTAAATCAAAGGTCCCAGCTGAATTCTATTGTATTAGGTTTTTAATAACAACGTCATCGGCTGTTAAGGCTATCGGTTTTCACGTCCAAATAGTCCCTTCGATGTCGTTATAACAGATTTTGACTGTATGTTGGTTTTGCCATAAGCTTTTCCACCTATATCAACTTGTAAATGAACTGGGAAACGAATTAAATATATCTATACTTATATTATAAAGAGGAAAGATTAGTATGTTTGTAACGAAATGGCTCAAAAAGTACTGGACCGATTTTAAAAATTCTTTCACCATTTGAATGCTTGCTTTAATTGCAAGAAAATAAATAAGGATCCCTACAAAAACTACAATAATGGTACCCAAGGTGTTAAAAAAATTCCTATAAAATATCTTTCATCGCATGGGCTGCAAAAACTATTGATGAAAGAACAAAAAAATGTTCCACAATATTAAAGAACATATCTACAAAAAAAGTTTAAAAATAAATGCCGCCAGTTATAAATTTTTTTAAATTTATTTTCATTTTCTATTAATTAATTAATTTTAATTATTATACTACGTAGGTTAGAATATTGTAAATGTATTTGTGTGTTGGCAATCTTTAGATTATAATAAAATGTCGTGTGCGACAGCCCTCCATTTTGTTTTATTTACTAAGTGGTTGGGTACGGTCTTAATTGACGAACGATATTATTCTAATGAACTTTCCTCGTGTGATTTATTGAAAGTACGAATTGTAATAATTTATTAAACACTATAACACAAATTACCAGCAAATATATTTAATGTAACTAAAAATCTTCAAAAATAATATAAAACTGGTTCATTAGACATAATGGCTTTGTTATTCTTCTTTTATATAAAATATATTATAATGCATCTCACAATTTATTATATATATATTTTTTGTATAAGTAGGTAATAATTGTTAACTGTGTTTTATGTTTGGTTGTGTATTACGTTTTTGGTTTTTGTGTATAATGTAATTGTTTAGATATTGTATAATAAGTAGCTGTGGATAAGAAAATAAATAAATAAACATTATTAACAGAATTTTAGTACATATTTTTTAGTATACATTTGTATATGTACAAAGAAACCGTGGATTTTTTTAAATTTAGTGCAACCCTAACCTCGAAAGAGTCAGAATACGAAATACCACCCGTATCACCTCGACTGCCAATCCATAACTGAGCGTTTTTAAAGGCAGATTCTGGCGCACCAACTCTATGTAGAACCAGCAACTCAATAAAAGAGCGTTCCAAGGCCGGCGAGCCCTCTGAGAGTGTCCATGGGCGGTGGAATCATTTTACATCAGATGAGCTTCCTGCCCGCTTGCCCCCTGTTCAATCTTGGTTTTTTACAGTACGAAGTAGTATTGTTAAGAAATCAACAAGTCTAACAGTTCAATTAAATTCGATTCAAAATCATTTATTCATATAGGTAACACAAGGTAAACTTATGAACGTCAAAAATTAAATACATATGAAATGCTTCTAATTTTACATTTACTGCCAGTTCTTAAATCAAGGGCGTAGAACGGAAGAGAAGAATTGGCAATAAACTCTTCGCCACTCTTTTTAATCGCCAAGTTTTTTGTTTTACACTACGTTTGTAAGGAGCTGCAACCATTACACCATGTTCCACATGACATCTTAAGTAATTAATTATAATAAAATAAATTAAAAACAAAGATTTGTCCTCTATCAGCAGGAGGCATGGTGAAATAGGAGCACGCACTTATATACCTACCCGTGAGAATAACACAATTAGTTGTAATAATAATAATGGAAAACATATTAATAATACTCAATCTAATAGGCATGTATGTGATCCTACGCCTCCTGTGCCTGACACACGCCGTCAACTTTTCGATAAAAAAATCTGCTCTAATCTTTCAAATATCTTAAACATAATTAATGGCTTATTTATTTATAAATCAATTAAGTGTAACGGAACGTCGACCTTATGAATTTAATTAAAATATTATCCGTCTTTTGACTTAAAAATACAAAAACAATTTTGCATATTATATCAAACTAGATTAATTAATGTATTTATAACAGGCGTATGTTCACAGATGTTGTTAATTGGTAGAAAGTTTTTAAAATCAGTTATGATGTCACTTTGTAGTTCATCTTCATATTAGATTATAATAAATATGGGTCTCTATAGAATATCTTTTATCTTAACCTGTATAGTAATAATAATAATAATAATTAAAAAATTATAAATAAAATTAAATAAAAAATTTAGTCCCCGTAGCAGTTTTTCCTCGCGATACTTATTCGTTGAGCGAGGAAATCAACAGCTAGTGTCTCCAGTACTCTCCAGGCACCATCATATATCTTTAATATCTGTGCACTTGAACCTCCAAGACTCTATTATCATAATTTAATGTAGACAAAATCACGGATGCTACATGATTAAAATCTATAAGTTATTGCATTTGATAGCCAGAGATTATAGACCGTAATCACAGATGTTAATAAACTGCGTAAAGGTCGTAGACGATTGTCCATAGAGTACCATAAAATATCATTGGAACCAGTTTTAAATGTTTAATTTCGTGTTATGCTCACTTTAAATTTGTTTTCTAATGTTCGATTTTTAAACATAGACTTTAATCATTTTTAATGTTGCAAATATGGAGATTGTCTTAAGGAATTTTATGTTACGCAAATTTTTGAACGTTATACATACATTAAAATAAATATCACCGAAATTCTAAATCCTATTAAAATGCTAGTTAAGAAGTAATATTAATTATAAGAGATATAATAGGCAGTTGTAGGTTTAATAATAATATATAATTTATATATATATAATATAGTATATAATATAGAATATATAGTTTAGTTATATACAGTTATTTGTTAATACTTAACTTCCTTTACCATTGATCGGAACCCCTTCGTGGGTTGCTTCCTAACGGAAGACCTGGATCAGTTTTCCAAATATCCATCCAAATATTTTTCCTATTATATTTTTCTATTTCTTCTATCCACCTTTTTTTAGAGGGCCTCTTTTTTGAGAGCAGAACAGAAACAGAAAACTTGTAGCAGTTATGTAGAGTTCGTGATGGTGGGAAGATGTCGTTGGAGGTTCGACGATTGGAATATTTTAATTCTCTGTCCCTGATAACTCGTCCCCTAAAGGTCAATTCTTTTATATATAGATATTCCACACATGGGACCAAAGATATGAGAGCCCAATTCCCTGATCCTCGGAGTTGAATAAAAAAATGGCATATTTGAAACATTTCAAACATAAAGCATTTTATAAATTTGACGATTATTTAAATGATCCTAATCCTTGGGATTGATTTGCTCCAGTTCAAACAATTTGTATGACTCAAAACTTGGCGATTAAAAATAGTGACAGAGAGTTTCTTGCCAGTTCTTCTTGCCCGTTCTACGCCCTTAACTGGTAGTAAATGTAAAATGATATCAATTTAACATCTTTTCTGTTGACGTTCATAAGTGTACTTTGTTACCTATATGAATAAAGTCAATTTGAGTTTGAGTTATTCCTGTTTAAAATTTTACGTTATGTAGACCATTAACATTAATGGGATGAGAAAAAATCACTCGACTTCCGCGAAAGGTAGACAGACAGGCAGACAAGTTATTAACTCACAGTAACATTTAAATTGGAATCGATTTTATATTGAATTTCTGCGACACCTTAATGGCATGTTAGGTAATCCGGTCTCGTCTATTGACATGAATAGCTTGCATGGAGCTGGTAGATTTAGGCCGTCAGCCTTATTAGCTTGAATATTATAAGAGTAGTGTAGACCTAGTAGTTGTTGTAGTTGGCCTAAGCTTCAGAGTGCGACTCTTGTCCCTGAGGTCATAGGTTCCCCGGCTGTGCACCAATGGACTCTCTGTCAATATGCGCATTAAACATTCGCTCACGGTTAAGAAAAACATCGTGAGGAAACTTGCATTCGACCCAAAAAGTCGACAGCGTGTCAAGCACAGGGGCTGATCACCTATTTGCCTATAAGATTGACAAGTCATGAAACAGACACAGAAATCTATCCCAGACCGAACAAGGTTGTAGCGTCACTGTTTTTTTTTTTGTGTTTATTATGAATAATATAGATTTTTTTTGTGTACTCATAATCGAACAGTGTTAAAACACAGAGATCATGCATTCCTACCCCGACTTTGCACGAAAGGGAGTGCTATTTCATACGATCAACATTCCCAGGAGAAGTCTTCAAGCGATAAACAGAAGACAGGACTGAAAGAAGGCTGGACTTATGTGGGCTGGAATATAATTTGCCAATGAGAAGGAGAAAATTTTTAGTTTTTTACTAAGTGTTATTTTGGATATCACACAATCGCAATATCTTTGCTTGAAGATTCGGATGTGATTTTTGCGTAACGCGGTTTTGATGGACGCCCGCCCGCCCTACAGAGTGCGTACAGACACGTATACTTTATTTATTATAGTTACAGTACTGGCCATTATTCAATTTTCTTTTTATTTATTAAAATATAACAAATCGAACAGACACAATTTTGTAGGCTAGTTATCTATTATTCTAAAATAAATGATAATTACGGTGAACATAAAATTGGCAAGAAATAAAATTATGACGTACAATGTACACACTTAACTTAATAGTAATTAACTTATTTAAAAATACTTATTCACCTACGGAAACTTAATTTAAGTTGGCGCCTGGCAGATTGTACTGGTGACCCCAAAGCTAGTGCTTTCCTAGATCAACGAATAAGTATCGCAATACAGCGAGGAAATGCTGCCAGCATTAAAGGTACACTGCCACAGGGACCAAACTTTTTAAATTGGTTTTTTTTTATTAAACTTGTAATGATTTTTATTATTATTATGTAGGTTAAGAAAATTGTAAATACTGTATATTTGAATGTTTTATTTTAATAAAAATAGGCTCATGTGAAAATTTTTAAGAGAAATTAAAATGTTTTTACAAATTCTTATAAATCTTAAATTCTTAACAACTATTTATACCAACTCTCAGCCACACTCTCAAACATATACGCACACACACCAATTCACACACACATTCACGCAAACTTAAAATTGTTTTAAGCATGCACCGTGTACCACGGAATAATTGTAATCTAGTTACCCACAACACAGGGGTGTGGGGACTAGCGTTAGATCTATTTTGTCACAGCCATATTTCTGTCATGAATAAAGATTTTATTATTAAGTTTATACTTTTAAGACTGTCAGAATTTGTAGGCTGAAATACTTTAATAGCTACCACGGATACGCGACACGAGTCCTTCCATTCATATTCTTATTGTATATGTAATACGAAAATATATATTTTTGTACTATTTGTTTTATTATAGCCAACTAACGAACATAAACTTAAATTTATGTAATATATCTATAGAATAAAATTAATATAAAAATCGATTATACGTATATATATACGTATATACGAAGAGAACTTAAATATATTCTATGTTTGTTTGTAATTTGTTTTTGTTTGTTGTATGGGTAAAACTGTCTCTCCAAGTATGGGGTCACTGAAAATCTGTGTTGCTTGCTGGAAGTTGGACCCATTTTCGATTGAGATTGTCCTTTTGTATTTCATTTGGGAAGCAACATAAATCATTTTTACTGTACATATGTTGTCACACGAGACAGCAAGGAACATTACGATCTAGCCTAACTTAAGACTAATAAGTAATTTAAGTCTTACCTAATTCACTAATAAGGATATTTATATAAGAAAGTGTACAATAAAACTTACAGTTTGTATTAATGGACTCTGTTATTGTTTTCAATAAATATAAATCATTTTTCTTACATACATTTGCGTTCATACAAAATTATTATACACATTAAGTATTAAAATTAGTACCCTACTAAGTACACGTACTTCAGCCCTCGTCGGACCCTTCGTCCGAATGAAAAATGGCACAATTAGCCGCGCAGACAGTGAAAAACAAGTGCACTCTATCTACCCTGGCGTAGTGACGTAGCCACTCATCAATAACACGACACAGATAGCATCGACTTTTCTAATTACAGTTTATTTACGCGTATTAAATCTGTGGGGTTTTGTTTAGATAACCACTTGCTAGGCCCTGATGTTTACATGTCTCATTCATATATTTTATGCTAGAAAAATTTAATTTTGCTGAACATCGAATCATTTTTTTTTCACCCATGGCGCAGGCTACCTGGTCTTTCGACCATACCGCTTAGTCTTTCGTAGAATTTTTCCTTTAATTATATATTAAGTTCATTTATGGAGAATCGAATCACTAACACGGATGACCGTAAAGAAACGAGTACATATGTTCTATGTTAGTAATTTACTTATAGGCTTTAAATAACCAAATCTAGAAACATACATGAAAAATCTAAATGTAATTCCACAACTTAACGCAAATAATGCGTTACATGTGCTAATAAGTGTTACATAACAAATACATATATTATGAGAAATATTTACTATAACATACAATATAAATAATACATATTGTTCGAAATACAAAATTTTAGTTTAATAAATTATTATTATTAACAAAAATAATAAATTATGTTTGTTAATAGTTACGTACTCACTTTTATAATTCTGTAGTGAGTTTTGTGCGTTTTGTGAACTATTACCTTATTGTTCCTAACTAATATAATTTCTCCATATCCTTACGACTGACAATTGTGTGCTTTTCTTCTTGGTAAGATATATCGAAACCAGGTATGTACTCAGGACTTCTATTATTGTAGTACAGATATTTGTATCGGCGGCCATCGAACCGTTCTTTATGGTACACATATAGTATATATAAAATAATTCTTAGCTATGATGAAAATGAGAGAGATGTATAAATCAGAATCTTACGATGATGACCATAGTAGACGTTTTTTGACTTATTTAACACGATTCATTAATTAAAATAATGCACTGTAGTATTTCCGAAATTTGACTTTCTTTCAACAAAAGAGAGTACCAATTCTTAGAAGTCTGACAACGATTTGCGAGCCTTCTGGCAATGAGTGCCCATGGACTGCATTCAAATCAGATGGGGCCTCATCTATGCCTCCTGTTAAATAAAAAAAATACAATCCTTTACATTATATTTGTAATAAATATAAACCAAGCTATTGCCTAATAATATACTATTAGTATTAGAGCAGTATGGGCCTGGTGGCTTAAGCGTGCGACTCTCATTCCTGAGGTCGTAGGTACGAACTGTGAACTAACTTGAACGGTGAATGAAAACATCGTGAGGAAACCGGCTTGCTTGCTTGGGTCTAAGATCCAAAAAGCGACGGCGTCTGTCAGGCATCTGCTAGCCTATTAGATTGACAAATTAATGAAAATGAAACAGATACGGAAATCTGAGGCCCAGACCTAAAAAGGTTGTAGCGCCACTGATTTATTTTATTTCTTAATAATGAAAATTCTTTGTAACCATATTATCGTCATCCAGCAGAGCTGATTGATATGCATCAAGATAATTCGTGAAAATTTTCTCGGAAACGGAACGCAGGAACATAAAAAGTCCCAAAAGGAAAAACTCTAATCAATCATTAAGTTCCTCGCTATAAATCAATAAAACGTCCATTAATTTTGCGAAGACTTGGCTAAATAATAGACACCGTAGACTCTCATTAACACCGCTAGGGGGCGCCACGGGCGACCGGCGACCCGGCGCCGAACACTACAATCAATACATTCGCGAGTGGAAACGGAAGCTCCCGAAGCTTTACGAAAATGGCCGATTGGCAGCACATGACAACTGTCAAATGGAGCCTGAAACTGCAGGTCCGGATGGAATTTAGTAAAAAAAGTGCATATAGTGCAGTGTACTGCGGTGTCGTGTGTTATTTTTGTTTGTGACAACATTGTGTGTTTTGTGTGAGTATTATCTGTTTAAAGTATAACTCAGAAAGCTAATTAATCGTTCACCTTGATTAGCCTGAACTAGGTTTTAAATGTTTTCGTTTAATAATGAGACAAATCGATCTTTGGTGCAATGCAACATTTTTCTGGAGTTTAGTTCCATTAATTAGGTCAAACATGGGAAATTGTACCTTTAATGTTAGGAACGTTTTTCTCGCTTAACAAAAGATTATATTGAATAATAATATAATTTTATTTAGTTTTGTATCTAGTGCGCATATCAATTTTTTTGTACAAGTTTTATTTATATTTATAAATGAATTGTTTATATAATGCCAGAGGAATCGCGAGTGCGTAGCCGGCCTTTAAAATAAAATTTCTTTAGCTATTTCTAAAGACATCTTATGTCGATTACATAGTGTCTTAATATATAATAATATAAATATATATTTTTTTAATCAATACTTTAGTATATTTCATGAGAATGCTTGACCTTGACCAACAAGCACAGATGCTGCAAACCAATCCATTTTTATAAGACCCCTGCATCATGTAAAACGCTGTAGAGTTTCAACTGAATTAACCGCGCGGTAGGGTTCACGTAACACTGGTCCAATGCGTCCGGAGATCTCGATTTTGCTACAGTAATTAATTAATAATTAGAAAACATATATATTTATTTTATGTAGTCACAAAAATACATACATAGTGTTACCTACAGACGATAATGTCTAAAAACATAAAATACATAATATTAAACACATAAGATACACAATATCGCTACTGTGAACTCACTCTGCGAACATATAAATTGTCATTAGTGTCGGAGACAGTAGTAGAAGCAACGTCTTTGTTAACGGTGATCTGTGCAACTGGTTCTGGACTTTGGTATCGCCAACAATCTAGGCCTTCGCCATCGCACATATCCCCTAGGTACAAAGAAACCGAGTTGTAGAATAGGTGGTTTGCTTTCCCCCAGGACTTTAAGTAGATAGAAGGCCAACTCTATGTCCTGTCTTGTTTCTAATTTATTGAACCCCACAATCCGGAAGACAAATAATGTCGGGTACATTAAAGGATATTAGGTACAGATGCCATCAGCGCTCCTACAGTATTAAGTTTCATGTGTAGCCCAAACAGACGAGTTACAGACAGATAGACATAAAATTTATGAAACACAAAATAATAATTATCAAAAAAGGAAAATTAGGAAGAAATATAAAAAAAAATGGAATAAGGTACATTTTAAGTGTCTATTGTGTGTGTGTTGTGTAACTGGCCCTGGCTCAGCATTATGTGGGGAGACGTGTTCCACAGCGCTGGTACTTCTGCCAGAGACCACAACACTTAGTTTGCACCTCAGACGCAAAAAAAGAATAATAATAGTAAAAATTTACTATGTGAGTAAAGAAGTCTTGGAAGATTACTTCCTTTCATACTCTTAACCAATGCGTTGTACACGCTTGTCCTTCATGTTAGTAAACGTTGCCTTTCGAAGCACAAACCTCATTTTGAATGCTTTCTCGCAAATTTCCCAAGGAAACCCTGGACCTGAGAACCCTAATACAGGTATTTTTTTACTCTAAAGGGTTCCCAAACGTTTACACGGTTGAAAGCATTGTTATAAGGTATAAACACATATTTATTTATGGAGGTTTAAAATTGTGAAAACACTAACACACATATATTATCATTCTAGTAGGAGCAGTGTTGGCCTACTGGCTTCACCACGCGACTCTCACTCGGTCGTAGGTTCGATCCCCGGCTGTACACCAATAGACTTTCTTTTTACGTGCGAATTTAACATTCACTCGAACGCCGTGAGGAAACCGGCTTGCCTCAGACCCAACAAAGTCGATGACGGGTGTCAGGCACAGCAGGATCACCTACTTGCCCAGTAGACTGACAAATGATCGTGAAACAGATACAGAAAAATGAGGCCCAGACTTAAAAAGGGTTGTAGCGCCACTGATTTATTTTATAATTTCAGAAGCTCGCATATGTTAAACAGTAAAAAATTGCCTACAATTTAATCCTACGTATATAAAGTATCACTAATTAATAAATATTGAATATTAATATTCCAAACACCTCGTTATTAAAGTTATTCATGTTATGGTAACTTGTGTAGCTGTCAATAATTTAATTGTTTGAATTAATAAAACTCTTGTAAATAATTTGACCTGGCGTTAGTTACCGTTGACAAGAACATCGATGGGCAACTTTCAAATATTGTGTTACAGCTACATTGGTTATTTCGTTGTTACATTTAACACATGAGTGGGTTTGCTGGCAACATTATGGGTAACAGTTGGAAGGTCTACAAAAATTAACAACTTTTTTATTTATTTAGGATGTACTGATATCAATTTGATTAGGGCACTCGACATAGACAGACAGTAGGTTATAAATATAAATTTAATAACGAAAATGTTAATAATAAGTGTGTGTTCTTATAAAGGTTAATAAATTCGTAGGCTTGATCTCCAACTCGAATCAGCTTGATTTTCTCTCTCTACGCAGAGAGAGACATTGCGACTCTATGCGTATTCAAACGATGCTATGGCGTGTGCTAAACAGTTCTTTGGGTTGATTCCTGCCTCATTTTAACAAATTATTTGTATTAATTTAAAATTTCATCAGCATCACCTTGATAGCTGGATGTCTTCCACTCCCGCTTGACAAGACACATTCTTTTGCGAACTAGCGAAATGTGGAATCGACTTCCGGTGCAGATCTTCCTTGGGAGATACAATTCCAATTGGTTAGATACAGACTCCTCAATGGCCGGCAACGCAACCACTATGTGTCCATGGGCGACGAATGCCCCTTTTTGGGCGTCCCATAGGCTCATTTAGCCCGTATAAAAACAATGATACAAGTGCAATTACCAACGCAAGCACTTCAAATGCAGTAGTGGGTAGAATAGTGTGTGTTGAAAAATGTAAAAACTAGACATTTCAACAATACCCATTTCTCACATATAATTCGAAATTAACCTCTGCTCTGTGTCTAATCATTTTGTGAAATATTTATAAATTATTTTTAATGCCACACTGAGTGACTATCGTTGCGTGAAAGTTGGTCTGAGAGTTGGTTAACGTGAAAGTGATATGTGACATTTAATTGCCTTTATCTTTAACATATATATGTAAATTCCGATCAACGAAGTCATATCGGAAAGTAGCTATATTTAAATATGTTAAAATACTCGCTCAAGAATAAGTTACGCATCTTTAATTAATTTAAGCTGTATGCCGCAGAGCAGGCGGAAATAATAAACGGCTTTTGAGTCAATCCTCCTTTGATTTTGTTCCCTTTGGAGTAGATTCATGGGCCCTGGGGTTCAATGTGCACTGGCACTAATTAAATATTTAAGTTGGTAAAAAGTACCAGTGACCTCAGAGCTGGTGTTTTCCTCGCTCAACGCAATCGCAAAACAGCGAGGAAATTTTGCCAGCATGAAAGGTACACTGCCAGGGACCGAACTTTATAAATTTGTTTTAATTTTCTGTTAATCAATTATAGTATTATTTTTATATATTTTAAATACTGTATATTTGTGTGTTGTGAATAATATTTGCATTTGATGTAATGTATGGAATTTTTATAGATCACTAGCTGATCCGGCAAATGTCGTTTTGCCATGTTTATCATTTACAATAAAAAATAGGGGTTGATCGTAGAGGGGTGAAAACTAGGGGTTGTATGTATTTTTTAATGCTGTATCATAAAAAAATAAAAATAATATTGATGGAACGAAACAGCCTGATTTCGTCTCCTTGCCCCTTTTCATCTTTCCCAGACATCCCGCATCTCACTTGACTCTCACATCAGGTGGTTTGTGACCAAACGTCCAGTTCTGTATAAAAAAATATTTATTATTATAGTAAAGAGGAAATAAACTTTCAGCGCGTAATCGCGGCTCGGGCATGCGTCGCGTAGCATGAGCGGTGCGCGCGCGCACGAGCCTCGCGACGCGCCGCGCCTACACCGCTCGCATCCTCACCCACAGGTAACTTATAGATTTATATGATTTATAGAATTATATATTAATTAATTGTTATATGGGATTGCTCAACAGTTGTTTGGTTATTTAAGAATAGAATTAGATGTAGAAACTCCAGGCTAAATTTGTAGAAAGCGTTTTTAATCGAAGCTTTAAAGATTTAACAATCGTTGTTATTTTATAGTAAGTATATTTTTTGATTACCACGCGTTAAGGAGGTGAAAGAGTAATAAGGTCTGGGCGATACTTTCGATTTCTGCCAGGTGCCTTAGTTAAGAGATTTGTAGTACTGGTTAAAGCGTGCTTAAGGCATTGACAGATAATTGTTTTTTTTTTAATTGTCTCTGCACAAAGACATCATTTAACATGACTTGCCTAGCTTAAGAGTAATACGTAATCTAAAACTAACCTTATTTACTAAAAAGTATGTTCAACATAAAAAAATCAGCAACATTTTCTAAATTCCGTCTGCAAAAGCCAACCTAGGAGTTCAGGCACCTCTCATTCGAATTCTTCGCGATTATAACCGATTAAACAGTACTTATCCGGACCTGGATATATTCGGTAGTGGGCTGATCAATTTTAAAGAAAGCATTGTTAAGTACCTATCTCGTAACTAAACTAATCCGTTGTTTTGCTGGTAATTTTAGCTTAAAAATTTAAATTCTGGTATTTTAATCGTTTTTTTTGTTTGTTTAATCACCGTATATCAACTAGTGTTATGTTTGATATGGTAAATTTGAATATGTATATAAAGAAAGTGTCCAATAACACAACTCTATTAAGGGGAAGACACTCTGTTCTTGTGTACTACTTTTTTCCACCTACCACTGTTTAGTAACTACTGTTTTGTTACTAACGTGCTAACTAATTCATAAATTCGAATGGTTTTGTCCTTTTCAATCTTCACTAAGCCCGTGGTGACAAAAAGTTGAATAATAAAATTAATAGTATAATTACTATTTATGTACGAAACTCTGTGCCCTTTTCCCTTGTCATTTGTTATCAATTGTCCGCTAAGAAGCTTTGACGACGTAACCATTACTGCCTACGCACTTGGCCACCCTTTCGCCAGCTCCAAGTTGAATAGCCTCGACATTCACGTGTTGGTGGAGCGTATGAATGACGGTCTGACACTAAGTACGACAAGAACTGGGTAAAAATTCTAAAATCAATTTCAATATGATGAATATACAAAAAACAATATTTTCGGCGGGCATTTTCTAGTCTGTAAAATATTTTTGATTATACTTTTTAATAGATACGTTTAGAATGGTTGCCAAAATGAAAATTATTATCTCAATGTTGCAATTTTTTTATTGTTTTACTTAAATACCATGCAATTTGCGTTTAATTAAATAAAATAAAGCAATCTATGTTTGTAACAATTAGAGATATCGCACAAATAACTTAATGGTCGTTTTGTGCCACCCACACTGTATTTAAGGCGAAGTTTAACTAAGAAACAATAACTTTATATAAGAGTTACTTTTTTCTTTATACAAATTATTTAACACCAACAAAACATATTGAAGAAATTAAAGAATAATTGAAGAACATGAATAGCATAAGAGCGACCATAAAATACCGTATCCCGATAAAGATAAAAACGAAACTCAGTTTAAAACAATACACTGGCTCCTCTGGCGCAGCAACCAGAAGTCCTTTTTTAAGGACCCTGAGTCGAATTGATTTGGAAATGGTCAGTGGTCAGCTGGTTCCACATAGTGGTGGTGTGCTGCATCAACTGCGCTATTTCAATTGATGTCTAACACTGAGTAGAGAGAGGGGCAAGCGTCTGTCCGAAATACGGGTTGCTCTGCGGGTTTGAGTGAGATAGGATGAGTCTGCCTACAGCTGCCGGATGAGTGAGAGAAAGAGAAGCTAGACATACTGGCGCCGTAACGCGTTACGTTACGAAGCGGTTTACCCTCCCATAAGAAATTTTTTATTATCACTTCGAAAAATACAATAATAGTATCCATAAAATAAAAATTAAGGTAAGGTTAAGGTACTTAACAATGCTTTTTTTGAAGTTGATCAGCCCAATGACTACGATTATAACCAAAATTAATAAATGAATGTTCGCCTTAATAGTGGTGTTACTTACTTTGGCCAGCAATTAAAATGTTCTTCTCCATTTGCGAATTTTGCGCAATTACCACAAATTATAACGTAGGTAATCGACCTTTACATATTTGGCCATAGACAACTTCCATAGACGTTCTCTATTCGCCAAATATGATGTATGATGTCATCAATTTTTTCTTAAGTCAGAATAATTTAAAAAAGCATTATATTATGATGCTGGCTACTTATTTAACTAAAAAACATACATTATCCTAACAGTACTAAGACAATACGATAATGTCGAAAGAAAAATATAATATACACAATATCGCCTAGGTACAGACTCGGTTTCTTGGAGAACACTTGGGTTGCTTACCCCCCCAAAGACTTCTAGAAGTCAGGACCACAAAGTAACTTGAGATACTATTTATTTATGTTAAAAAATGTCTCCCGTGAACGTGGCCAGTTACTGTGATGTATGGATGCGCCATTATGAGAATGATGAAAAAGTTGTGATTGATTGAGTCATCACCAATTTGACCATCATATAAACTAAATGGGTTAATCAACCCTTTAGGAATGATTAGATCAATATGTGTAATTACGATTAAAAGCGTTCATACAATGTTAAATAAAACTTCTTTTAACGATTTGTTGAGTTTGAGTTTCTTTTACTGGAAATAAATCAGTGGCGATACAACCGATTTAGTTTAAAAAATCAAAATATAATTTACAAATGTGTTTAAATTTAGTGAAAGAAAAAAACAAACGCGTTTGTCCCATACCCCAATTGACTTGCAATCCACATTGGAATGCCATGCATTGGGCGGAGACTTTGTGAAAAGTGTAACGTCAATATTTACGTACTACGTACAATGGGTACGTAGCGTGAATGTTTACGTGTCCCGCCCGGTGGGCGTGGTTTTCCGCGAAGCCGCCAAGGTCGTCTGCGCGTGCGCAGTGCTGGAAAGAACTGCGCAGTGACTTTCTTTATGGATTTTTTTCTTTTGTTTGTATCTATTGAGTAGTGTTACATTAATGTCATTGGAGTGGTAACAGTTTTTCTGTACGACTGTGAGGCTTGGACAATAAATGATGATAAGCGCCGGCGCTTAGAAGCATTTGATATCTCGAGAAAGTTCTTAATGGAGTTGGAATATCGAAAAAACTTATGCAGTCTATCGGCGTGATGGTAGAAGTAAAAATGACTTCGTAATGTTAAGGAGGGACGGGTATTGCGATTGCGGAATAGTTGCTTCACCTGGACAGGACAGGACAGGCTTCAAGTGATGGCCAACCTCCTTCCTGTATTGGAGAGACACCAAAAGAAAGGAAATTTATCCTTTCTGTAGGTGATCAGCCACCTGTGGCTGACACACGCCGTTGACTTTTTGGGTCTATGGCAAGCCGGTTTTCTCACGATGTTTTCCTTCATTTAATGAATGTTAATTGTGCACATAGAAAGAAAGTCACAGTATACAGCCGGATCGAACTTACGGCCTCAAGGATGAGAGTCGCACGCTGAAGGCCCTCGGCCAACACTGCTCAGTCTAATACTAAACCCTTATTTAAAAAGACAATCAAAATAATGAATTTATTGGTAGCGTAAATGTAGTTTCTTATTTACCAAAATTAATCAAATTCCATTCATCAATTTCATTAAACCGCTACTTCGCATATACCTCTTATCTAAGTCACATTAAAATAAGACCAAAATCGGCTTCGAATGAGCCCAAACATCCGTAAACAAACATTAAAAATCTAAATGATGTTTTAATTCGAATTTCTGTGAATACAAAAATAAAATCACTCCCGTTACCAATACAAAGTGGTTTTTGTCCGTCTCTTACGTAAGAATAGCAAACATAACTGTGCATCACACGGGAACCGAACCTGCATACCGTCGGCGGATTATTCAGTAGTTTCCCAGAAAGATTTCGGGTGTATAATAAATTTGGGGGCTCATTATGCTATACAGCCTACATTCCACGTTTTTGAGGATACGAACTGAGCGGTGAATTCGATTTGCTGAAGCGACAACGTGTAACAGTGTGTCACGACAAATCTATGGAAACGGTTATGATTTAATAAATGTATTTGAGTAACACACATCGAAAATAAGTGTGTTCTGTGTGTCTATATGTATCTTCTAAGGATACAGTGATGATTTAAAAATGTATGTGTCATTACGCAACTAGAACCCTCAGTTTGTCTATTTCAATTGATAATGTGCTTACTATAGGTCTAAATGCAGCTCCCGTGCTCACGCCCAAATATGATATGATATGATACAAATAATAGATTGTGAAGTCTTTTACTTTACCGTTTATTTGGTAAATCTCATGGTAGTTTTCTGTATTCAATTAATAATTTATTGTATAAGTATAAATACTACATAATCAGGATAACATTGAGTCTATGTCATGTAAGACGACCTCCGTTGGAGTGCAGGCCTCCTCCAAATTCTTCCACTTGTCTCTCATTCTCGCCATTTTTCAATCCTTCCCCGCTATCCCTTTTATTCGATCTTCACAGGTTTCTCGTGGGCGTCCTCGCTGTATTCTACTGGGCCGTTCCAAGTAAGTTTTTTTGACCCATCAGACATCGCAATCGTGGGCAAACGGTTGTAACAGAACAGCTTCATTTGTAGTTTACCGTACTTTATTAATGACTCTGCAGAGATATAATTTTCGTGGCCACCACTTACAATTTAACAGAATAAAAAGCATTTGATTTCGCTATTGTTTTAAAATTGAAGGGGTAAAGATATAGATGGCGTTTTTGTCGATTTTAAATTGAGGGTATCATTAATTTGTGAAAGAGTGGAATTTGTCATTAATGGCCGCGAAAAAATCTAATTTGATTTATACGAAGGACACATTGACTGATGAAATTATATCTTTGCGATTTCATCAGTTAAAGTAGCTAAATATGTTCTTGTAGTAGTGTACGAGCCAAGGCTGTACATTTTGCTCACTTAGGCTTTCTTAGTTTTATAAGCGTGGCGATTTCCTGAATCGTCAGACTTACGGCCTGAGAGTATAGTGCGCACTTGGACTTTGCTCAGACTTACCTTACGAAAAACTTTGCTTAGTGTACACTAAGGTTAAACTATGATTTCGTATTTATAGACATTTTAACGGTGAGATTAAGCTAAGCCCAAGCTAAGACAGAAAATGTCAAAATACAAATTGATGTTTCATTTCATGCAATACTTTGTTTATTATCCTTTAAAAAAAGTTAACAATAACAAATATTTAAAAATCTAAAACGGTACACATATATCTTCAATTTATTGTTATTTATGTATTCATTTATTTTATTATTGCAATAACTAGAAATTCACGAGTAACCTTTAGAAAATGTATTAATTATTTAAAGATGACAATAATTTTATTACGTAGAACGGATTGCAATGTTTTGACAACAGCAACAGAGCACTTGTATCAACTATCAACAATTGAAAATTTTAAACCACTTTAATTTATTAAATTGATCTTTCTTTCGTTTTGTGATTTGGCTTTGTTACATGGACCGAGAGAGAGAGTTCTATCTTCAATAGAAAACATTGAAAGGGTAGGAACTGCAGCCGATATGAATCCACGAATGCCTAAAGTGTTGTATATGTTCGGAACTAATAAAACCAAAATCCTTCCATCCTGTACGGTGAGAATGAATTCAAAAGAAGGAACCGTATTTTGAAACACACGGTATTAAATGTGATCCTGACGCTGATCATTACAAACTTGCAACCTTATAACAACAGAGGATCGCCAAACCTACCGCAATTGCAAATACTTATTGCATTAAGGCATAAAAATGCAACTGGATGTTTTCAGGTAATATTGTGTTCATAAATATGTATGGTTTTTCAATTTGATATATTATACCTCTTCTCAAATGATTTTAAATAGTACATATGTTGAAGACTTTTGTCTTCTGACTTTCAAACATAACATATATGTGACTAATAATACTTTATTGACATTACAGATGGTGTGTGGTGATCTGAACAGCATAAGCCAATCTACAGTCTGTTTAATTATAAATAAAGTCTCTGCAGAGTTGAGTAAATTACTTCCTAGATTTGTAAATTTTCCAAGAAATATGAACACAGCCAAAATGAAGTTTGAAGAATTAGGAAGATCTAATACTCCCCATGGCCTAAACAGTATAATCGGAGCTATTGACTGCACCCATATAAAAATTAATAGACCCAAAGGTATCGCTCACTCTGAAGCATACAGAAATAAAAAAGGGTATTTTTCTGTAAATGTGCAAGCAATAATAGGGCCTGATATGGAAATATTTGCTATAGTGACTAGGTGGCCTGGCAGTTCACACGACAGCAGGATATTTAGAAAATGCCTGTTTTAGTAGGTGACAACGGTTATCCAGCACTTAACTTCATGTTAACAACACTTTTAAATCCAAAGACAAGAGCTGACAATATTTATAATTATTCTCAAATAAGAACTAGGCATATTTTTCGGAGGTTTTTCGGAGTGTGAAAAAGGAAATTTCCATGTTTACAGCTAGGACTACAGTCTAAATTGACAAATACTAGTTATATATAATTATAGCTTGTGCTGTATTGCATAATATAGGTATACAGAGAGGCGATGCTTATGATGATGGTGATCTTGCTGACAGCAGAAGTTGAGTAACACAGAAACAATGAAAGATCTCCTACAGGTCTAGCATTCCGGCAATCTGTGATTGCACAATTTAACTAGGTAATTTGTTTGGTAATAAAGAATATCAAAACAAAACTTGTTTCATTTTAATCATTTATTTTCTGATTCTTTTTTTAAGTGTAATACATATTTCTAATACTAATTTATATTTTTGTTGAAGAAATTCTATTTCTAACAGATTTTTTAATTTCATAATATGTTCCACTCCTATCTCAAATTTTTTAGGGTAGTCAGGTAATAAATGGTAGAAGATTCAGGGAAACGAAAATAACAGATGTGAAGCGAGAGACATCGGTTAGGTTATATGTAGTTTGAATTTCGTTGTCACTATAATATGCCAGGGCTGCCAGGTGACATACAAAATCACACCAGTTATTTTTAAGATTTCTCAAAAATGGGGTTTGAACAATTACATAAATAATATAAATAAACAACAATAAATACCATAATAATGTGTAATTATTTTATTTCATGCATTTCATAGGTATTTATCAAGATCATTTATAATTTCTTTCAATTCAAATTCTATTTTTCCCAAAGTCTATGGAACTCCGATACAAAATGGCAACACCGTTCATTAAAAACCGACAAAAATAAAAAGTCCAGTAAAAGATATGATGGTAAAGCAAATTTTGGGCCATTATTTTTGTTAGGCTTATAGTCAAAGTTTTTGGTAAGTCGTCGATTTCGTGGACTTGAGATTAAGCTAAGCCAACACTAGGGAGAGATTCGCAGTTTGCTCTATAAATACCGACTGTGTCTTAGCTCGATAGTTAAGTCAGAGCAAAGTCTAAGTGCGCTCTATAGATCGTCAGACTTACGCCCTGAGAGTATAGACAGACGTAGGCACTCTCTTCGACTGTTACTTTGCATTCATTCGTTACATAGCAATTAACAGTACAGTTTTCGTATATATTCTGTTGTTGTATGCGAGTGGTTACTATAGAGTAAAAATCTAATCTTCTATTATTTAAAGCAGCAGGAAGGAAGCACGATGACTAGGAACCGTACAAGTATTACTATATATGTACTTTATATGTGTCGAATCTTTCAAATTTAAGTCTAAAATTCACTCAAAACTCAAACCGTATAAAATATTCAAGATACGTATATGAATGGAGTCTTTGTGAAAGCGATTGGGAACAAATGTAGGTAAACCATAAAGGTGCCCACACAAGCTAATGAAGCAACAAGATTTATTGACTATAAATGTCGCTTATTAGATGGGCAACACATATGACGAATTTTGGACAGAGTACCATTGAAATCTATACAAAAAGGTTCTATATTCTGTTCGGAGACTGTTTTTAAAGAATTTATTTAGTAAACATGATTCTGGGACTCTTAAAACTTATTAATTATGAAATTTAAAATGCTTACCCACTTATTAAGATCAAAAATAGTGTTTTCTTTATAATTAAGAAAGCTTCTAGAATGCTTGGTTTTGTCATAAGAGATACAAAAAGGTTTCGAAGCAACAAATCGAAAATTCTTTTATACAATAGTCTCGTGCGGAGCATTCTAGAATATGGTACAGTTATATGGCGGCCGCATTATGTGTCGCATATGCTACGACTCGAGAGATTACAAAAGAGGTTACTGTGGCATCTGCTTTTCTCCAGTGGCATCTCGAAAAAAAAAGTAGCCAACGTACGAAACCAGGCTGGCACACTTTAAGATGTTGTCATTGGAGAATCGCAGAAAATTAATTGATATATCGTTTGCAGCTAAGATATTTAATGATCAGATTGATTGCCCGAAGCTTCTATCTAAATTTAAGTTTCGTGTACCCTCTCGATACCCCAGGCATCCCATTATTCCATTTGTCCCTCTTTTCCGTAGAATGCGTTTTGGTCAAAGCTCCCCGATGTCCAGATTAAGCATTCTGATAAACGAGCTAGGTCTTCATATTATCCATAGTTGCTCCCCTCACACTTTAAAATCGATTTTTGTGTAGTTTTTTGTAATTCAAATTTTTTTGATTAGTAATTGTTTTTTTTTTGTAATGTTCGTTTTGTTTAATAATTGTTTTGATTGATATTTGTATGATCTCTAAATGTATGTCATGTTTGCCTTTAAGTGCTTTTCACATTAAATATTGTATTTTGTGTTTGTTTTTACCAAGGTGTCAGAGTGCCGAGCGTTGGCAAGCTTTATCAATAAAAAACTTAATGCTTAATGAATCGTTAACCGAAATCAGTGTTATTACACTCTATTGTCTGTTTCTGTCAAATTGTGTTTCCACTATGATTAAAAGGGACAGATTAGAGCCACGTAGGTACAAGTCCTTATATATTTTGTTATATGCTTTTACCTTTACGTTTCACGGAATGCCGAAGTCCTACAGCTAAATATATTTGAAACTTACATTTTAAATTAAGACTGTATCTTAAATCTTTTGTGAAACAAAAGTCCTCTTTTTTCCAAATATATTGAAACAATTATGTGGAAACAATTAATTTGCGACTTAGATTCTATCAATTCACATACTAGTTATAAGTCGCAAAATTTCCACGAAATGTCATTGACACTATTCCGTGCCGTATTAGTTTATACAAACGAATATATTATTGTGTAATGGATAAAATACGTGTCAGAGATCACATGACATACTGTCAGAAGTTTGATTATATAAACAATTAAAAGTATTGATAAGTTTATTGTAATTTATAAGCATCGTCAACCTTGGTGCATTAAAAGAGTGACGGAGAGTGCCAGTTCTCATCCGTTTTACGCCCTTTATTTTAAGAACTGGCATTAAATTTAAATATAGAACCATTAATTGTTTTATTGACGTGTATAGCTATACGAAAATGCCTATATCATTTAATTATATTTTTATTTTCATGTCCAAAATATATGACAGAGGCTAAGGCCCGTATTTTAGAATTAATTCTTAGTACTCCCTCTCTCTTTCTTGAGTCGCTCATGTCTGAGCGTCGTGGTCAGTAAGGAACATCTGGAGCGGACTATCTTTTCCCACCGGTTCTTCTTACAGTATTTGAGGTTGATGAGTCTTTCACTTGATCGGTCCATCTCTCTTCTGCCTTGTGTTACCAACCACGATCAGTTTCTCCAAGTTATAATCGCCTCTGCGCATTGTATTACTGCGCCGATTCGCCTTTTTTTTGGGGACAGTGCTGCCGTCGTTATAAATTTGGGATCTGAGATACCTATACAAACCGATAATGTTGCAAATAGGAGCTTTCTGACACGATCTACTAAAATCATTTTGTTTGTTGCTCTATTCACTGCTTAGTACAAACGATCTGTAATATCTAAAAGATAATTAATTGAAAAGTACTAATAAAGTGTGGAATATTCGAGTACAGTTGCATCCCAACCAAAAAGGGGTCGCATGCAGCCGACATAGGCTGGTATTATAAAATAATCACTTTTGAATTCAATTTTCATGTCAATAAATTCTATTCATATCCCGTTGCATGTATTAACAACAAAACATTTTCTAACAGTATAGATGCGCTGTTCATTAAGTTTATTTAAGTGCACTAGTAATGAACATCAAAGCGAGGGTTAATGTGTCGTGAGGGAGCATTTGATTTTATAAATAGACAATCCTTTTATATGCGACATGACATATTATGTCTGGACTGAATGTGTTTTATTAAATGAAGTTTCAAGATAATTACGATATCAGTTTTGCTGTCTTGCGGTAAGAGAATTTGGGAGATATCGTGAGGAAACCAACATACCTTAGACCTAAAATTCTATGGTGTGTTTCAGGTACAGTAGGCGGACCTATTTGTTTGTAAAGCTACACAGATGATCACGAAACAGTTGCAGAAATCTGAGGGCCATCTTTATAGTCGAGCTTTGACTCCTGATTTCATACATTAGAGTGTGTTGTTGGCCTAGTGGCTTGAGCGTTTGGCTCATCTTGAGAGCTTAAGACTGCACCCCAACCACTGCCAATTTCTACTGTCTATGTGCGCATTTAACACCTACCGTAGACCGAAAAAGTATGAGTGAATCACTGAAGGCTGATTACCTACATGCATTTTAGCAAATGTAAAAGTAAAACTGGGATTGTATTTACTGTGTTTTGTTTCAATATTCTAACCCGTCTATATCGACCCCTAGGGGTCTATGACAACCTGGTCTACGTCAGCGAAAAAAAATTTGGAGGTCCATGAAATGAAAATGGGGGTCCACGATAGTGGATCTCAACACATACACTGATAGTACCTATTTACTTACATCATACTATCTTATGATATCAAAACATATACATTATATTGACTTATTGCTTATGTTATTTTATTTATCCTTTATTTATGTTTATTTAATGCTACGTATATTTTACATAACAGATACAAAATTTTATTTTGAGTAGTTTTAATTTAATCCAATTAATAAATGTATAAATTAACATGTGTTTTTACTTTAAGTTTTTAACACTAAACTTCACTACAGTTAGAAATTTACTGGAAATCAATATCAGGTAAGTAGGGGGTCTGTCCAACACGGAAAAACATGGCAAGGGGTCGACGACACCAAAAAGTTTGGGGAACTCTGTTCTAACCAGTGCTACTGCGTATGTTATTCTTTAATTTACCATGACTATATATAGATAAACATTAAAAACGAATTAGAATAGTTTTATACGCTCGTTAATTTGACGCAAAAGGAAATAGACATGATCATACTTGTAGCACATAATTTACCTCTCACCGCCTCCAGAACTAAGTGGCATCACAATTGCTTACATCTGTACAGCTGTCACAAAATTGGAATACGTGGTACAAAATTAAAATTAAAATGGTCTCAACAGTGTTAGCCTGTTGCTAGCAACTGTTTATTAATTATTTATTTATTAAAGCGGCCAATCATAAGTTCATATGGTTATTAAAATATTGTCCTAATATTATATTAGCTTTAAAGTATATTAAATCATAAAATTAGTAATGCAGTCCATTGCTATGACTCAGGTAACGGCAATCTAGTATTCTCGATGTTACCATCAGCATGCCGTGAAGGCTCCCCCGCACGCGCCTTATAGATACAGCTCGCTTGCTTTTTTTGAATGGGATCTCGATTTTGGCCTTAAGGGCCTTTACACCTCAGCTCGGGTTATTTTAGCGAGCGTAGCTCGGCCGGAATGGGCATATTCCCGCGGCTAGCGCAAGGGCGTCTCCTGCGAGTCTCGGACCTGGGCTTGGACCGTCGCAGGGTGGTCAATCGCCTGAAGGAGTGAAGGGTAGGACGGAAGCTCACTGGAGTGAGCGGAGTACGAAGTAAAAGACCATGCCTTCCCCGGTGAAGGCGGTTTTTTACCCTAATCTGATTTAGACTTACCATTGCCGGGCTTTTAATTTGTCATTAGCTATCGTGGTTGGATTATTCGGATCCGTTAGGATATGTCGGGGCCTCCTACGGGCCTTTTTTGTCGGAAAAGGGTAGTTCGCTTGCGCATCGTCACACCTGCACAACCAAACATTGTAGACGCACTGCAATAACCCTATCATGATCCTGAACGCTTTTTATTAGATTTAGTTTTATATTATTAGAATTAGTCTAATTACGCTGTCGTAATAAAAATGGTCTCCTAATACCAAATTGTGACATGCGTACGATACACTTCAAATACAAGTTACAATTAATGGCATTGACTCACAATTGGTCATGTGACCAATTTCATTCTAACTCCGTCGTAAAGTGTTTTTATTTATTTGTCTACTAAAAGTCCACAATCGCAAGCCTCCTGCCCAATTGCCGCTTGATAAAAACAACGAGTTAAAATAGCGAAATTTCATTGCACTGATTTAAGAAGTGAAACTTCTTTAGGATGAGGATAATTATTTTTCGGATGAAACGCAAAAATGATAATATTAGCGTCACGAAGACGTGCAGAGTTTTTGTTGAAGAAAAGGGAGAGAGCGATTGAGACCGATTAAGAGAGAGTGAGAAGGGCGAATTACCTAATAGAAATTCTATGTTAAAAATTAAAATTTCGTTAAGAGATTTTATGAAATATTTATGCAAAATAATTTATTGAAATCTGAAAAAATTACGAATTGTACATTAAAATGCCACGTGTTTTTATTATCGAAGAAATAAATTTAAAAAATTAAATTTATAATTTGTATAATTTTCGACACCTTTAATGACAATTTAATTAATTCAATTCCTAACATATCTTCCTTTTTCCCTCGGAAGTTTTTAGATTTATATAAATATGAACAAGACTTAAAAATTAGTTTGCCAAAGAAGGTTCACTTCTGACACGTGTACTTTGTACGAACGCACTTTTTCTTTGTATTTGAGTGTATATGTATGTACTAATATATAATATTATATATTTGTTTGTTGAAATAAATCCAATATTTGGCCATCTCTTATGTACATAACCTACAAATATATAGGCGCGGCGTTAGATAAATCCGTACAGAAATAAAATAAAAATAAATTCAACCGGGTGTCGTGTTGCGTTGTATGAATTATTCATAAACACTATTGAAATCGCTCGCCGATAATCAATTGTTTTTACAAACATTTGGGTTGTTTCGTTGTTAAAAGCGGCATTATTTTTGGGTGCGTATAAAATAATGGGGCATTGGGTATATTGTGTCGGTTTCTTTGATGAATTATGTAGGTAAATAGTTTTATTTATTTATTTATTAGTAATCTTACAGAGCACTGTTGGCCTAGTGGCTTCAGCGTGCGACTCTCATCCCTGAGGTCGTAGTTTCGATCCCCAGCTGTGCACCGATTGACTTTCTTTCTATGTGTGCATTTAACATTTTCTCTAACGGTTAAGGCAAACATCGTAGGAAACCGACATTTCTTAGATCCAAAAAGTCGACGGCGTGTGTCAGGCACAGGAGGCTGATCACCTACTTGCATATTAGATTGAAAAATGACCATTAAACAGATTCAGAACCTTGACTTGTTTAAGCTATCGCGGAATATGGTTTAAAAGGAGTATTAAGAATATCCATAGCGCAAAATCACCTGCATCATGAGCATACCCCACATTTATTTTATTATTTTATAAAGTGTCGTTTGAGTGTTGAAAACAAAAATTATATCGCCGAGAATCGAAAAGAGACCTGCATGTTAAACGCAAACGTAAGTAGTAAAAAGGCCGGCAACGCAACCGCGTGCCCTCTGGCATTGTCCATGACCGGCAGTTTCTATTAACATCAGATGAAACCCCTGTTCTTAAAAAAAAGAAAATGAACGCTATTCTAGTTTGATAACATTTAATTTTAACTAAATACTAAATTAGACGAAAGCTATTTATTAGTAGAAGTTATTAGAGAAATCGATGTTTCTAGTAACAAAAAGAATTCCGAGCGGATGTTATTCTATAGTACAATAGATAATTCTCCATCTAGAGATATCTAATATCTCTCACTAAGGATTAGACACGTATGCATTTTACAACGGTATTTTATTGGTACCGTATATGTTATTTTTGGTTTACTCGAGTCGAACACTACCATCGAAAGGTTATTTGCGTTTATCAAAATCGAATATCATTTATTCGTTTATCGTGAGGAAACCAGCTTGCCTTAGATCTAAAAAGTCGACGGCGTGTGTCACAGAAGGCTGATCACCTGCCTATTCAGAAATTTGAGGCCTAGACCTAAAACGGTTGTGGCGATTTATTTATGTTTATTTTAAAACCTATATATAAGAACTAAACATAAAACATACGTTTAAAAGACTCTTTAATCACAGATGTGATAAATTATTACACAAATTAATCATGTGAGTTGATAACACGCTGTCAAGTCGCTAAGTAATAAATTATACATATTGATTAGTCATCAAGGAAAGTGGAATCCCGTGGCACGTGTTGACTGGTCGAAGGCTCGTCGGGAAGTGACCCAGATCTGCGCTCGCGCATGCCCTTGGCATTGGAACTGTCTGCTAACCTTGGACTCGAATGTTGCAAAGCTTGTTATCTTGCCCTTTCCCTTTGAGCTTTAGTTATTTGGCTTTGTAATGGCTTATTGTTCTTTTAGATATTCGGGAGTCCTTCCTGCAAAATTTAATTTTTTTATAGGGACTAAAAGAAGGATAATAGAGCCCTATTATCCTTCTTTTTATGTCCAGACATGGCTATGTATAAGACGCTTTATAATAATTTTGGAAGTCTCGAGAGACTCGCTCTATGCCACACCGCATCGAATGCTTTACCTATATCCAAACTAACTGCTAACGCCTCCCAATTAATCACAGACGTAGTATTAAATTGTATTATAAAGAAACGTTGTTTAATGTTATTAAGGGTTGAATGAAATGTATCTCGATTTATCTACAGCTTCGAGACGTTGTCGGCTCAATATGTACGTTTCCAGAGGCTCTGTTACACACTAGACTACATAAATAATGAATAACACAAATCATGTGTGTGTTTTCCTCGACATCCATCGTTTCACAACTGAGCGTTTCTTAAAAAGTTTTTGCCGCGGACCACCACTATGTGGAACCAGCTGCCCACTGAAGTATTTCCGAACCAATTCGACTTAGGGTCCTTCAAGAAAAGAGCGTACTAATTCCTTAAAGGCCGGCAACGCATTTGCGAGCCTTCTGGCAATGTTAGTGTCCATGGTTAACACTTAACATCAGGTGAGCCTCCTGCCCGTTTGCCTCCTGTAACATAAATAAAGTTTGTAAATTGTAAGTGGAATTATATTCCTCGTTAATAAATTAAAACTAACGTAACAATGTAATATATATTTAAATCAAATGTACTAAAATAAGACATAAGGTTGAATCCTAGCAACATTAACATAGGTCACCTTCAAAGGCTGCGCAGGCGGCAATGATTGTTATTTTTATTAATGCCGACAAAGGCAGGTGCAGCGTTGCAATTTATTAAAAAGTGTGACGTAAATATATGAATTTTAAATTTAAATATCTGCCGCCTAATTTGCAACTGTTCCCCATGGGCAGTGTTTGAAATGAGCAAGCTTTAAACTCAAGTATCTGCGCAAGTAACTCGCCAAATCAGCATTAAATCCAAAAAATTGGTGAGGTTAAAACGCTAGGCATCTTTTAAAAATATTAACTAAAAAATCAGTGGCGCTACAACCGTTTTAGGTCTCAGATTTATATATTTGTTTCAAGATCGTTTGTCAATCTAATAAGTTAGTAGGTGATCCTGTGCCTAACACATGCCGTCGACTTTTTAGGTTAAGGCGAGCCGATACTCACGACGCGATGGTTTCTTTCACCGTTCCAGCGAATGTTAAATGCGCATATAGAAAGAAAATACATTGGTGTACAACTGGGGTCGAACCTACGACCTCAGGGATGGGAATCACACGCTGAAAAACTTATAAAATATTGTCCATAAAACGCCCTAATAAAGATTATTGGCTGTTCAGACTTGCATGTGATGGAACAGATAATTACGTGCAAATGTGTTTTTTTAAGTAAGCTTTAATTAAATAACGGATACTTTAACGTAACCCAAGATTAAATAAGTTTTAAGGCTTCTCAGATTTCATGAATTTAAAATGCGTCATATAAGATAACTAATCAGAATCATTTTTATATTAAAACAAAAAATGGATGAGCTTCAATAAGTTAATTCAGCTCTAATGAAATATCACGCAGCGACAGCGCCGGTTTTAGAATTATTGTTTAGAAAGATGGCGCGATAAAATGTACCTGAGATTTGAGTAATATTTAGGGTTGCCAACAATAATAAAATATATCTATTTTATTCCATTATACACATTTACCACACAAGACACAGTACCACGAGTAAAAGCCTCCTCCAAAGAATGCTAAAATTTATTCTATCTCCCATTCGCCAACTGGTACCAGATCGACCACACGGTTTTGTGTCTCGTGGCTATTTCACGAGTCTTTGAGCGGTGTCATCGTTGTACCTGGACACGTGTCCAGCCTATTTTTATTTCCTTTATAGGGAGAAAGTTCTGTGATCTTTGTTCTTCTTCGGATATCAGTATTTCTTATCTAGTTTTCTATCTCTTTCTATTCTTTTGTTTGGGATGCCTATAGCTAAAGAATTTTAATAGGATTTTGACCTAAAACAAGATTGATATATATATATATATATATAATAATAAATAATATGTGAATATACTTTTAATTAGTTTTTTCTATTTGTCAGTTCGTCGTGTTTATTTATCAATATTCTTGAATTATTCGATTTATTTATACACATGAAACCCTTTACGTAAACTTTTCTTTGTATGCTAATTTATTTATTTATAGCACACCACATCATATATAATGCATTTTCTAAAGGATATGTTACAATATATCTATTTCAGAATACATGACATGCAATTACGGTGAACATAATAAATTTGACAAAAATACTATAAAAATATTACACTTCAAATTTTAGTTTTTAATTAAAAATTCTTATTCTCTGAACAATCATATGCTCACAAATAAATATTTATATTTTTTATAAGTGACAGCCCTAACCTAATGCAAAAAACCGAGGGTCGCAGTATTAAAATTCTGTGCACTCGCGGCGACCCCACAGGAGTAGTTAATGTTTTCATTTACAGCATATTGTGTCTGAGTTTACCTTTTATGCTAATCAGGAACACGGATTTATCGACGTTTTCAAATATAGAACACTGTAGCAAGTAGTTTGAAAATCGTGTTTATCAATTTTTGTATTAGCTTATTAGCAAGATTTTATTTGTAGAACTAGAAATCTAGACTTTTAGTGTGTTAGAATTTTCCTAATATTTGTAGTTCATGCAAACACTAAAGCTATTCGGAGTTAATGAGTGTCGGGCATGTCGTAATTTTTTACGCGCTTATTAAAGGACATTGTGTGTATCGATTGAAACGAATGAACGAATGGTTGGAGAAATCCCTAAGCACGTATTGAACATATAGTTTACTATCAAAGACGTAATTAGCTTGACTATATAAATTAATTTAAAAAAGGTCATATCATATTATCAAAATTAGATTTGTACCAGCGTACATACTACCAAATTGATAGTAACACATTGAGAAATCAATATTACTGAATTTACATTACTGGATACTTCCTAATTAGCAATAGTAATAATGAATACCTTTTTTTAAAGTTTTACATAAAACTACCCCTACCACCACCCCAAATGAGAAAATATTGTATTTTTATAATGAATAAACTCAAAACTTGCACTGATTTCAAAAAATATTTTACCATTAAAATAAATAAATTATCCCTGAGTAACATAGGCTAATTTGTTTCCAAAATATTAGAAATAAAAGTCCGTCGAAGAAAGCCGCTGCTTAGGGGCCGTTCGAGTATTACGTAAGAACTAAAGGGGGGAGAGGGTTCTTTGATTTTCTTATTTGGTGATTACGTCAATAGTAATTTTATTTTTTTACACATATTACCCACACATTGTCTTACTTTTGCTGACGGTTTGGTGGGGGGGATTGCAGTAAATCTGCTTATGTAATACTTGAACGGCACCCTAGTAATATTGCCTCAAATAGACCTTCAAACCAGATATTTTTTATTGGTTCCGCGTCTACGTAACATGACACTTGCACAACAAATTAACAATTATGAAAAGTATCTTCAAACTTGATTTTTGCGGAATTATTTTACATAACATTTATATTATATTAATGACTTTACGCGCGAATTTCTCACGTTCACATGATAAATTGCATTCATTTGATGGGATTATGAAATTTGTGAAATTGAATTAAGGATCAATTTCCTGTGCACCTGACTAGACCCCGCATTATTCCAACAAAAAATAATATCATATCTCGCAAGTGAATCTTTTGTTATGGTTCCTGTGTACAGAAAGTAGGATGTGGTATTTTTATTTGAGAAATTTGTCGAATCACGGCCCTACCTTAAAACAGCTCGAAATTATCTAATATACTCGTATAAAATTCTCGTGTCACAGTTTTCGTTGCCATACTCCTCCGAAACGGCTTGACCGATTCTCATGAAATTTTGTGTGCTTATTGTGTATGTCTGAGAATCGGACAACATCTATTTTTCATCCCCCTAAATGTTAAGGGTAGTCCACCCCTAAATTATTTTTTTTAATTTTTAGATAAATTATTTTTTATGTTTTTATGATACAACATAAAAAAATACATACAACCCCTAACTTTCACCCCTCTACGATCAACCCCTATTTTTATTACAAATGATATACATGGCAAAACGACGTTTGCCGGATCAGCTAGTTTTCTATAGTTCTTTACCACTTGTATGTAGTACCCCAAGTCATGTTAAGGAGGCGCATGGCTTTGGACCCCTTTAAAAATTAAAAAAAAAAACTGATAATATCACATGTATGATGTAAATGATATTGTTTCAGTAAATTACATTAGGTTAGGTTAGGTTTTTTTGTTCTTTCAGTAATTTCACAAATCATGTTTTAATTATTTTTTATGGGGTTAAAGAGCATGAGCCACCATGCAATGTGGTGACGACGAAAATGTGTAGAATTTTTTTAAGCTGTTTTAACAGCCGTGATTCGACATTTTACCGATAAGTTTTATTGATCATAAAATGTTGAAATGCAGATTTGTGATTGAAATGTATCAATTAAAGTCACCTATCAATCACACATAAGAAAAACGGTGAATTATAATAATCGATCAAAGACATCGTAATCTTTTGTTTTTGCTAGTTTTTTGAAGGCTTCAAGAGTAAGGGCCAATTTTAGTCCACTATTTTATTCAGTAATTTGGTAAGAAATTTTATAATTTATTACTTACCACTATTATGCCCAGCTGTAATCGTTGGTACCTAAATTATTTTATTTAACTACAATTTAAACTAACAATAGTACTAATAATAAAAGCATTTATTCACTAACCAAATACATACATTTACATAATTTTAACCTAAGCGATAACATACATTTTACAACGTACAGCTGTCTTCCGACCTATGCATGTTGTTTCCACTCATATTCTTCCTGCACATCGTCTTAGAACTATAATTCATACAAAAATACCTCATCCAAACCTTCAAACATACACGATAGTCTCAATGCACTTTCGTTTTTATGCGCCCGAGTCACAGATCGGCCGAGCGATCCTTTTTTATTAAATTTATCCGACGGTCAATGTTGGCATTGTGCACAAAAACAGAAAAGGTATAGGAGTAAATGCATCATTTTATTGTGCATTGTCTGGGATACCTTTTATGAGCACTAGGAGGATTTTATGATTGTAAATATTTTTCGTGTACATGGAATATTTGTTTTGATGAATTCGTGATATTAGACAATGTAACTCTTGTTAAGCAGTGGTCTAGCGGTGAAGCTGGACATGTTCTCTCACTGTGTACGAATGGAAATTCTAAACCAATGAGTATTAGTAAACATATCTTTTTTATTTTTATTTAATGTGCGCATTTGACACTTGTACATTTGACATTGTGTGGACAAGACCAAGGGATGTCATAACAGAGTTTCTTTGTATCTTATTGCGGAAGATTAATGTTCTTTTATTGATCGACGTCACCAAACGGAACTATTGCATATAACATAGCGAGACAGATGGAGGCCCCATTTCTTCTTCTTCAGAGATAATGCAGCATTCTGAAATAGCACACATTGGTTTTTTCGTCATCACATTATGTGGCCAAATACTTTTTGTATACGCGTTGATAAATAAGCAGTTGAGCAGTGAGAGACATATACAGCAAAACTGGGCATCATAATGAGATTAATAAAAAAAACATGTTCATTCTTTTCTTTTTAAATATTTTGAGGTTCTGTTCCATTCACACACTTATCTCCTAATTCTAAATAATTAAAATCAAATTGCATTTTTTATTCCTCCTTTCGAGACTTTATAACAGACACTGCTTGATTTTTATATATTTAAACGGGATTTTAATACATACATACAACTTGGTTGGTTCATTCATATCACCTCGACATCCGTCGTTCCACAACTGAACGTTTTTTAGGCAGTTTTTGCCGCGCACCACCACTATGTGGAACCATCTGCCCTCTGAAGTATTTCCGAACCAATTCGACTTAAGGTCCTTCAAAAAAAGAGCGTACCAATTCTGGTAATGGTGTCTGGTGTCCATGTCCATATCACTTAACATCAGGTGAGAGGTCCTGCCCGTTTGCCTCCTATTACTCCATTAAAAAATTCAATATAATTAAATGCTTCCAACAAGACAGAAGAGATAATAAGATTCGTAATAGTTAATGTTGACATTAAGTTCAAGTATTAGGAATCAAAGCCCGACACGTCCACCTTCTTTTCTCTACGGTATCTGAAATGATATCTAGTCTATGGTATCGTCGCAGTAATAAATCAACAACTATAAAATCCTAATTAACCTTTTAAAATTTCTATAACAGATCAAATTGAGAACTAATAGACAAATAGGCCTATTAAAATGCAAAATTACGCATAATAAATTCCAAAAAGATTATTAAGGTTTATTAGTGAACCGGAGTTGAGGCACTTTCTTTTTAAATGACGTGATGATCTGTTCGTTATAAAGATTAAAATTTTGACACAAGTTAATTATATGCAATATGGGTTGGGTTCGATAACGATGCACCCGAATCTGATGATACTGATTATGCAGGAGTCTCAGGCGACCTTTATTGGAACACCTCCAAGTGATTTTAGCTGCCGGAAATGCGTCAATGTATTTAAAAAAAAATTTAAAGTTTTGTGAAATGTATTAAAATTTGTAAACAATCCACCATTATCTTTTTTTCTATTGGTTATAAGTGATGTGACATTTTCGGTAAATTAATTGGATCGATTATTTTCATATACTAACCTAACCTAACGGATCTAAATAATAATTGGTTTTTTGGACAGCTCCGGCGCTACGGGAAATGCAGCCTTGCGTACCAAGACTCTTGCATAATCAGTATCATCAGATTCGGGTGCATCGTTATCGCACCATTACCCTTTATCCTTTGCCAGACACACGCCTTCGACTTTTTGGGTCTAAAGTTTCCTCACGATGTTTTCCTTCAGCGTTCGAGTGAATGTTAAATTCGAACATAGAAAGAAAGTTCATTCGTGCACAGCCGGGGATCGAACGCACGACCTTAGGGTAGTGAGTCACACGCTGAAGCCACTAGGTCAACTCAGCTCACTTTAATAATACTCGTATATAGCCCTAAATATTTTTGGTTTCCTCGTTTACATTAATGCCCATTATTCGGTCTTTTGTTCAACAACGTGGAGTTAGGATATCGATCTACTTGATGAAGCACAATTAAGCTTAAAAAGCTGTGTTTATTAAAAAGCACTATTCCCAATTTACTCAATCAGTTTTATTTTGTCCATTGACTGGTGTACTCTGGATTATTAATTTAAAACGAAACGTAAAAAGTGTTTTTTTGTGTAAAAACTAATAAAGATATGGGTGTGTGATACGTAATATGTGTTCAAAGATACACATACAAACAAATTCAACAACACTGTCGTTTATTTTGTGTCATATTATAAACTTATTTTCTTTTCGTAAACGAAAGCTTTTTTTTTCACTAAATTGTCGGTAAAAATTACTTATAAATTCAATGTCACGCTGGTATTTCTTTAGTTACGTCACTGATAAGCTATTCTGACAAATTTTGTTAGCAGGCTGCCAAATGACACATGACACAGATATGCCATTGTGACAATTAGCAGCCTGAAACATCCCAGACTACGCACTCGATACAAATAAGATAGAAGAATCCGGAAAAGCTGACGAAATTAATTTAAAGCTATAAAAACCCTACTCATTATGTTCAGAAGCAAATGACCTATGACACACCATAGATACGCCTTTGTGACAATTAGCACACACAACATAGTCGATACAAATAAAATAAAAGAATCCGGAAAAACTTACGAAATAAATTTAAAGCTATAAAAATCTAACTCATAATGTTCAAATACACACCGCAGACGTTAATGTATGCGAACATTAACACAGATACAGTACAAAGATGATACCAGTATGTCGCACCATAAATTACAGATATTCAAATCGTTTCGATACCTATCCGTACCGCAATTAACGACGACTGGTTTGGGAATAGTGATGGCCAATGTACTATCGATGAATTTTAAGATATAATTGTGATGACTAGATTTTTATGTTTTTAGTGAGACGCTTTATGATGTTAAAAAAGAGATATTGATGAAACTTTGTTTCCAATTATGGTTGTTACAATTGTTGTAATTTCATAATTAAAATTACATCATTATCAAATATATTTTAATGATATCTGATAACTTAATATCTTCCATTTATTATTAAGCTATGGAGAGCAAATTTATAACCCGCTTTTAATACACTTTAGTATAAACACATTTGTATAAAATGGAATTAAGGGTAACTATAAAAAAAATCACCGTATCAAAAACGACGTCCGTCGTTCCACAACTGAGTATTTTTAAAGTCGGTTTTTATCACTATATAGAACCAGCTGCCCAGTGAAGTATTTTCTTAGAAGGCCAGCGACTTGCGAGCCCTCTGGCATTGAGAGTGTATAACTTAACATCCTTTTTTTTTTAATATCAGAGGCGGAAATGCATTTGCGCATCCCCTGAACAGGCGTATGTGGGACTCGACCCACGCCAAAATCTCTGCTACTCAGAGACTGGGTGAGCAATACCCACTAAAACCACCTCGAGTAGTTCCGACAAAGCCGCGTTACAGAGGCTCCGGGGTCGCTGTCGCATTCTACCGGGACCACAACGGCATGTTACACTCAAAAACCTCCGGTGCAGTATACACTACATAGGAGGTAGGAGATGGGCATATCTTCTCCTATTTACTCCCCGTCTTCTACCCCTAGGATTCGTCCTAAAGCGCTCCCTCTCTCGTTCTGCTGTCTCCTTCTGTAGCATGACATGCTCACAGAAGGATACCACTGCATTCCATACCTCGACACTGCCGACCATTTTTTGTACAACACAAGGCAAAGCAAGGTTATTACCCACCACAAAACTAAGATTGTGACGTAGCTGAGACCACTGCGGACAATAACTTAACATCCTGAGCCTCCTGCCCGTTTACTATTCTATAAAAAAAAAGCTTTTTTAACATACGCAAATCATACTACGCGCTCGAACCTTGCCCTTAAGTTATAACAAAAAATTTAACATAGCATTTATCGACACCCATACATCACTAGTGGCAAACAAATATGGTTTTATTGGATATCTAGCCAATAATGTGTAATGAATCTCGTGAGTACCTATGGAATGAGATAACCAATTTGCCTAAGTGTGGGTATGGTCCGCTTTTTATTTTATATTACCGGTTTTGTTTCGTGTCACCGCACTCTTATACGATTGTTACAACTAATCTATACTTGTTTATGGAAATTTGTACAATATCGTTTACATTTAAGTCTCCTAGTAGCATATTTTAATTAAAGATTTGTCTATCGTGAACAAAATCTTCTCGCGTCTAATATTTTACGCAGTGTTATTATTTTCGTTTCGGAAATCAAACCCTTTGACTGCAACAACTAGAAAGTTACGAAACTTTAAAATAAGTTTTCAGCCTTGATTGAGTTCGTAGGTTTCAACTCCGGCTGTGCGCTGACTTGTCCATGTACACATTTAACACTCCTTGTATGGAGAAGGAAAAGATCGTGAGGAAACCGGCGTGTTTTGACTCAAAAAGTCGACGGTGTACGTCAGGCACATGAGTCCGATCACCTACTTGCCTAATAGATTGACAAATCATGCAACAAATACAGAAATCTGAGGCTCTAGACCTTAAAACGTTTTGAATTAAAAACTTAAATTTTAAGTCCTAAAAGGACTGTTCGATAAATCAGAATTTTTAATATTTTTAGAGAAACATCCAGGTAACCCTAGACTTTATACCAGATACGAATCCAGCTATAAAAAGCATTTTTGTAATCATCATTAAGTACATGTCTAGATTTTTGCCTTAAGTGAATATTATGTTAATTAATGATCAAAACAAAATTATTCGGTAATTTATTTTAATGTGAAACGTTTGTTTTAATGCGTCGTCATTATTTAAATTTTGGTTGATTATTAGAACTGTATATATATTTAATTTAATTATTCTTACTTATTTAAAATGTTATTAATAACAGCTTAGGTGACACGTAATTCTGGGATAACTTCACCCGATCCTGTATGTGGTAGAACCGGGAAGAGAATACCTATGACAGTAAATTTTGGAACTTTTTAACTGTTGAAAATGTTTTTTAATACTGGAATAACAGGTTCTTATATAAGTGGCTGTGGTGATGTAAATCGAAGAAACTATCGCGGCTAACGTTTGTTTCTGATTGGTTAACAGTATCCCAATAACAGACACGCGTTTAGTGCACAGTGTGACGTACATTCACAATATAAGTAAAACTGAGCTGTGTTCGCCTAGTGGCTTCAGCGTGCGAATCTCATCCCTGAGGTCGTAGGTTCGATCCCGGCTGTGCACCAATATGTCTTTCTATGTGCGTATTTAACATTCAGTCGAATGGTTAAGAAAACCGGCTTTCCTTAGACCCAAAACCTTGACAGCGTGTCAAGCACAGGAGGCTGATCACCTACTTGCCTATTGCTTTGCCAATCCTAACAGATACAGAAATCTGAGGCCCAGACCTAAAAACGTTGAAGCGCTACATATACATTTTAAGTAAAACTTAATAATACAGAAAATTATTCAGACAGGCTCGTGCGTTCGTAGTAGTGTGGACTCAATTTCCACACTCCCATTTGGTACATTGTGCGTAAAGTTCGGCCTAATAAGCCTGCCTAGCTCTTTCCAAAAGCCTAGAAGTTTCCTGGGCACTTCGCAAGCTTCGAGCGACCTCGCTGCTCCGAGGCTCGGACGCTTCTAAGAATACTAATTTATAATCACTGTAAAGGTCATTACTTAAACATAATTTAAATTCGAATTATAGGTAATACAATATATCACTAACTGTAATAATCCAGTTATGTTTTTGATTGCCACGCCTAAAACCGGAAACAGTTGTGATCTTTATTGGCAATTATTGTGTAGAGAAAATGGTCTAGTTTTTATGTGGGTGCGACCTACGCAAATATATTATGTTTATAATGAAATGTAAAAGAATCCCTTATTTCGAAGTTATGCCAAAAATTTGAAATTGTGGAATGCTTCGGACGAAAAAGCCTTTTTTTATAAAATAGGGGAGGATCGCTCCCCTTTTCTAAAAAACGGGACGCCCAAAATGTATACCTATTTTGGTGGTTTCCTTGTCGGCCTTTGAGGGAGGAGTATGTTCTTACTTTAATAACTAGCTGATGTGGTCTCTGGCAGAATGACCAGCGCTGTAGAACATTCTGCTCCTCAGCATAATGCTGAGCTAGGGCCAATTACAGCCACAGCACACACGCATTACACACTTGAAATGAACCGAATGGGAAAGGGGATTTTATTAAAATTTTGTTTATTGTTTTTGATATCTGTCATTTTATTTATTTCTATGATTATTGTTATTTTGTGTGTTTATGTGTGTGTGCTTTTGTTTGTAATAAATGTTATGTCTATGTATGTCTATGTCTTTAAGTAGAGGTCGTATCTCCCAGGGAAGAGTTTTGGAATACAAAATAGCTTAATTATTTTTATATCTAAGTGATATAACATTTTAATTAATTGAGATTTATGTCATAATTGGAATAATTATTCAAATAAGGATGTTCTTTGCAAGTCTCAAATAAATCATACTAAACATTTACAAATGCTTTTAAGATATAGTAGTGTAACATGCTCAAGAAAACATGCAAGCTAGAATGTGTGTAACACTACTTAGGCGTGCTACTCACTTAAGCTTTATATGCATGAAGTTAGCGGTTGATAGCAGCACTTACGTCACTGAATTTTGACATGTAACTTTTTTTGGTCTGGCTGATAAAGTCTTCCCCTAGTACACTTACCTGAAGACCTAATAAGTAACATTTAATAATAATACATTTATTTATTTGTTAGTATTAAATCTTTACATATAAAATTAGTTTAAAAGCACAATTTTCACTACACATAGTACAGCCAAGGTTATAAGTAAAGTGGCTGCTATCACACCATTAACTTCTTCACCCTAGCAGTAGTGTATATACAGGGTGGCGAGAGGCGCGGGCGCGGCAAGCGGCCTTCGGGTAGTTCGGCGTCGTCGCTCGGGCGTGGCGCCCTCTCGGACCCCGACTTGCAGAGCAGATTGCAGCCTAATCTCACCGCTTTCTGGGTTCGTAGCACTCTTATACCCTTAAACTTCCCTTACCAAAAGCCTCAATTTGTATATTCTAAAATTTAAAAAAAAACACGAAAATAAAAATGAGGTTTTTAGTAATCACCTAAAATCACAACAACTTAGAATAAGGTTTTCTTCTTACAGCCTGAAGTATCAGCAATTCGTTTAGAAGGCATTCAGTTACAGAAACAATTCGTTTGCTTGTCATTGGTCAATATGTAAACCAATCACAGAGACGCGGCGAATTCACTTGACGAATTACAATCAAACGATATGCCTGAAAGTGTTGTAGAAATCTTTAATTGATTATAAAAGCTGATGCTTTAGGATGAAACATAATTACAAATTATTTTATATAAAACTGAAACAACTTTTCAGATATCTAAGAATGCATTTATGCTACATATATTCATTGTCATGATTTTTCAGCTTTTTAGATTATTTATGTAGTTATTATATAAATTTTATTAATATACTATAACCTCACAAACTTATATAGCAATACATACAGTTTTGTGTACAAATAAATTTCAGTTAATAAATAAAAAACTACTTACTACTTTTTCGAACACCTGTATATAAGGAACGTAACTAGATCTATAAATTAATAGAAGCAAGTCAAGGATTTAAATGAAAAGGATGATTCTAAATATCATTGCATTAAGACGCGAAAACCTTCAAATGTTAAATTGGAACATAAATATAAATTATAACATCCAATTTAAGCAACATTGAACATTTATTCACTTGACCTGTTTGATATGTAATTAACACTAGATTTTTTGCATCGCTTCTATGTTTTTATTATTAACATATAATATATGTATAATATATATATGTATATTATACATACCTATGTTTGAGGAATGCCACGATGAGAATCAGTTCAGTCTGCATATGTTTTGTGGCAAGTGATACACAAATGTCATATAAATTACCGTGACGTAATAATAATAAGAACAATTATGTTATTTGTTGTCAAAACATATGGTCTAAATAGGCAATAAAGGCACCTTGTATTTAAAAATATAATCACCTTCCCCTTAAAAGCATTACACGGCAGTGATCTATACCTTCTAGAAAGTTGATTAAATTGTTTGATAGCCATGGCGTAACAATTTTTTTAATACATCGTGGTACAACATGTACCTACACGGTTGGATCCCTGAATTTTGGATGTTTACGCCTTCTATGCATTGTTATTTCGCGGAAGTTCAATCCCAAGACCTTTGCTGTAACGCTACAATTCTACGCGTTGAAAACGGAAAAATACAAATACTAATTTTAATTAGTAGCCTATATGGTCATAAAACTTTCAAAATCAGTTTAATAGTCACAATACATTAGCGCAAAATATGTCTATCTCTGAACATCGACGCCATTTAGCTATAAATAATAATTTGAAAGCTTAAAGTTATGTTACCTAGAGGCCTAGGACGACTTTCTCTTTCATCGCATTTTTCTGCTATTTGTGGACCGTTCGTACGTTCAAAGGTCGACCTAAGCTCGAACTTATTGATTATTTATTTATTAAAATTCAACATATGCTATATATATATTAAATATATGCTATAACAATTATGGTAATCAGAAATGTTATAAAAATAAAAATATTACACTTCAAGTTTTAAATATTAGTAGTAATATTTGCTTAACAATAAAACGGATTAAGTTTCCGATAGGCACTTAACAATGCTTTTTTTTATTGATCAGCCCACTACCGAATATGTCAAGCTCTCGTTAAGTAGTGTTTATTCTATTATATTCGCGAAGAAGTTTTGAACGTGCCTGAACTCCTAGGTTGGTTTTAGCAGACGGAATTTGGAAAATTCTGCTGATTTTAATTACAATGTCAATGTTCTGTAAGAGGATTATTGCTCGTATTTATAAATTTCTAGCTTCGTGGTTTCACCTCTAACGTCATGTTCAATACTAGACTATCTAGAACAGAAAACAATCGATTTGAACCAGCAGTTTCTGAGATTAGAGGTTTCAACGAAACAAATAAAAAGTCATTATAATATTGGTATACTTCCATATATTGGTGTCAAAACCAACATTCAAATTGGTACGGTCTAGTAATTCCCTATCTTCATGTAAGGAGTAAAAACCTGGATTCCTGGTTCGGCAAAGAATTTGTGCCTTTGAATTGTGGTGCTGGAGGTTAATGAGAGTGTTAAGAATACCGTGGACTGCGAAGCAATAAGACTGCCCTGCCGACAACGCATTATCCCATATTTCGGCCATACAATGCGCAGAGGCGATGAGGACTTGAAGATGTGGTTGGTAACACAGAAAGCAAACGATCACGTGGCCGTTCACCAATCAGATGGACCGATCAAGTGAAAGAATCATCGTCCTCAAAACTGTACACGTTAATAAGAGAGGCGCTGGACAGAAACCAATGGAAATAATCCGCTCCAGATGTTAGCTTGCTGACCACGACGCTGAGACATGAGCTACCAACTGAATAGAGATAGAAGATTAATACTTTCAAGTTCACCCTCAAACGAGCCTACGCCCTAAAAGGGCTGTCATCGCAGCAATTGGACACACATTTTAGTGCGTTGCCGGCCTTTGAGGGAGGAGTATACTCTTTCTTTAAGCCTCCAATTGCTTGCTCTACCGGGAGTCGATTCCACAGTTTGCTAGTTCCCAAAAGAGTCTTGTGAAGCGGACCGTGGAAGGCTTCTCATCACGCTGATGAAATTTTGAAGTAATACTTTTTACCCAAAAAACTCTTCAGAACACTCGCCATAGTACTCTTTGTAGAATACGCATAGAGACGCAAAGTCTCTGCGTAGAGAGAAACGCAAGAGTTAATTGCCTATGTTATGTAACTAGTAAACGTCCTTAAACTTTAAACAAAGGCTTACCGAAATTAATATTTTTATTACGGATACTTACCAAATAGTTATGCTAAGCTAAAATGACCTTAACGTTAGTATAAATAAGAACGTAAAGCTCATTACCGTCCGCCCGACGTAATTTATTGCACATTGCGTAGAAAACGTTCCCAGACGATATTCTAATATTCGTATATCGAAATGCCGAATGGTTTTAATAGAAATCACTGACATTGTTTATGTTAGTGTACCGTCTTCGTGACGATTCTCAAAGTTCTATATTTAAATTCCAACACACAAATACACAGTATTTACAATATTCTAAACTGAGCGTTTCTTAAGGCAGTTTTTCGCGCACCACCACTATGTGGAACCAGCTGCCCACTGAAGTATTTTCGAACCAATTCAACTTAGGCTTCTTCAAGAAAAGAGCGTACCAATTATTAAAAGACCGGCACTTGTGAGCCTTCTGGCAATGTGAGTGTCCATGGGCGGCGGTTGACATAAGGTGAGCCTCATGCTTGTTTGCTTCCTATTACATTAATAAAACCTACATAGTAATAATAATAACGGAAAATAGAAAACTTAAACAAATTTAAAAAGTTTTGGTCTCTATAGCTGTTCTGTTGACGTTCATAAGTGTACTTGGTTACCTATATAAATAAAGCTAGTTTGTGTTAATACAAATAACAGTCGCAGTCAAAGCGTCTATAGTTCTATTAAATTTCACAGTTCAAACTTTTTTAACCTTATTTAATTATCGTGTCATTATTCAATTAAGATCAAAAATAGCAACCTTTCGGAGAGCCTATCTACGAAAGCGCGTAGGCGTGCTACGCCATTCATTAGCCATGCTACGATTAACAATATTCACTTTGAGAAGCGCTGGCGTCACTCCAAGACCCGTGTTTTATGGCGTATTATGCTATAATAATATTTTTTACTTAGCACATTTGTTTATATCTGTGCTCGTGTGTGTGCGCCGCATCGATGTGTGATGCGCGGGCGCAGATTCTCGTAAAATATAAAATGTCGTTTGTTACAAACGGATCTAATAACCAAGTTGTTTTTATGCTGTTTCGTGGTATGGTTAGGTGAGCCATACAATATTATGATTTTGGATTATTTAAGATAAAGAAAATGTTTTTATGTAAACAATTATATAATATCTAATTATATAATACCTAATATGATTCCTTTGTTAATTTAAATAACTATTGATAAATAATGTTCAGGGTTATGTGTGTCTCAATAGGTATTTATGAAGAAAGAAAAATATTTAACAAAAAAAATCACCGGCGCTACAACCTTTTTTAGGCCTCAGATTTATGTATCTGTTTCATGATCATTTGTCAATCTAATAGGCAAGTAGGTGATCGGCCTCCTGTGCCTGACACACGCCGTCAACTTTTTGGGTTTGGCAAGCCGGTTTCCTAACGATGTTTTCCTTCACTGTTCGAGAACCAAATGCGCACTTAGCAAGAACAATCCATTGGTGCATAGCCGGCGATCGAACCTACGACCTGAGAGATGAGAGTCGCACGCTAAAGCCACTAGGCCAACACTGCTCTACAAATATTTAGAACAATGTCTGATTATCTTGTACTTCCCACAGTCTCAAAGCTTAAAGCTTGCGTACCCGTATTCCAATCCCGTCAAAGTAAAAGCTAAGTACTTAGTCAAGCTTTTAAAACCGAATCCTCGCTCTTACGAAGTTATTATAACAATGTATGACCGCATGTTTTCCATAAGTTACAAAAACCGTGTCTACGAAAATAAAACAAATATGTATTTATTTAAATTTTATATTAATCCTAGGAAAAGTATACTGTTACACGGCCATTCGCCGAAATTGGTTTTTGTATGGCGCTGTCCACATACACTATATTTGGGCTTTGTTAATAATTTATTTCGGTCAACTTATGTTTAGTGTGTTTAGACTTACATCTGGGGAAATATTATAATAATATATAACTAAAGCGCTTGTTAGCCGCAAGCAGTGTTGGCCTAGTGGCTTCAGCGTGCGACTCTCATCCCGGAGGTCGTAGGTTCGATCCTCGGCTGTGCACCAATGGACTTTCTTTCTATGGGCGCATTTAACATTCACTCGAACGGTGAAGGAAAACATCGTAAAGAAATCGCCTGAGACGAAAAAGGCGGCGTGTGTCAGGAGGCTGATCACCTATTTGCCTATCAGTTTGACAAATGGTCATAAAACAGATACATACATCTGCATGGCAACGAGCTCTCTGTGTAAAATATATGCTTATAAAACTATAAAGCCATGAGTTTTGATTTGATCTTTCATAGATCCATGATATTAAAAGGCTTTTATGCAAAATTTACCAAGTAGTTATCACTTCAAAATTATTATATTAACTGATAACTGCTTGGTCATGTCCTTGTTTTATGAATAACTCGTTGCCATGGCAACAAACACGATTTAAGGTTCTACTGACAGAAGCCATCTCTCATTCTAATTTTTATTCCATTTCTAATTTTCCTGTGATTCATTTGTAAACAAAAAATACCTTAAAAAAGGTCCCATTTTTAATAAAACAGTTTCTTATAAAACTATACGGTAAAACTTGTGTCATTGTACTCATTAACAATTAAACCCTAATAATAACTATAAGGTTAAATTAACTGTACATAACTCTAAATCTAAGATATCAATTAAAACTGAACACTACCCATATAAATTAACCGAGACCACACGCGTTGCTTCTTAAATTTACCAATACAGAGATTAAACTCATTAATTTAACTTTCTCTCAAAGTATTTTCACAACGGTGAAAATAAAAAATTTCATTTTGTCCCTGATTTTGGAAACATTATATGATCAATTGCTGGAATAAGCTTAAGGAAGTAGGATAGGCTAGAGTAGGGCTAGTATAAGGCCGGCAACGCACTTTCGAGTAGAGACTGGAGAAGTATCTATGTTCGTCGGTTTCACTTAACATCGGGTGAGCCTCCTTGCTTGCCCCTTGCTCCTTATTGTATAAAAAAACATAATTAAAATAAGACTTAAAAAGTTGTAAAGTAATGTTCTGGTTCATTCGACCACGGTGATTGAGAGACAAAAGTGCGTTGCCAACCTTTGTGTGACAAAGTTGAAAGACGCAATGGTGATTTTGATATTTAATCAATTGCTGGCAAAAACTGACAAAGTTGTGTAGTAATGTCCTGGCTCATTCGACCGCGGCAGGTGAAACTCAACAGAAAAGTGCGTGCGTTTGTACAACAAAGTTGAAAGATGTACAGTATTATTTAATGAGGTATATATTACGTCTCATTATATAATATGTAAGTCGTAAGACGGAGTTTTGGACTGGAGCCGAAGTCTAACAGTCAAATGGAACGTATTAAATAAAAAAACAAAAGCCTTCGTATTTCGTACCATAAAGTATAACGAACACAGGTAACATAAAAACTTTTCCAAATAAAATACACATAACTAGAAAAGTTTTTACTCGACTTGTAACGATTCGTTAATATTTAGTACCCGATTTATTTTACGGCTCCTTACCAGTTTTATAGAACAGTTAACGATGAATTTTACTATCAAAGGTTTATATCGCAGGTTAATTAGTCGGTAGATTAAATGCTTTTCTATCGGCTTGATATCTTGAATGAGATTTATAGTTAGGGTAGTAACTATATAATTCCTAATAGTGTATTAAACAATACATTCACTGAAATATAGACTCATCTTTGATTTCGATTCGGTAATCAAGGGTTGAATGAATCATTTGTTAAATATTATTATAAAAATTAAACTTTCAAATCAAACCCCTAAAAGCTCTCTCCTCCAAAGATAAAACTTTGACTTTGTTTTAATGTAATAATTAAATTAAACAGTTGCAAAATCTCATATCGTTTTTACAATTCATATGTTAATGACATAAATATAATGATAATGATTAGAATCTCTCTGTCTAATCCACTGAAAACTACGCACCGGTACTTGCACGCAAGCAAGAATCAAAGTGAAAAACCTTAGATTTTTCATACATATATCGCTGCCTGATGTAAGTGTGTTGTTTAATATATTTTTGTTTTAAAACAATGTTTATTTACAAAGGTATTACTATTAATCTTTACTCAAACAAGCAAGTGGTATTGAACAAAACTGCTTAATATCATATAAACATAATGTTATGCAGATATAGTTTTAAGATAATATCCCTAACAAATTTAATTTACTATTAAACACTTACTAAAAATCTCAAACAATATCTTGTCAACTAGTCCTATGCTGATACAGAAAATATTCTTATCGTGCAACAATAGTATAAATATAAATTTGTGTTATGTAGAAATCATAAATTTAAATACTGTTTACATGTTATGAAGAGACTGGCTGCCCAAAAACACAGGGAATCCTATTGTGGGGGCCAGTGCACTTTACTTCACCTAAATATCCTGTACGTTGGCCGAAGGACATTTGAATGTGTATAGATGTAATCATTTTTATATTCTAATCTAGATTTTTATTGAAATCTCGATGTATCGATTATATTATACCAGCTGTCCACTGAAGTATTCCTGTATATTGTGTCTATTAATTTTTTTTTTCTTTCTTAATATCAAACGCGTACGAATTTCTGATTAGGATAGTCAAATTAGTGAATTTACGCGGGACGCAAAAAATTAAGCAAATGCGTAACTCTTAAGGAATAGCTTGACCAGCCCTAGACATTATTAGAAGCATTCGGTAAACAAATTTTATTTGAGAGTTACTATTATCTGATTGTCTTGTGGGATCTCGTAAACAGATGCCGATGTTTATTGCTACATAATAACACGGAGTGCGTTATTTGCCTCCTCATACGAGCTATTAAACCTACAAATTTGTAAGATTTTAATGGTCTAACAGATTAAAAATATAATTTAATTTTACGATAGAAAAATTCACTAATAACAATTTATCCCTGAATGCATTTAATTAAGCAAATTGTATTTCATTGAATACAGGTTTCCATTTAATCGCTTCCGTAGCTTATTCTAGATTAGTTTCGAGGTTGAAATAGTCTAGAAAATATATACTAAGCCTTTAAGTACTTAAATAAATAATTAATTCAAGAATAAACAGCTTCAATAATAAATATAAATTATCTATAATAATATACATATAAATAAATATAATAATCCTCCAACTTTGATTTTGTTCTCTTTGGTGTAGAGACTCTTGGGGTTCAAGTGCACAAATTAAAGACTCAAGTTGGCGCCTGGTAGACAGTACCGGTGACCCCAGAGCTGGCGCTTTCCTGGCTCAACGAATAATGGCAATGCAGCTAGGAAATGTTACCAACGGCAGTGTACCTTTAATACACAGCCACAGGAACCAATTTTTTTTAATTTGTTTTAATTTACTATTTTCTTTTTTATTATTACTACTATGTAGGTTAGTGTGTAGAATATAGTAAATGCTGTATGTTTGTGTGTTGGAAATTAATAATTTATTAATAATAAGTATCGCAATTCAGCGAGGACATGCTGCCAGCGTTAAAGGTACACTGCCAGGAGGAAGAAACTTTTTAATTTTGTTTTAATTTTCTTTTTAATTATTTCTATTATTACCATGAAGGTTAAGAAAATTGTATATACTGTATATTTGATAGTTATGGTTACTATTATTTATTACTTTATTGATTCAATTGAGAATTTCAGTTGTTCTGATTTCGTCTAGGTTCGCCTTAAGTGTTCTGTTTATCTTTTGATCGGGAATAGTTTTTATATCGCTATGAACTGAATTGTCTGTAATGTTATTTTTATTGTTGGTCTGTTTATAGGTGATTGCAATGATGTAATTTTGTTTACAATAAAAATCATTTGCTATTTTAATGTTACATTACTTAACCCGACCTGGACAAAATCAAATTGGTTGCTGAAATTGTTTGCTTTAACATATTTTTGTTATTTTTTTAATTTATAATGCTACAAATGTAATTATTTTATTGTATCTCACACACTGTTTTGTTGTGTTTTTTTAATATTTTTATTACTCTTTAATGTTAATATTCTACGGTTTCGATAATTGTAAATATGTGAGGAACATGTATACTAACTTTTTTAGTATAGTAGTTTATTCTACATTGTCTTCACATATAATTATTTAACAAATGTAACAAAATATTGTAAACCTATTTTAAAAGAGTAAGTGTGGAGTTTCTTGCCCATTCTTCTCCACACGAAACTACCTTTTGGAAGGGGCAACTAGAATCTTCTTTGCATTTTTTTTGACGTTCAAAAGTGCCATTTTAGATGGTCTAATTGAAATAAATGATTTGACTTTGACTTTTGACTTCGACAAAAAAAATCATACGATATTTTTAAAATATTTCAATGTTTAACAAATTAACAAATATTATTTAAAAAATTATAGAACAGTGGGCAAATGGTACCTTAAACACTGGCAGCATTTCCTTGCTATTTTCTATTTTTTAATAGCATTCCATTTTCGAAGTTAAGAGTCTTCATACTAAGGGTAATAGAATTTCCTTCGAAAATATCCAATCATTATTTAACATTAAAATACTATAGAAATATTCTCAGACGCTATAGAATTCCGTGAACACCACCAAAGTAGCGACAATAATCTAAAAAATCTATTAAAAGAACGAAGCGACAATATCAATGACCCGACAATGTTTTGTGAAGTTTCGTTAGAACGTGTTCTATGTGCCTTATACGAAGATTCTCGTTTTAGTCTCAATCTCGTTATTTCTGTTTTATTGTATGAATACATAATGTAATGGCCGAGATGGCATGTTGCGACATAGCCAATTGCCGAACGCTCTGTACGGTAAATTGTCAAAGATTAAACACCAGATACATTACACGATTTTGGTTCCGGGATAGCGAGTGCCAGTTGAATTTGCATTACAAGCGGTTTAAGACATGAGTGGTGAAGATGTTACCATGACACATTTTAATTGTTTTCTTTCACAATCAGCAGAACGTGATGATATTATGGAGAAAGGAAGTTAATGCCTAAGTTATGAATTTAATAGTTAATGAATAAATGCCCGACCCGAAGGCACTTATAGCAAAAGTCCAAATGTATACGGAATTAGCGGTTCGAATATATTTGTCAGCCCGTATTAGGGTATGTCTTCATCGCAGTGATTGTAGCCATACATTGTATCGCTGCAAAATTCGCTCGCCACAAGTTCACTTTTCACCAAATGAACAAAAACTAGCGAAACTTTAATGTTAAATTAAAGCTAGATGTTTCTAACTTACTTGCTGCCCTCGCGTACTTCGTTTCACCTTAATATGTTGTTTTAGTCTACCTTTTTAGTAGCTACATACCAACATATTATGGAATATTTTGATATGCTATCTCATAGAGACTGTTCGCTTTTCTTTTAATGTTATTGAAAAATATCATCTATATATGAATTGCCTCGATACATATACCCGACCTAAATACAAAAAGCTGCTTTTAAATTGAGAAAATGTTAAACATTTTCTACGTTATAAAATACTGTCATCTTGTCTTTATCGTTAATATCGTTTCAAGCCTTTAAATAAGGTGTGAAAATTGAATAATGCATAGTTGCACTTTGGGGCTTCAAAATATTTTCATTATACTTTCATAAGTCATTAAGCTCGCTAACAACACTAGAACTGAGGTCACCTGTCAAGTGTGCATAGGCGCATATTAAATAGCGTGTGCATTTTAGAAAAATTACCACTGTTTTTTGTACCTACTTGATTTCGCTGGTCGCATGTTGTAGGGACGGCATCGCTTTTCATTTTCCGTCAAATTTTTTGTTTATATTATGTGTTTGTCCTAGTTTTGTGGGCCAAAAAAAAACTCCTTCCTATAATTAATTCCAAAGTCTTGACTAGTTTCATACAAAACCGTTATATAATCCAATTACTTTTAATTAGGGAATATAATTATATATATATATAACGAATGATAGTCAAATGTGTTCCTGAAATTTATCTTTTAAGAAACAATATTTAGAGTTTGTTTTATCCTATTTCTTTTATAATCCAAAATGGTCTAACAAAACAAACTTCGTATTAAAATTTAAATGACAGGCCAGAACTAGCGTCTTTTCTACAGACAAACAAACAATTAAATGAAACATGAGTCGACACATAATAGATTATAGCTTTGCACATAGCGCCGTTCTTATTAAAATCATAAATCAAGTTATGTAATGCGTCATGCTTGCAATTGTAAACTTCTATACATAATACATCACAAGCAATAAAAAATAGGTTTAGTATTAAACAGCCGTATCTGTTTGTAAAGAATCTATGACGCCATTAGAGTTAAATTCGATAAGTAGGTGGCATATGCTTCTTGATTAGTTCATATCTATATTATTCAAATATCTTGGCCAACCGGTTGTAATTATGTTGGCTTACACATACGATTATGTTTACTATATGCTAGGTATTAATGTTTATAATTCTCACGTTAATTAGTTGTTAACAGCTTACGTTGAGAAATTAGAAGTTGTATCAATTTGTATGGGCCCAATTTTCTGTTTTTAAAAATGGAATTTCGAATTAACACTTGTTCGTGAAGGAATCGTGAAGCGGTCTGCCCTGCGATTCTGTAACTCACTTTTCGAACTCACACAGCGGTTTTCGCATCGGCGGTCGCTCTCAAATCAGTCGTAATGCAGTCATTTTATGATTTGGCATTCTGATAAGGTGGGAGCTTGTAGTTTATTGTTTATCAGAATGCCAAATCATAAAATGACTGCATTACGACTGATTTGAGAGCGACCGCTGATGCGAAAACCGCTGTGTGAGTTCGAAAAGTGAGATACAGAATCGCAGGGCTTATATGAAGGGCGTGTTCGGATATATTGATTACAATGTTGAAGTATTATATCTTAGTTTTTAGTACGAGTAGTGAGCAGTGAAGGTCTAGTGGCTTCAGTTCGATTCCCGGAGTCACCAATGGACTTTCTTTTTATGTGCGCATTTAATATTCGAACAGTGAAGGAAATAATCGTGAGGAAACCGGCTTGCCTTAGACCCAAAAAGTCGACGGTGTGTGTTAGGTACAGGAGGCTGATCACCTACTTGCCTATTAGATTAACAAATGATCATGAAATAGATACAGAAATCTGATGCCCAGTGATTTTTTTTCAATACGATGTTGTTGTTAGCTAGGAATTGTATTGAATTTATATCAATTATAACTGCAATTCAAATAAAAATAAATGTTGTAACTAATCTAATTACGATATGTTACCGCACGTTACAAAAACAAGTTGAGAGCAATTATTTATTACGAGGTTTAGATCGTGCGAAATTAAACACATCTACTTCCTTCAACTTGGATGGACAAAAACATACTTATTCGTGTCTTAATTGTAACGATTCTGTCAAATGTTGCCATTTTTAAAACTGTTAATATAGGTATACATACTTATTAATCCTCGGAGCAGTTAGATCGCTCCGTGAAGCCTGCGAAGTGCCCAAGAGACTTCTGTGCTTCTGGAAGGAGCTAGGATGGCTTAGTCAGCCAGGACTGTACGCACAACGGACCTAGTGAGTGTCTAAGTACGGAAACTGAGTCCAACAACCTTCCAATGATATGGCAATTTATTGCTAGGATTATATTATTGAACAAGCGTCCCGATTCTCAAAATCCCTGCGACACACGTGCGAGCCTTTTGGTAGATTTATTCTACTTTCTTCCTCTGCCACACCTAACATTCTCTAGTGTATGTTAACGTCGGGATAAGCACTCCCCTGTATAGTTTCTAGGCTACACATAATGGATACAACACTCTGTTTAATCTATTCCTATATATACATACAAAAATGCGGGAATAAAAACATAGCAAGAAATTCTCAGTACAGGTTTATGTAGATTAAAAATAAAAATAAATAAATCAGTGGCATTACAACCCTAATTAGGTCTGGGCCTCAGACTTCTGAATCTGTTTCATGATCAATTGTCCATCTTATAGGCAAGTAGGCGATGTTTTCCTGCACCGTTCGATTGAATGTTAAATGCGCACATAGAAAGCAAGAGCACAGCCAATAGGCCAACATTTATCTACACCGTAGATCACTTACACAAATCGTAACCCACTGAGCTTTGGAGTCGATTAACCCTGAGTTTTGCGTGAATAAGTACATCTCCTTGAATTCTGTTCCGCAACTATGATTAATAGTTTTGGTGCATCAAAAAATTTGCAATTCCGCGAATTTAAAATTGTTGAATTGTTTTCTGAAAACAGTTTAGATACTGCACTGCAATCTTTGATGTTAAGTGATATTCAGGAGATTAAATCTGTCCTGGAAGTGCATTTTTATCTATCTGGAAAGACCTCATGACTGGGGTAGATTCAAGTGAACTCCTATCCAAGTCATGTAGTGCGACACTTGGAGACGTTTGCCTCAAGTACAAATGTATGCGAGAAAATTGCGTCTTAAATACTATTTTGAATAATACTCAAACATTTATGCATTCATTTCTGCCATAAGTAATGGAATCACGTCATTTGCATATTTTGAAACTAAAGTTATTTTTTAGTTTATTTAATACTTATTGCGTTACAAATGCATTTCGTTACATGACCGTAATTAGTTCAATAATTAGGAGGGAAACTGCACCCTTTTTAAGTCACTTACAGGCAATCACAGTAAACAAAGTTACCTTAAAGTTTACAAACAATTATTAGTTATGGGTTGCTCGCATATCCCAAAAGTTCAAATAGGTTTACCAGAAATGGACATATTTTTCTAATATACATTATGGTTAGTTGAAGGAAAAAATCATGGCTTCGTAACGTTAGAGAGTGGACTGATAGTCCGCGGAAGAGTTCCTGCAATTGATACAGGACTAGACATACTACACGAGACTGACGGCAAACCTCCAGTAATGGATAGGCACCAAAAGAAGAAGAAGAATAAATCTTAAGTTCTGCTAGAAAGATTGGAAAATAGTAGCGAAGATGAGAGACAAATGGAAGAATTTGGAGAAGGCCTTCTCTCTGGCGGACATCGTGTCTATCCAATATAATAACATAAATTTAATGTTATCCTGATCATGTAGTACTCGAATACAGGATATTTATCTACTGCTAGAACGAAGCATGTACGACATTCTGCGGATGATATGGTAGAATCAAATTTATACCTTGCTTTTACTCGTAAATTCGTAATTAGAAGTTATTTTAATTATTAAACAGCTCGTAAACGCTAAGTGATGTTTATAGTTTACATACATTAACTTGAGTGACTTATTGGTGCGAGTTTGATAAAGTTTTAGAGTATTTTATTACTGTAATCAATCAGCTGAACGTATTTCCTAGTTCTACCGCCTTCTTAGGTTAGGCAACATACATTAAGCTTAATTTAATTAACAAAATAATTGACATTGATGATCCCAGACTTTCATATCGAAAGAGACGATATACCAGCTTTAAACCCGCTAGTGGTAGAGCGACTTCTAAGCCTCAACAGAATTCATTTCAAAATAATGATAGGGACAATTACGGGCGACTATCTCCTTACGCCCGAACCCAATAATCAATCCACAATCTCAGATTCTCTCTCAGAAAACAATCTGAGATCAGACCGTGACAGTCGATAGATAGGAGTCTGCATCAGATAGGAATCTGCATCCCAATAACCAAACCCTACGAAGACAATCCAATTTTGGCGAAGGATAAAATGCTCTTAGTCGTTCCATTTTAGCGAGTTTTCACTCATATTTGATAATCAATGTAAACCAAATAAAGTAAATAAAACCGTACAAATAACATTAAAATATACATGTGTATGTTTAAAACATAACAAACAGTTTTTTAAATAATTAAAAAACTGGTGTAAGTTAAAATCTGTTCAACAGTTAATTATTTTAACAGATTTTTATTATAATATATTTTTATTTTAATCGAGCTTTCGTCAACTGTCATTTTCATACAAAGGTACCACAGACACCAATACGACCTCCCATGGATAGCTTGTATCGACAGATGGCTCTTACAATCCGTCGATTGGTTATTGGCACACTTGTTACAACGTTTGGAATATCTGTTTGTTCCGCGACAGACAGTCCCTTGTGCAGAGGCTTCACCGGAGAGGAATCAGTCATCCACGTAGTCCTGAAATGTGTGGCTGAGATCCCCGCGAAGTGCTCAGGAAACTTCTGAGCGTCTGAGCTTGGCTGGCTTGAAGCACGGACCAAATGGGCGTCTAAGTGCGGAAACTAAGTCCACACTACACTATACCAGTGTAAACTATTTTGTATTCTGTACTGCTTTGTTAAAAATAGTATAAATATTCAGTACACATATACACTTAAAATAACCGTGGGATGATATTACAATTCTAATGTGAAGTATTTGTCATATTTAGTTGCGAAACATTTTTATTATGTATCAAATTAGATTGCCTTCTTCTGACATACATAGTATATGTTTATACATGAACTGCATAGATAAACAGACGTTTTTATTTGTCCATTTAGTGAACTGAAGGGTTTGCTCCATGTCAGTTCCTATACTGTAAAAAATAGCATAATGCACATATTTTTTAATTCTCTCATTTTTGTATGCTAACTAAAGTAGCAATGCTAGAAATAAATAAAACAGTCGTAGTATTGTCTTTGATTGACATAACCTTTACACATTTAAAGAAAAAAACTTTTTACCGGATTAAAGTTATGTATTATTATAAATTTAATCCGGTAAAAAGTTTTTTTCTTTAAAACAGTCGTAATATTTCGCATTTAAGATAAAATTTAAATTGGAACATGCTTTAAAACTTTCTTTAATCGCACTTAAGGCTTTAATGGAGGTAGCACGATTTTACTATTTATGTAAATATAAACGCGAACATTTATCATTGACGAATAGTTAATGCATTATGATTGCAAGTGCGTCTGAAACTTACTAGGTGGAAATTATTCCACCGGGATCCGAACTCAGGGGTACGTTGCTTGGTGCTTGAGAACAGCAGGCGTATTCTATAAACGATATTGATATAAATTGCTTCGTTCTAGCATCTTCGTTCTAAGTGAAGGTCTACTTATTCAATTTTAATAAACTTTTATATGCATTTGTCGCGTTCCTAAACAAGACTGCTATGGTTACATTAATACAAACCACAGCGGTTTTCTAATGTAACATATAATGATTTTATATTATTCTGTTAAATAAATAAATTTAAAACAAAATACTATTACTTTTTGACACTTTGCATGCTAATTTAAGATATCATGCGGTTCTTGCAATTAACCGTTAAGAAATATCAATAATATTTCGCAATTATTTTCACGATGCAATAAGCACTTATGAGTTATAAGCAAATTCGTGTAAAAACTGTTTAATTGGTATATTTAGAACTATTACTTATAATGGACAAACTGGAGGAATTGAGAATTGTAATATCGATTCGGATATTTTATTGGCACTTTGCTAATTGTTTATGCATATTGTAAATTACAGACACGTCTAATACATTTTACAATACAATATTTAGATAAAAATGTATAATACACTCATCTTAACCTACATAGTAATAATAATAATTAGAAATACATATATAAAATATTTAAACAAATTTAAAAAGTTTGGTCCCTGTGACAGTGTACCTTTAATGCAGCATTTCCTCGCTGTTACGATGCTTTTTCGTTGAGCGAGAAAAGACAGTACCGGTGTCCCCAGAGCTGGTGCCTTTCAGACGCCAACCTAAATCTTTAATTGGCGCCTGTACACTTGAACGCCATTGCCTAAGAATCACTACGCCAGAGCCCTCCAAGGATCCTCACGTTTTTTCCTTTACCGTTCCGGCGAATGCTAAATGCGCATGTAGACAGCAAGTCTGTTGGTTTACAGCTGGGGATCGAACTAACGACCTCAGGGATGAGAGTCGCACGCTGAAGCCACTAGGCCAACACGGCTCCCTATAATAATGTACCTACACTAAAACTAATCAAACACATGTCGGAGTAATGGCGCTACTGTCAGCTGCTAGTGTCACAGAGCTCGTAAATTTATCAATAGGTTATTTCCAGGTCTTGTCAATATACAGACGTGCTTTCTAGTTCATTGTGAATTACTTCTCCGTAAAATATTTGTCAATAGTCACTTTCTGTCTAACCTTTCACTCTGTGATACATAGTAGATGAACGTTTTAATATTATTCTTGTGTCACGAAATGTCGGGAGAAGTCAAGCTAATTTTAAAGAGACGGAAAGAGAACTGGCGTTATGCAAAGAAATATAAATTTATTTGTTTATTAACAAATATACTTTTTATTTTGTTGAACCATACGTAATAGTGTTGTCAACAAAAAAAAAGGAATAAATTCCCTTAAAATGTAATAATAATCTACTTTTGTCAACTTTTAAAACATAACAATACTTATACTAATTGTTTAAAACCTAAGTGAGAATTGATAGCAAAACCTGTCATATTTTGACGATATCCTACAACGGTCCGGTACGGATCTCTTCGCTTCATGAACTCATGAACACAGCGAAGGTATTAAAATCGAAGTTCTCACATTCCATAAAACTAATTTTATTAATTTAGAATCTTAAACGATTGATGTACCGCGTATTTCGGTAGTACCGCCGGCATACTGTACTTTCCAATCTTATTACTAATCCTAAGCTTACATATTCATAACCATTGATCGTATTATAACCTTTCACTAAACGTAATAAGAACGAAAATAGCATACATAAGTCGAAATAGGAAAAATGTTGAATAGTATACATTTAATTTTAAAATTCTGATTCGGGCGATATCATTTCTCTTAGCGGAAACACTTGGTGATTATGACCCTGTTATTGGTAAAGAATTTGTCCGATTTCGAAAATATAAGGCTGTTTATTGGGCCTTGAAACTGTATGAAAACGACTCAGATTTCAAAATGGTTTCAGAATAAAACTGTTTTAACGACAAATAATTCTTAATTTTGTAATTCTAGTAACCTCATTGCTTAAAATAAACAGCGTGACGCGCAAATATCAATTCTGATTTGGACTCATTTCAAAAAGTATAAATCCATTTTAAGAAGGAAAACAACAGCGGGACGCGCAAATTTCCTAAGGTCATGTGTTTTATACTTGTGATAGTTGAATTTTATGTATGTGTTACGTACACACATATATAAAATTCTAAAAGTTAAAGTTAAATATCGAGATTAAGCCGGTTAGAACTTGTTTTTAATACGTGTCTTTACTGAGCCATCAGAGAACATTACTATCTATACTTAGGGGAAGACACTCTGTTCAAGTGTACTAAATACTTACCACTATTTAGCACTTAAGACTAACGTGCACTAACACTAATTCACTAATTCAAATGTTTATTATATCTTCAAAACATGACTCGTGGTAAAAACCTTTAATGAAAACAAGCTACGTTGTAATACGAAATTAAAGTCCGTATGTTTTGATGAGCGTGGTTTATTGGCTTCGATAATGTATTCAGATTGCAGATCAAATGATTTTAATTAAGCAACTCTTATTTTACATCACATGTGACCTCTTGTAACGGGACTGTTTTTATTTTTTATTTTGTTTTTTAGTGTTTCCTAGTATCTTTATTAGAAACGAACACAATCACGCTTCAAGTAGATAGCATATGAATTAGCTTTAATCAATTTAGCATTTACATATTCATCAATATAATATTGCGAAATAATGATGAAACGGAGTGGTATATATTTTTTATTTTATAGTTTTTTTTTAATCTAAAATAAATTTAAAAAGTTTGGTCCCTGTGACATACCTTAATGCTGGCAGCATTTCCTTGCTGTATTGGGATACTAATTCGTTGAGCGAGGAAAGCACCAGCTCTGGGGTCACCGGTAGTATATACCAGGCGCCTACTTAAATCTTTAATTAACCCCACGCCCCAGCAGTGGAAACCAACGAACCAAATCAAACTTGGGGGAAAGACTCTTTTATTTTTGTTGTTTATTATTTTCCGCGTACACGTTTTGGGTAAAAGCCTCCCGAACTTTCCGTTTGGATCTGTTCTTTGCTTCCTCTATCCATTCCTCCACAGAGACTAAACTATTCCGTCAGCCCATAAGTTTTGTGGTCTTCTTATGTTTCTTTCTCTTTGAGGATTTTACCCAAAAAAAAGCATACTGCAGAACGCGCCTATATATTTAATGGAAATAACAATAACTAACTTAGACTAAAGGTATAATAACAGAACTAAAAGAATACATTTTTTGAATGGTATGGAATTAAAGTGGCTTTATTATTATTTTCCGAAAGTTTTGCGGACGCGCGAGCTTCTGTGTTATCTTCTGTTGAGGTGAAAATAATTTTATTATTAATTTTTATGATGGTTGATAACATTTGTTGGATACGTTACCGAACTTTTTCACCGAAAACATACATACATCAAACGACCTAATTGTGTAATACTTCGTTAGTAAATGTTGAATCGTACAGGTTTACGTTTATTATATATTTTCATTTAATAAAATGCACATTCAATAAAAATTATACAAGCTTTATTCGCTGACCTTTTTAAGTTACATGCTATTCTTATAAAACAGTAGTATTCTTAAATGTAATTTACATAGCAGAAATAATAATTATTAATCCAGTCAAAATAGACAAAAATAAGTCATAACTTAGCCAAAATTCGCATAGAGCTGAAAATTGGCAGAGACGTTAAATACATCATTATAAATGAAATGTCAAAAATCCCCTTCGATCCTACTTCTGCAAAAAAATTTATTCAAGGTCTAAAGTATAAAATTAAGGTTTTTTCCATTTTTCTCGAAAACAGTTAGTATTATCGTGAAAATAGATCAGACAAAAGTTGTAGATCATACAATTTTCTACAAAAATGGTTCAGTCACTTTTTCTCTTACGACTCACCATTCATGAGATATCGCGGTTTTAATCATTAGAAAATTCATATTTTACATAATATGCACTAAAATGCAGTCTGTATACGTCACCGGACGTTCAATATAAATGAAAATAAGAAACTATTCGTTTGTGTTACTTACACAATAAAACTTGTATAAATTAAATGAGGATTTTAAAATATAAGACTACTCTTGCAAATACTCACAATAAGTCTCGCTTCATTTTAATGCTATGTGAAGAATTTACAGCTGCTGGTATTTCAATAAAACAAGCTGATAATGATGCTGATGTCCTTATAATTGAAACAGCAATAGAACAATGGAAAAGTTCAAATACAACTGTCGTTGTTGGGGAAGATGTTGATTTGTTGATATTACTGACTGCACGGACTCCAAATGATAAAATTATTTACTTTTTAAAACCTGGGAAAGCTCAAGTACAATCAACAATATATTCATCACAAAGTCTGACTGCATATCCGAAATGTCAAGCTCATATTTTATTTTTACATGCAATAACTGGTTGTGATACAAGATCAGCAATTTTTAAAAGAGGTAAAACATCAGTATTTAAATTGTTTGAAAAACGTAATGATTTAATTCATTGCGCAGAAGTATTCACAAAGATTGACTCTTCTCCACACGACATCGTTACAAATGGAATTCGTTTTCTTCTTGCAATGTATGGTGCTCCAAAAAAAATTGATTCCATAGACAAATATAGATATTTGAAGAAAATGTAAAATCTGCATGGAACAATAAAACAGTACAGTTGTCTTGTCTGCCTCCAACATCTGCTTCTGCCTTTCAACACTTGTATCGTGTGTATTATCAAGTTCAAGTGTGGCTAGGCAATGAGCTGGACCCAGAAGAATGGGGTTGGAAATTAACAGATAATTATTTGGAGCCAATTCAAACTTTACTCCCGCCTGCTCCAGAAAAACTACTTAATACTATTTTTTTGTAAATGCAAGACGGATTGTAGTAAGAATTGTGGCTGTCAAAAAGTAGGATTATTTTGTTCGCCAGTATGCATCAATTGTCAGGGTCAGACTTGCTCCAATATTGGAACAAATACAACAGATGAAGATATTTATGATATTAATGAAGAGACAATTGATGCATCCCTTTTCTTAGAACAGCAAACAGAAATTCTGCAAGAAGAAGAGAATGAAGACGAAGAAATAATTGTTGAAGTAGAATTAGACAATTATCTTATATAATGACATGTAGAAAAAAACAACCTATTCCACTTTAATCATTAGCACTATTACTATTCTTTCAATTAATAGGATACGATCTGATCAAACTTTCTTTATTACAATAGATCGTGGAGTATACCTACTGGGGAAACCACGTTAAAAAAAATGCGCCAAGTGTGTGCATATTATGTAGAATATGAATTTTCTAATGATTAAAACCGCGATATCTCATTAATGGTGAGTCGTAAGAGAAAAAGTGACTGAACCATTTTTGTAGAAAATTGTATGATCTACAACTTTTGTCTGATCTATTTTCACGATAATACTAACTGTTTTCGAGAAAAATGGAAAAAACCTTAATTTTATACTTTAGACCTTGAATAAATTTTTTTGCAGAAGTAGGATCGAAGGGGATTTTTGACATTTCATTTATAATGATGTATTTAACGTCTCTGCCAATTTTCAGCTCTATGCGAATTTTGGCTAAGTCAAATGCCTATTTTGACTGGACTATATTAGCAACCACTTTGGTCAGGTTGTCTGTCGACATAGGCCTCCCCAATTGTTTCCACGTCTCTATATCCTTGAGGTCTCCAGACCTTCTCCATCCTTTTAGTAGATCGTCCTCCCATCTTCTGATTTGACGTCCTCGTTTTCCTTTTCCTCGGATACCACTCTATTACATCCTTAATCCATTTTTCTTTGTTAGTCCTCATTATATGTCCAGTTCTTTATACGAGTATGATAGATTAAATAGTGTTATCAACGATAAATGATCTATATTGATTTAACTTTGAGTAAACTTTTTGCTGTAACAGATGTATGTCCGCGCCGGATGCAATGCCAAATGTCAACCACGTGCGCCCGACAAGTGCACTTTGCTATTATTTATAAAGTATTTAGGGTTCTGTGATATAATTTCATTGGCTGCTGATTGACTAAAGATAAATTATATGAAAGAGTACAGATGCGGACTTTAGTTTCAATTCCGTTATACTCGGAAATAGGTACAAATAATTTCAATTGCGTTAATATTAACTTTCCTAAAGCTTACTCCACCCTCAAATTCCGGAATACTAAAATGATAGGGTAACCAGGCATATTAAGGCTGTCCTGAAGGATGCTAATACAGTCCAAGTTTCATTTAAGATAATAGAAAACAATTGTGTCTCAACCAATCTTTTTTTCGTTTAAACCGAAATATTTCGATCAAATTGAAATACAAATTTATTTAGGTAACACAATGTACTCTTATGAACGTCAATAAAGAAATACCTATTAAATGCTTCTAATTTTAACATGTACTGCCAGTTGTCAAATTAAGGGCGTAGAACGGAAGAGAAGAACAGGCAAGCAACTCTCCGCGACTCTTTTTAATCGCCAAGTTTTTTGTTTTACAAAATGTTTGTAAGGAGCTGCAACCATTACACCATGTTCCACGTTAGATAACTGTATGTCTGTCTTCTGTCGTAGTTAACTAACTACTTAGGATTTATTTAAATTAGAAATATATTTTTACTTATGAAATACTACTACCTTTTTACGCTATTTCGCGTTAATATAATGCGGAACCAACATGCCTCTAAGCAGTGGTATACGTTAAGGAATTAAGAACATAATGAGTATTATTTTTTGCGTCACTTTTCGGAAGTAGGATCCCAGTGCCATCTGGGCGTATCGGGTTACTTATGACTTCATGCCACTGTCCCTCAGTTCATGATAAAACTAGCCCGGGTTTAATTTCCAGGTTAAAAGCATAGGTATTTGTTATTGTTTTATAATATTTATTTCTGTTTAATAAACAGAAACATTTATATAAATAGTTTGCACAGACTATTAATAGTTACGCGACCCAACAAGAAATCATTTTAATTAATAATATATAAATAATTTAACAAATAACACACAAATCTATAATTTATTGTCAATATAGAGCACGCTAATAAGCTCTTTGGAAATAAAATCAAGTTTAACCAATCAAAAATAGGAATAACGTTATCATATCAACATAGTTAAGATTACGGCTAAGCCTGACTCCCGAACCTCGCAAGTGTATAAGGAAGGCATTCACCCTCAGAGTCGACCTTTGACGGAATGACTACCGTAAGTCAAATCAGTTTTTAGCCCACAGAAGTTGCCAAATCTATTTTGTTTAAACTCGGCAGTTATTTGGCCACAAGATGATGTTAAGTAATAATATGTGGCCTATTGCAGGGCACGCTGAGAGATACCTATTTAATCGCCGATTAAATGAACCCATTACACTGTTTAGGGAAGATGTAAAGTGCAAGGAGTTCGACTCCTTTGCTGTTTTAACAAGAAATGACTAACCAAATAGTGCAGTGCAGCATCTGAGGACGTCAACAACGAAGGGATGAAACTCCAGCGTGCTTAAAAGGGGATGAATCAGATTGTGTCGTTCCATTGAGCATTCTAAATCTCACGTGCTTTTTCTTCTTAGTCTTCATTACTAAAGGTCGTCTTGCAAGCCCTTACCGATACGTTGCTTCCTGCACACCACTCTATCCTCTTCTCCTGCCATGACTCCTCTGTACCATTACCCAAAGGCCAAAGTAGCTAAGCACCAAAAGTATATGTAGCTGACAGTCTTATGGTAATCTTTAATTGACTTGGAATGGACTTGATTCTTTTTGCAGTCTATGGTATTCGCAAACTTCTCCTTCACCATTTCGGTCCGCTGCACGAATTGACCAGAACTCTGATCCGTACAAACCAAAGTTCTGAAGATCCAGGTGCTTTTTTTATAGAACAGTAGGCAACGGAGCCTCGCCAAATGTTAAGTGTTATGACCATGGAGACTCTCAATGCCAGAGGACTCGCGCGTTGTCGGCAAAGGCTTTATAAGGCTTTATAAACCTTTAAGGAAAATCCTTTAATTAAGCATCATCAATAAATTATTATTACAAATTATTCAACCAACTGGTGTCGTAAAAATTTACAATTCGTCTATTCGATTGTAAAATTTAACGTCAAGTATTATAATTAACATGTGTTCGTTATAAACGTACTTCGATATTTAATAGTGCTTTTTTAACATCGTGTTTTATTACGTTTTTAGTAACAAGGTTGGTTTGACGTGAGCGACTAGGAATACCGCGTTGGCAAATTGATTTTTTGAAACTCTTCACTGACGTCCATGACGATACCTATCTTAGAACTAATAAGTAATTTAAGTGTAACTTACTCAAAAGGATATTAATATAAGAAAGTGTCCAATAACACTACTTACAGTCTATCTGTCTGTGGCGTTACAATAGGGTGGCAGAGCTGGCAAAAGGCCACGGGCCCCCGACCCAAGAGGGCCCCTGCTCAAGAGATATTATGTTCTATGGATGAATGTGAAGTCTCCAATACGCATTGGGCTAGCGTAGGGACTACAGACCATTCTCTCTCGCCTAAGAGAGGAGGCCTATGGCCATTAGTTGGACATATACAACGTGTAATTGAGTACGCTGAAAATCTCGAATATTAAAATTAAACTGAGTACAACGTGACGATTTTTACTGATACGGCCCCATCAAAAGAATTTGTCACGGGCCCCAGATGGTATAGTTACGCCACTGCACTCTGTTCTTGTGTTCAATTTTTTCACTTACCGCTGTTTAGCAATTAATGGTAAATAGAAATAACAATATTGATGGCCATTATGTTTCAAAGAATCGCACATGTTTCACCAGCCTAAACCAGTATCGACAATTGTCGATATCCGTGATTGTATTCGTGTCTAATTGCGCTGAGCGTATTGTTATTTTTTTAGCATAGCACAAATTAATTGAGTAATACCGCGCCCATGGACACTCACATTGCCAGAAGGGTCACAAGTGCGTTGTCGGCCTTTTAAGAATTAGTACGCTCTTTTCTTGAAGGACCCTAATTGGTTCGGAAATACTTCAGTGGGCAGCTGGTTCCACATAGTTAAAATGCAGCCTATCCAGGTTATATAAATATATTACAAAAGTTGTTTACAGAAATAAATAGTACCAAATCATACTAGTTACAAATGCTATTTTGCTTATGTTGCGGCTTCTTGGAATGAAACGATCACAACCGCCGAAATTATCAGCCAATAAACATGACTGAAAATGTCACATATCAACTAAAACCGTACAAAAAGGGTAAAAGAAATCCAAGATTTAACACTAAGTTTTCCCTGGTACCACGTAAGTACCAGCTGATATTGCTCTGTTCATCGAAATTGTGGTGAAACAGTTTCGCAATCAGGCGATACTGAAAGAAATATATAAAAAAAAATCGTATTCTATATTCGCTATTTATCGTTCATGGGAAAACATTGTGACGAATCCAGTACGTTAAAGATATTGATGGAGGTTGTCAGACGCAGAAGGCTGTTTATCAAGAACTTGAAGATCAAGAAGACAGTGGTAGCTGATCGAAATTCCAAATCTACTTGTAAATAGTATCTTCTGTATACAATGATTTTGCATTTATTTATTTCGTAATCCTACACCTAACATAAATTATCTACAACGAAAACAATTATACTAAACATATAGCCAAAGATGGAATACATAATATATACAATTACTAACTCAGAAGAAAATAAAAGCATTGCCTGTGTCATCCGGGTGCTTTTAGTAATATAGGATTTTTACTCTACATTAACAGTCACGTACGTGCTATTTAACGAATGAATGCAATGTAACAGTCGGAGAGAGTGCCTACGTCTGGCTATAACTCTCGCAGCGTAACTTCGACGATTTAGGAAATCGCCACGCGTATAAAACTAAGAAAGCCTGTGAACAAAATGTCTTGGCTCGTACAGCCTGATTGTTTACACAAACTATTGCATTATATATTTCAAAATATAATATGTTTTTATAGATCTGTGTGGGCAGTTATATCTATGAATACCTGGTATATAAAATAAAAAATGTAAGAATAGCGGTGGTCGAACCGCGAGAAATGAAAATAATTGAATAATATTTTTATCGGATGAATTCCCACGACAACAAAGATGTCGTATTAACAAAATGGAATGTTTTTAAAAAATCGCCACTTTGCCAAGTACCTGGGCGAGGTTTGATTTGAACCTCCATTAATCATATTTTTTGTCGATCAGGTACTAGCAATGTTTTTAACTTGGCCAAATGGGTCGAAAAAACATAGGTTAAGTGAACAATGTAGAATTTAATTTTCACCTTAAATACAGGCTGTATCATTTTTTTAAACGACTTCAAAATAGTTTAACAATACGGTGTATACAAAGTCCGTGAACCGAAATTGATAATTAATCTATTAATTCTGCTAAATAGTCCAATATAAAGCCTAAAAATCCAGAAATCAGATATAATTACACTTACTTACATCGTAATAATAATAAAAAATAATAGGGACAATTACAAGTCACGAGACAGACCTTGGATTTTAAAAGGCCGGCAACGCACTCGGAGTAGAGACTCTTGGGCAGGTTAATTAAAAATGTAAGTTGGCCCCTGGTAGATAGTATGGTGACCCCAGAGCTGGAACTTTCCTCGCTCAACGAATAAGAATCGCAATATAGCGAGGAACATTTTTAAATATGTGTCTCTTACTTTATGAGTACGAGCCAAAGTTCTACATTTTCCTCAGTCAGGTTCTAGATTCTTCTAGACCAGCTGCCCATTAAAGTATTTCTTAACCTATGTGACTTAGGGTCCTTCAAGAAAAGAGCGTATCAATTTTTAAAATACCAGCAACGCACTCACTAGCCCTCTGGCAGTGAGAATGACCATGGCCGGAATCACTTAACATTACTTAGGCCCGTTTGTGCCCTGGTCTATAAAAATCTTATAAATAAAACCGATACGTACGTGACATCTCCACGTCATATAAATTCTTAATTCTAAATATAACATTGAAACAGATCCTTTTAATACTTTTAACCGTTATAAAAACAGGCAGGTATTATCTAACAGTTTTTTATGGTGACGTGCGTACAATATCACATTACGAATACCTGTATCGTTTGGGGTTTTTTTGAGAAATGAAGGGATGAATTTTGATATTGAATTTTGTGCCAATGTTTTCTGTGCTAAAGGTCCTTCGACAATGTCCTGTTAATAGTGGCGTGAAAACTGCATATAGTTTCGATAGTCTTTTTTTTTTTTATATGGGAAACATGATATGAAAGCATATGGGGCCAGTGTGCTAGTCCGCATCATCTATAAAATTTATCATTTTATGTACGATATTTGTTTAGCTGCTGAGAGGACAATAGGTACGACAAACAAAATGTAAAATTGGAAATTGTTTGAACGAAAAAATCGTGTTATCATAAAGTTTTAACATTTTATCGCTCCATACGTCAATGTTTGAAATTACAATTCACAAGTGAGTTCAAAGAATCGATTTAAATGCATTTTGTATAATTTTACCGTGCAATGTTTTGTAGTCACGAATTTAACAATTTTGGCAACAAAAACACACGGAAATCCACAATTATATATATTTGGTCTCTGTTATTTTTATATCAATTGATATCACTATTCGATTTATTTATAAAAAAGCTTGCTAATGGCACACTGATACATTCTTACAAGAAAAATAAAATAAAATATTTTTTTAAACGTTACAAGCACTTATATGCAATTAATATACACGAAGAGATAATAAAAAGAAGTTAAACAAAACATTCAATTATAAAAACTAAACGAAAATAGATTTAAAAGTGTGAGGGGAGCAACTATGGATATCCAGACCCAGTTCGTTTATCAGAATGCTCAATATGGATATCGGTGAGTTTTGGCCAAAACGCGTTCTCCGGAAAGGTGGGACAAATGGAATGGTGGGATGCCTTGGATCTAGAGGGTACACGAGATTGAAATTTTGTTTTGTAATTTTTTTGGGTGTTAAGACATGCCAATTGGTCCTCATTTGTATTCAAAACCACGATCTTTTGACCGTACGAGCGAGTGTTGTATGACACCGTTATGTCAAATCCAATACATTTTCGACAAAATTATAAAGAAAAAGCTAGTGTATTATATTTTGTTTCAGTACATCAAGTGGAGCGTGGAGTCAGTGGTTGCAATTCCTTACAATAGCCTTGTAATTCACCTTGTATTTTTTATACAAACTTTCATAGTACAGTAATCCCCCCCCCACCCTAAAACGCGTTTTCGTATAACGCGATTTCCGTCCCCTACAACACGGAGATTTCTCAAGCAATTTTTCTGTAATGTGTGTTTTGCGTACTTTTGCACCAGTTTCAATTGTTTTGTTATAAAATTAAACTAAATAACTTTATTAAATTCGTGTTCCTAGTTTGTATATGTTAAAGAAATGGTTTTACGAATACTCCTACAACGCGATTTGATATAACGCGGTCCGGGTCTACCGGGTTATAGGAGGAATTACTGTATATAGTTACTAATATGAATAATACATATTTTGATTTGAAGGTAACATTGAAATAACATTAAAATAAATTCAGCTGTCACACAACTTCCCGTGTGAAGAACTGACCTCCACGTTTTTATATCTTTTACAATTGTAGAAAAAAGTGCAAATGTTCCGCTAAATATTCTTAAGCTACGTAAATCTTTACCCAACGTTTCTTTGAGGGAATCGGGGATTTACGTCCTTTGTAATAAAGTCTAAAGTTCGGTGAAGTGGAAACCGTGAAGTCAATCGTGTAAAATGGATTACAATTGTATTGCTTTGGAAGAAAAATTGCGTACGTGCGGGTGGAGGACGTATTCGTTGTAAGGATTTTACATTTGATATTAGCTTATATCGATTTTAATACTTCAGGTATCTTTAAGAAAACGAGGAAGTAGCTTCTTGTCCGAAGCGTTATTACCTTTGTTATCTGAACTCCTTGATTTGTTGGATGATTCTGTATCAAGACTATCGGAATTCTACACAGTTTTTAATAGGCCAATCGTTAAGAGAGAGCAGTGTTGGCCTAGTCACTTCAGCGTGCGACTCTCATACGTAGGTCGTAGGTTCGATCCCCGGCTGTGCACCAATGGACTTTCTTTCTATGTGCGCATTAAAAATTTGCTCGAACGGTGAAGGAAAACTTCCTGATGTGTCCATCCTGGCGTGTGTCAGGCCCTGGAGGCAGATCACCTACTTGCCTATTAGATTTAAAAATATAAATCTGAGGCCAAGACCTAAAGAGGTTGTAGCGCCACTGATTTATTTTTATTTTTTATTTAAAACGTGAAGTTAAGTAGATTTTAATACAGAGAATTTAAGCTAGCAACAGCCTTGCGATTCTGTAACTCACTTTTCGAACTCACACAGCGGTTTTCGCATCGGCGGTCGCTCTCAAATCAGTCGTGAAGCAGTCATTTTATGATTTGGCATTCTGAAAAGGTGGGAGCTTGTAGTTTATTGTTGATGTGATCAATGTATTATGTTGTAAGCCAAAAGATAAGCCTACTTTAGCGAACTCTATTACTGACAGCACAATTTCATTATTAATAGTATATTCATATGGCATGAGACAATAGCTGTTAAAAAGGTTTGCACAATTCAACTATTTCAACATGTTTATTACACATAATAAAAAAGGATGTTTAGTTAAAAGATAAAGTGCACTAGCCATAGTATTCCCTATGTCTTGGCCAGTTAGTCTCATCCATTTGACTTGTTAACGATACTTGACGTAATCAATTCTATATAACTTACAATATTGTACTTTAACTAGTGTTGCACAAATACTTTCCGTTTCAGCATAGAACAACATTTTATTAGTTAGTGAACATCAAAATTTGGTCAATGCTTAAACGTGTTTTTAAGAAAGTACCCTCTAGGTACACCATCCTATCTTTCCATTTGTCCCGGTCAGAAGGTGGTGTATATGTATATATTTATTTTTATTTTTTTGTATATTATTTTTCCCTATAACTGCTTGTCACATTAAAAATTGTATAAATTTTTCTTGTCACAATGTATCAGTGTGCCGAGCGTTGGCAAGCTTTAATAAATAAAAAAAAGTGGTAAAATCAAGGGTCTCTGAAGGAGAAAAATGTTGGGTGAAGATAATGCGTTTATAATACCTATTGTATATTGTACATAATTAATCATCAATTGACACAAATACTTTGCGCTTTTCCTTGAACTACATCGGTAGTGCACTAGAGGCGAATGCGCAGTCCGCAATGACTCTAGATCGAAACGGCTCGCGGCGATAAATCACGTTTTTCTTTTGACGTGTCGTGTGCACACGTGTTAACTTTTTTGCACACGCTGTATATGCATTGAAGTTTGCAAGTAGGAAATAATATTCCTAATAAAACGACTGTATTTGGTTAAATTCTTATATAACATAAACTTGTTTCTTTAGATTTTGTATATTCTACAAAGAGCGTATTTAAGTCATAGCTTTGGATTGAAATGTTAATAAGGGCTTTGCGAAAATTTTCTAAAATTACTCGATATTGAAATTTCAGTTTTTCATATGTTACGATGCCGCCGTCCCCCCCCACACTGCATTATATAGACATTGTATAAATAGATTTACTTTAGGATTAACTCCGTTTAAGAAGCGGTGTTGACGTCATAGTAAAATCTTTGCATAACAGATCTTTACATCTCCTGTCTCCCTGTCTAATAAACGCCACTACCAAAAAACTGCCGAACGAATTTTGGTACGGTTTTCACTAATTGATAGTGCAATTTTTACTTTTAATTTGAAAATTAATAATTTTATGTGGAAATGGCAAGAGGAACAGAACACTGGAACAACACAGTACTGAACTGGTGCCCAAGGTAGAATAAAGAAGGAGGCAGACAATTTAGAAGTTGGATAGACCAAATTGAAGAAATAGCAGGTACATGGCAGAGAGGGGCACAGTGCAGACAGGAATGGCGGGATTTGGAGGAGGCCTTTGCAAAAAAAGGGCACACAGAACCTAGAAAGAATATGATAGAAATGTGAATAAGTGTAAAAGTATCTGATAAAGGCTATTATTATTATGTTGATTAAAATGTCTCTTCAGAAAACAATGAACACGTTACACAAACCTTATTTTCTTAAGCAAACCTAAGGTATCAATCAAATTTGAACCTACTGATCACTTGTGAACATATTATTATTCATTCTAAACTTTTTTTATAACCATACAATTATCACTATAAAATACCTTCCGCTGAATACCTGATATGCCCGAATATCACAAGGAATATTTATTTGGGTTTAATAAAAACAAGTGCGACATCTACCTGCCATGATCGTAATAAATGTAACATCCACTCGCTATGCGCTTGCGTCGATTTTACTTAGACTAGAGCCAAGTTAGTGTATTGATCGTGGTCGTTCTGTATATATTTTTGTTGGGTAATCACATTTCTGCGTCTGTTTTATTTTTATAATTTCTTCTGTTAAAACTACTGTTTTTTTAATTTCCGGAAAAACATTTTTTAGATAAAGCCACTTAGGAACGGCCGGGCATTATTATTACCTCCATTATTACATAAAAAAGAATTAATGAATTGAGCATATAAAGATTATGTGTATAACTTATGTTCCTAGGTTTGATTCCCGGGAATAATAAAATAATAATTAATAACACAGGCTCATCACGTTCCAGTCGATTAATAAATATGATCTATATTCCTTTACCTATTAAGGAAGTCAAGAAATTTGACCCTGGGTGATATTTTCGGTAAAATAAAAATAATATTTGATTGCACAGAAGGTAGATTTAAAACATTAAGCCATAAACAATAGTATACATATTCTCCATTAAAACTTTTTCAGTTGTGCCCCTATGCCCTTGTTTTATAAAGAAACGAAAGAGACCTGCCTATCTATAAAATTGTGTTTACGATAAAACAGGATATATGAGTACCTACATACGCAAAGATACTATTTTTTTATAAATAAATAGTGTAACAATTGTCTTATTATATCACAAATATTTCTAGCGACCCTTTATTTTTATTTGTAAATCCATTTACAGACACCGCGCTGAGGCAATCAAAGTGACATGCAGAGTGTGGTGGTCGGTCCGCGATATGCAATAGTACCCACTAAAACCCAACAGCATACGCTCGCTTTGGACGGTAGGGTAACAGATTCCCTTAATTTGTGCCCCCGTTAAGAGCGTCTGCTCTAGTGACCCACCGTTCTAAGGACCCCTAAACCAACCCCAATATTGCAGTTCACATAATTAGGGTAAATACGAGATTGGCACCATCCTAAATAAACATGCAGCGATCTTTTTGTTCATTGTGCACTGCTAAATGATAAATGCAGCCTAAATAAATAATATGCAGTGGTGCATTTGAATGCCAGAAAAAAAATTATACATAAAATTATATAATAAAATAAGGAAGTCTAAAACGTGTAGCTAGGTGAGGGGTACCGGGTTCGATTCTCGGTTCGAGGGCAAGTTTTAATTTAATTTGTTCTCGGCCTTTGGGAGGGTTGTGCGGTACCGGGCGAGTGCCTAAAACCGTACATGGAGGACATGGTCGAATTTATAAGGCAAAAAGCACGAACTTTAGTTCAGAATTCTTTAGTTCAATACTTTGTCTTGGCCTAAGATTAAATGTCTATGCCGTATGATATAAAAAAATATGTGTAAGTCAGGCTGACAGTATTATTTATCCAAGAGCTACCTAAGCATAAAAGTACCTAATCCCCATATTTCTCACGAGACTAAATACGCCTAAGGTAAATAGAAGTGGCATATGAAAGAATCAGTACGCCTCTAGTGGAGTGACCTAGTTCCGAAGAGCACTGCACAATGCTGAAATGGAAATGAACATGTCTTTGTGTGTCGCACTACATGTCACGCTTTTTAAGGTTCTCATTTATTTCTATTTATATAGAGCCTGAGTTTCTTGAAGTCGTATTACGATTTTAAGACGCGTCAATGTTTTGAGAGTTTACTTTTGTTTCTATGTTCCTTTGACTTTTGAGTCGGTCGGTCAGTTTTCCCGTACGAGCTAGTGTTAGCTCCCACAGACAAAAACCCATGGATCCACAGCCGGATTTCAAACCTACGACCCCAGGTAAGAGTTGCATTCTGAAGCCATTAGGCCACCACAGTTCTTGACATGATCATAGTGGTAAATATATTATACAATGTATAAGTACTTTAATGAGGGCAGTAGTGGCTTCAGCGTGCGACTCTCATACCTGAGGTCGTAGGTTCGATCGCCGGCTGTGCACCAATGGACTTTCTTTCTATGTGCGCATTTAACATTTGCTCGAACGGTGAACGAAAACATCGTGAGGAAACCGACATGTCTTAGACCCAAAAAGTTGACGGCGTGTATCAGGCACTGGAGGCTGATCACCTACATGCCTATTAGATTTAAAAATGATCATGAAACAGAGTCAGAAATCTGAGGCCAAGACCTTAAGAGGTTGTAGCGCCATTGATTTATTCGCAATTGCCACAGGTAAGATATATATAGTCACTCTCTCTATTCAGTTAAAATAGACTTTATAGTACAAGTACACGTTTTGAAACCCAGCTTTTGATAATTAATTTATTTACGCAAAAATTGTACGGGATATATAGCGAGGAAACAAAAATGAAGGCGACAATTTAAATATTTTCACCTGGTAACAATTTCTAGAAGTATTTAAATTGACCTGTTTTGAAATACAAATTTCCCGTGGGGTAAACGACCGTACATAATCATTTCATTTGCAAAGATTAATATTTACACTGCTTTTAAATATCAGGACAGGTCCGTAAAACAGATTATATTCTATAACACACATTTCTGCGTCTGTTTCATTGATTCACAAGACAATTTTCTATCACATGCGTCCATTATTGGTTTAAACATTTCCCCTTCACGGTACCAAGATACCAAGAGGCTCACCTGATGTTAGGTGATACCACCGTACATGGAGTGTCCATGCCAGAGGGCTCTCAAGAGCCTTTTAAGATTTTTATTTAAATAATATTTCTTTATTTGTCTCCCATATAAAATTTAAACAAACAGTACAATTACAATTAAGAAGGTATTGGGAGACTGGTTTCCTAGGTAAGAACCTGTGATATGGATAACCAGGCTTCCATTCCACAGCAAAGTCATACTGAGTCATAACAAAAAATGTACATATTATATGAGTAGGCAACAAAATTTAGTTTCTAAAAAAAACTCATCAAAACAGTCAACTAGATTCCTACAGAGTTGATGGGTGTATGTGTGGCTGTGTGAGTGAGTGTGTGTATGGGAGTGAGTATTTGGGAGGATGTGTGTGTGTTGGTAATTGATTCGCTCTTGAAGGATCCTAAGTCGAATTGGTTCGCTAATACTTCAGTGGACAGCTTTACAGCTGACAGGTTCCACATAGCAGTGGTACGCGACAAAATTTGCCTTAAGAAACGCTTTGTTGTGGTAGACTAGCATAAATAAAGATTGCTATGCATTTACTTAAAATCCTTGGTCACTTTGTAGAGCAATCCTGTTTAATCTCCACGATCAAAGTAGTGTCTGTTGCACCCCTGTGCAATCTCAATGCAAATAATCAGTGAAGTGGAATCGCCCAGCCATCTTTGATACACAGTTCAGTGGGTTCGCCTGTCTGTGTTTGCTGTTTTTATAGAATTATGTACAGGGTTATGCACTGTCTAAGAAAATTAACTAAATAAAATACCATTAAAAGACTGTTAAACGCTTGGAATAAATATAATCGACTTGATAATTGCCGGCCGGCTGGACATTTATATTTTAAAATATATATCATACCTCACTTTCTCTCCTCCTCACTCTCTCGGACATTCAAATAGAAGGTGGAAAATAATAAACGGCTCGAATATAAGAGTCTTTCCTCCAACGTCAATTTTGCTCCCTTTGGAGTAGAGACTCTTAGTCTTAAAGTGCACAGGCGCTAATTACAGATTTTAGTTGCCTGCTAGATAGTACCGATAACAGAGCTGGTGATTTCCTCGCTCAAAGAATAAGAATCGAAATACAGCGAGGAAGTGCTGCCAGCGTTTTAGGTACACTGACACCGGGAGCAAACTTTTTAAATTTGTTTTAATAATCTATTTGTTATTTTTAAATTACATTTCATTATTATTATTACTATACAGGTTAAGACATTTTTAAATACTATGTCTTGCTTAGGGATAATTTATTATTTTGATAGGAATTTTTGCACCTAATTGGTCTATTACTTTTTGAGTACGAGCCAAGGCTGTACATTTTGCTGTCAGGTTCTACATTACCTTAATAGTCGGAGTTAGGCCCCGAGACTATAGCCAGACATAGGTACTCTCATCAGCATTATAAGCAATTTTTTTTAAACGGACCTGGAGATTTAACCGCCGCTCAAATGGGAAGGTGGCAAGATACACTCTTTTTATGTTTTGTATAAGAACGATAAACCAAATCCAGCAGTGTGGCACCTGGGGATGTCGACAACGAAGGGGTGAAACAGCGTGCTTCTAGATGAGCGTTAACATAACTTAGCATTTCATTAAGCAATAATTATGATGTATTATTTTGTTGTGCGAGAGAAAAATCTGATTTTTTGCGTTACTAACATAAAAAATAAATAAAATTATTTTTTCTAGACACTCAAATAATAAGACAAAGTTTTTTCCAATTCCATTCTGCTCTTACTCGCCCCACTCTTGACTAAACCAGTATTATTTCATCTTTTCAGCACTTCCGCCTTTTTCCTTTTCTAACTTTTGGGTTACTTAGTTTTACTCTACTTCTCATCTCCTCGCAAGGTGTGTCCATCTCCACTTATCCTTTCGAATACTCTTTGTAATGTCCTCTATCCTTTTTCTGTTCCTAATGTAAATATTTCTAACCCAGGATTTAACTTTAGGAATTTTTTCTCCATTACTAGTTACAAAATTAAATAAACTAAATATCTAAAGTGAGGAACGTACACGTCATTTTTCGTGAGCTTTTAAGGATAAATCTTGTAAATTATAAATCTACAATTATTCCATGAGTAATGTTTCTTATAAAATTGCTTTTGTATGAATCACGTTAAAGTTTTTACCGAAACATAACTTTCCTTACACGACTGAGTATTGACATGTAGGCTAAACAAATTCCAACCATATGTGGTAGGAAATAAAGTATATTTTCATATTAACAAATTTAATTGAGTAACTTTTTAATGAATGAAGTCATTTACAAGCGTAAATATGTAAAGGCCACTTAATCTGGTATCTTACATAAATCTAATGATTCATAGTATGTTTGGGAAGATATATATAATATGTATATATAAATATTTTTCCCTGTATATAAAATTGAAGCATATGACCAATTTACGAATGTTAATTAAAATAAATGTACCTCCTAAAAACCCTCCAGGACATATTGATTCCCCCAAAATTGGGGGGAAAACCAACCATCACTTCACTAAATTCTTTTAAATCCCGTTGAAAGGTAATTTAGGTATGAATAAGGTACAATTTTCAAATATATAATAAATAAATCTACGTAATCTTTCATATGAATTGCATGCACATTAAACACACCCTTTGGCGATGAGCCTGAATCCTTTATGGGAATCTCAAAACGTAATTACAACATAAAACAAAAAGCGATCGTTCACAATCATGTTAAATTCCAGTTTATTTAGTTTTAAAATGACCGTCGGTACCCTCTTCAAACACTATTGCTCTTAATCGCTCGATTTAGTTTATACTTAGACAAGCAACGCCATATGTAAATGCATGGTCCTTCCGAGAAGACGCCATCTTGTTCCCTAATTATTTTTAATTGCCGCGAGCGGCCTTCGAAATTTAAACTTTTAATTTTTTTCGCGTCTAGTCTGTGTTGCCAGTAATGAGATATTAGATGCGTGTACTTTTTTTTCATTTTGCGTGTTTATGATGTAGGAATTACAGATAAAGCAAACAGGCAATATATTTCTTTTCTCCTGGCTACTTGAAGTACCCACCTCCACGTTCTTCGTTCCACAACTGAGCGTTTTTATCCCAATTAACCAATTCTTAAAAGGCCAGCAACGCAATCGCGAGCCCTCTGGCATTGACAGTGTCTATGGGCGACGTTATCACTGTCCGGTGAGCCTCATACCCGTTTGCCCCCTGTTCTATAATTTAAAAAACCCTTTTTGCGTTCCGCTAGATTACTTCAAAACCTATGGATACAATTAAATGTTCTAATGTAAAAGAGAGAACTAAAAATTTAAAAAAATTACTGATACCAGTCTTCAGACCCAGTACCAGATCAGTAGAATTATTAGGTATTAATTAAGCGACATTAATTTTAGAAACAATACGCAGAATTTTTCGCTTTAACTATTTTTGCGCTTCCACGCGTTTGCGCCAAATTGTCTTAAGCGTGTTATAAATCGCAATTTATTGATATACAACTAAAACGAAGGCTGAATTGATGATTATTTGTAAAAAACGATACCACACTACTCAATTACATGAGTCAAGCGGCCTTTCAAAGGCAAAGTTAAAACAACTAAGTTTTGTTCGTAGAAATCGTAAATCAGCAATGGCGCCTATTATTGTCGGGTTCGCATAAATTTTGGGTTGGTAATTGCAATTTTGGAGCATCGCCGCGGGTGGTAAGTGGTAACACTATTTAAATTACTCTATGGTTTCGGCTACGGTAGTTGTGATGCGTTTTGAATGTATGATTTTGTTTTGTCTGCACTTGCAAAAGCAAAAGGCAGACACTCTAATTACTCTCTCTTTTAATCATTGTATTTAATCTTCAAGTTGGAAATGTAGATTTGAATTGGAGAAGATAAGATAAGATTCAGAAACAAGAGTGAAGATGACATATGACTTACAAGTGTCAAAATCCAATACATTTTGACATGCGGGAGCCACGTTACTGAATATCACTTTAAGACAATATATTGATATCTACACCGCAAGCAAGTTGTGTTGCGTATATAAAAGTATTTTGTGCCTGGTTATGCCACAATTCTTCTTGTAGTACCTCTCCATTACTAGAGATTGGGCATCAGTTTCTTGAAGCGTGTCTTGTCCTGTGCCAAATGCAGCAACTCCACAGTTGCAATACTCTTTCGCGAAGCCATGATTTCTTCCTTCAACTAACACCCCGTTAACCCTGGTTTTACCCATTAAACCAAGTTATAAAATGATATATTTCGTTTAGGTTATTATTGAATAATAGCTTGCAATGTTATGGGAGCATTAAATAAATAAGATTAAAACCTACGAATTAAAACTTAAATCTTGGCGATTTAAAAGAGTGTCGGAGTTTATTGCCAGTTCTGCTCTTCCGTTCTACGCTCTTGTTTTCAGACCTGTAAATGTAAATTTTAATTAAATTTTCTAAGTAATTTTCTTTTTGATGTTCATAAGTGTACATCGTGTTACCTATATTAATAAATTAGATTCTGATTTAAGTTTAACTCGAACTATCTTATATATATAAATATGTTATGTTGGTTGGTGTACGCTACAAATTAAAAAATGCACCGATCGAGCTGAAATCTAATTTTTTTTAAATTTTTATTTAATTTTTTACTATTTCTTCCACAAGTATTGCAAAATTAAACTTATATCAAATGTATTCTTTGGTTTGTTTGTCATTTCTCAACCATTCAATCACACACCACAGCGAAGCGCGGCTAGGTACAGCTAGTAGGTACACAAATTCAACGTAATTTGATATTGATATTTTGCAATCTTTTGTATAAATTTTTTACATAAAAATTAACTTGTAGGTCACCCACGTTCAAATTGAGCTAGGTGCATAATCTTAACTGACGTTTTGTGATGCCCTTAAAAGATTGAATTAATTATATGTTATCAAGGACAACGTTTTTTGTTTGAATTACATAAATGTATTGTAAATGCATAGTTTGTAATACTTTTGTTAAATTGTTTTAATAAAATATTATATTTTATTATATTTTTGTAAACATAGAGTGACAGAACTGGCACTTTCAAGTTCTTCTCGTCCCTTCTACGCCCTTGATTTGAGAACTGGCAGTAAATTTAATTTTAGAACCATTTTTTTTATGTGTAATCTACGTAAATAAATGATATTTAGATTTGATTCGATAAAAAAGATATTACACGGTGTTGTAAATCCATTTACTAACTATAATTTGACAATTAATTTAAAAGTATTAGAACGTGTCAGCGCATGACCATGCAAATACGTTTCGCGTTTACACCCATGACTATGCAAGCTTAACTTTCGTATAGCTATAAGGCCAGTAGCTGTTTCTCCTTCAGCGGTCCATTCATCTGTAACCACTTTATTAAAAAATCACTTACTATTCAAAACTTTTACATTTACTAACAATCTTAAACTCAAGCAGAAACAGACTGTTCTTTACTGTAACAGAAAGTACTCTTACTGTGCAATAGTAGTTTAATTATTAAATAGTAAGTGTTATGTAGAAATTATTACGTCAAGTACCGTTAATATGTCAAGAGGAATAGACCAGCTGCCCACGATGAAATCACCCGCAGGGAATCCTAGTGTTAGTGTACTTTCTTTATAATTGTATAATAAAGTTTTTTCTTAATTTCTATAACTTTGCGCACGATGTCGTTTCGCGTAACGTGTTCTAATACGCATGCGTTAATCTCTAAACGCATTAAACATATAAAAAATCAAAGAAATGGCATTATGTTATTAGCACGTAAAAAATGTATTAGATCCTGAGCATAAATTCTAAAAGTCCATTAAAAGAAAACGATTTATCACCGCGACCCATACTACCCTTGCGTTTGCGCAAGTGTTCATTTAAGCCATAGAAATATGATGTTTGATATCCATCGATGGTTTGAATAACGAGATTTTAACCGACTTTAAAAAGGAGATTAACTAATATAGTTTAGGCTTCATACAACAGGTGCTACGTTTTATGAATGTTCACTAATTTTGCGAAACTAAAATCTAAAGAATAGAGTAGATAGTTTTTGTTTAAAATTATATTTTAGCTTAATATTAACCATGAGCAGTGTTGGCATCAGCCTGCGACTCTCATCCCTGAGGTCGTAGCTTCAATCCCCAGCTGTGCACCATTATAGCCATAACATTCTCTCGAACGGTGAAGGAAAACATCGTGAGAAAACTGCCTTGCCTTTTACTCAAAAATCCGACGGCGTGTGTCAGGCACAGGAGACTGATCACCCACTTGTCTATTAGATTTACAAATGATCATGAAACAGATACAGAAATCTGAGGCCCAGACCTAAAAAGGGTTGTAGCGCCACTGATTTATTTTTTAGTATTGTAATCCTTATTATTTATTTAATAATAATTTTATCATCCTTACAAATGATATGCGACGACCTATACGACTTCTATACAAAGTTTCCCCTCGGGAATTATGCTGCGATATTGCGGGCTACTCGATTGTAAGGAAGTTGCACAGATCTGGTCTTCTTATATATGTATTTTCTAACATATTTTCAAAAGTATCCTCATTTCAACATATTTTTGAAGTTATACTTCTTTTGGCACGTTAGGGAAGAATATGACACCAATTTTTTTACGATGCGCGCGCACACCGTCACTAAAAACCGACACCCTGAAGTTAGATATAGTCATTTTAGTTTTTTTCTATTGTTAGTGTCGTCTTTTCTACAAACATAAAATAAATTTTTTTTAATGATTTTTATCTTATTACGCCAAAGAATTATAACTTTTAACGCGTGTACACACACGTTTTTTATTTCAAATACTTTTACACATAAACTCATTTATATTTCTTTCTTCTTTTTCGGTTTCTGTGTGCCATTTTTGACAAAGGCCTCCTCCAAATCCCGCCATTCTTGTCTGCACTGTGCCACTCTCTGCCATGTACCTGCTGTTTCCTTAATTTGGTATAACCACGTTCTAAATTGTCTTCCTCTTTTGCGTCTATTGTACCCTGGGCGCCAGTTTAGTACATTCTTGCTGCACTTTTCCTATTCCTCTTGCCATGTACCCCGAGAGAAAGATATAAATGTTAAATATAACCAGTAATGGACACAAAACATATCGTATTGTAGTGTGATGTATTGTGATATGATCGTATGAATGTGTGCGTACGCAGGTACCAAAAGTTAATTGCTCTCGTATGTTCAATGTTTATGAAGTTTCTACCTGTGAACTTAAGTGTGGACAGGTTATTTTTTTTTAAATTTGTAATAAAAGATATTGATGCGGTAATTGGGAGAGCAATTGTTCAAAATTGATTTTGGATGCGTTTATATGTAATATTCGACTGACTGTTTATTAAGGTTTATTTACACATTACACACAAAATTTTGAGTTCCCTAAAATAAAGGAAACCATTATTAACGGCCATTTCCTGAGGTATCTAGAGGGCCACCAGCTGATTAGCGATTATCAGTACGGCTTTCGTGGTCGTTCAGCTGGTAACCTTGTTGTATACCTGACACAGATGGGCGGCTCCTTAAAGCCACAGCCACCATCGGTATACTTGGCGTTGACATATCGAAAGACGTTCAGTTTCACTCACAAGAATATTGCTGTGTTCAGCAAGGCAAGACGATACTTCATTTCGAGCCATCGCTTTATAAGGCGCAAGTTCGGCCCCACATGGAATATTGTTCTCACCTCTGGGCGGGATCTCCCCAGTAACAGCTCCATCCACTTGACCGTTATCAACGAAGAGCGGTTCGAATCGTCGACGACCAATACCTTTTCGAGCGGCTTGATCCATTGGAGTTGCGTAGAGATGTGGGTCACTCTGCATCTTCTACCGCATTTACCATGGTGAGTGTTTGCTGGAGTTGTTCGGAGTTTCATCATCGGACGTCGAGGCAGACTATGGAATCCCACCCGTATCACCTCGACGTCCGTCGTTACACAACTGAGCGTTTTCTAAGTTTCAGTTTGGTTTCAGTTTTTGCCGCGCACCATCACTATGTGGAACACGCTGTCCACTGAAGTATCCACGAACCAATTCAATTTGGAGTCCTTCAAGGAAAGAGCCTACGAATTATGTGTTGTTACATACACATATATCTTTAAAAATTTATCGTCCATACCCGGTCGGTGAATAATGCAAAGGTTACGAGACCTTTTTGCAAAGCTCTTTAAAAATAATAAAATGTAACAAATATAAATCCAAATTCCGGTATGTTACAATTTAAATTCCATCCGTTATCTCAGATATGAGACAAAAAAGAGTTAATCGTATTTGACTTACGGGTACCTGAGGTCCCTCGGTAAATTTTAATTGACAAAAAAACAACCCGACCTGAATATACGGAATTTTATTAGGAGTGTTGTGTGGGTATAGTTTTAGTGTATTTATTTGAAATATTCCCTACTCCTTTCCACAATTATTACCTCTTCTACGATAGGGTAGGATACGAAGACGAGACTTAGTAACGGAATCTTATTCCAAGAATCATGTTAGTGATAATCTTTTTAACGGAAATATCAAGTGAAAAATAAATAAATAACAATATGATAATGTTATCAAAGCAGGAAGACAATTTAGGTAAATGAATAAAATTTATTAATATAACCTAATATAATTAACGTGCATAACGTAATCCTACATTACTACTAACATAAATTTATATAATAAAAAATTAGTATATTTAAAAATAATTACTAAAATATATTATTAAAAGGAGTCTTTTTAGCCAAGGTTCCGAAGATACTGGCAGCGTTCCCCTTTGAATATCTGGACTAATAATTTGTCCTAAGAAGACAGCATTTAGTAGGCGCAACGTCTTTGTCAACGGGACTCTGCAACAGACTGGTTCTGGAACTTGGTATCGCAAATAGGGCCTTCGCACATATCCCCTAGGTACAAAACCGAGTTCCTGAACACTTGGGTTGCCCACCCCCAAGTTCAGTGCCTGAATAATTATTTAGAACCTAATTTTGGCATGACAGTTGATAATTTTGAAGCCATTTTGATATTTTTCTATGAACCATATCTCGAATAGACATGAAATAACAAAGTTTACCTATCACTTATATAAACTAAACTATATATAAACAACCCTAAAATTACTTTAAATACGATTTCTATTCATATATTTTTGAGTTACTTCAAAATGTCAAATGACTTGCACAATTTTTTATCCATTAGAAATTGTCGGCAAAATTGTAAGTAAAAATAGATGTGCTTGTAAACGAGGAGTTTTAGTTGTGTATAAAAATGAAAATATAATAAAAATCAGTGGCGCTACAAACTTTTTAGGTCTCAGATTTCTGTATCTGTTTCATGATCGTTTGTCAATCTAACAGGCGAAGTAGGTGATCAGCCTCCTGTGCCTGACACACGCCGTCGGCTGTTTGAGTCTAAGGCAAGCCGGTTTCTTCGTGATGTTTTCCTTCACCGTTCGAGGGAATGTTAAATGCGCACATAGAAAGTCCATTGGTGCACAGCCGGATCGAACCTACTCAGGGATGAGAGTTGCACGCTGAAGCCACTAGGCCAACACTGCTCTAAAATAGGTAGCTCTGGTACTAAAAGATACTATCTTTTTATAGTCTATAAGCTATTGGCTGATTCCAAAACCAAAATAGAATCGTTCCTTGTAACAATAGACTTTATAACCTTGTAATAAAAGATGGACAACCGAAGCGACCCGCTGGCGCCCCCCCAGGAAAATAAATGTGGGCTGACGACAGTTAGTTAAGGTTTCTGGGGACAAATAAATGGTGGAAGCTAAGAACAGATCCAAATGGAAAATTCAGCAGGCCTTTACCCAAAAGGGGTCCATACTTCAGAACACAAAGAAACTGAAATAACAATAAATAGCGTAGTCTGAGAGTATAGTAAAAAAACTAACACCTATTTGATTGACTTTTTAACAGTATGGAATTAAAGTGGCTTTATTATTATTAACGTTTAATTAAACCTTAACAGGTACTAGAAACGTCAAATTATGTTAAAAAATATGAAAAATTTGTTTATTTATTTATTTATGTTACAGCTAACATACATTTGTAAAACAAAACACAGGCAATATAGAAAGCCAAAACGGATTACATAGATAAACAATATATATTATGAAACAGAAAACAAGTACGTTAGTAAGTACATTAATATACATAAATATAAAAAAACCAAAGAAAACTGAAAATTAATACTTAATATTTCTAAACGGAAAAGGAAATTTGGTAAGGTGAAAAATTATGATTAAAGAGTTTATAAAGTTAGCAGAGTCGCGTAAATCGAAGACAATTTTATGTAATCCCAAACGCATGTTCGGCTTCGGTAACTGAACGCTCGTCTACAAAGCCGGTAAGGGATGGAATAACAATAAGTGAGATTCCAGACTCGATCTCGATATGGCACAGGTAGACGCGCCCGAACAATACCAGACGCAAAAACGCGGTAATGAGCGCACTGTCAGGGATAATGGATGTCATTGTCTATGCGGCATATGGTAGCATCTGTAAAAAAATGTTGCCATTTTACAAATAATTATTACCTTACAATGGAGATTTCGATTGTGTTTTGTTTCAGAAATTGTACTCACGTATTGTCTATTATTAATTGAACACAAAAACTGTTTAATTGTTAGCCCCTGTATAAATGAATCCATTTGATTTATCTAAAATTAAAGAGTTTAAAATACAATTTATACTTTTTAAGGAATTTAAATATGTGCCCTCCAGGCACCAAGGTTGTTGTTGTTTGGTGTTATCTGGACTTTTAGTTTATGTATAGTATAACTAGCTGACCCAGCAAACGTTTGTATTGCCATTTTATTTCTAGGAAATTTTTTTTTAGTTCAATAAAAATAATTATCTACTATAATATAAAATTGGGGTTGATCGTAGAGGGGTGACAATTAAGGGTTGTATGTATTTTTGTATGCTGTATCATAAAAAAATAAAAATTTAAGAGTAATCCTTAACATTAAGGGGGTTAAAAAATAGATGTTGTCCGATTCGCAGACCTAACCGATATACACAAAATTTCACGAAAATCGGTCAAGCCATTTTATTAGATAAACAATATTAAAAAAGGTAAATTTCTTGCTTCATGTCGCAAATGTCTTGTGGTAGTATGTTAATTCTGACATACGAAAAACAGGCGACCATTTTTCCATCAAACAATTTGGATTATTTATATTATACTAGCTAGGACCCAAGATGTTGTGTGAAGCCATTTTGTATGCACCTGTTGCCTGAATAAGCAATTTGAACTAACCAATTACTTCAGTACTAAAAAAACCTTAAACATTTGTAGGAAATTTCTCGCTTCATGTGGCCTAGTGGTGTTAGTACTAATAATATGAATCGAATCTAAATAATAATAATAATCAATGAAACTCCACTACGTTGCTGGAATAATTATAGATTTATTCGCACCAAAGTTTTTAAACAAAAAATCTAACTATTACTAACATAGTTATACCTCCAACGACAATATAGTCGGGGAATTAGCTAGAAAATATATAATATAAAAAAGTAAAATAATAAACATTCAGAATTTATAATTACATAAAAGTTCTTCAAAATAATTATTTAAATCGTATTTATAATAAATATCGAACATATTTTACTAATAAAACTTCTTGTAAAAATTCAAGTGACAAGCCAAAACTCGCGTCTTTTTCACAGATTAACAAACTCTCAATATTACAATTCGTTCGCTCCACAACTGACGCTTAGTTCTTAAGGCAATTTTTGCCGCGCTACGTGGAACTAGCTGCTCACTGAAGTATTTCCGAGCCAATTCGACTTCAAGAAAAGAGTGTACCAATTCTTAAAATGGTGCCTTCAGGCAGTGTGAGTGTCCATGGGCGGCGGTATCACTTAAAATCAGGTGAGCCTCCTGCCCGTTTGCTTCCTGTTACATATTAAAAAAAAATTTTAACATCAGTTTGACACATGACAGATAACAATCTAAAAGAAATATAAATATTTCTATACATATACTGGCTCTACTTCCGTAACATTTTAACACGTTTTTGGACACGAATCTCCAATATACATTTTATTGTTTTATTTTGATTTATGAATATGTCAAAATCATAGATTTACAATAAACGCGTTTCGCTCTGTTGGGGGTACTCTAGAAATAAATTAAAAATGTTTTAAAGTCATCTTAAAAATAATATCTATAATCACATCGTATAAGAAATCAAAATACCTGAAGGAGTTGTTTTGTTTTAAATTGCATATAAATTTCATATATCTTGTCGTGCTGAAGTTATAGATAAAGAAAATCAAATGGAATTGATAACCATATTATATATGGTGCCTTCCAGTCTGTGGTTTTTTCTATTATTAAATTGATACTAAAAGGCGTATATGTCCTTGAGCAAATATGCTAATAAATGTTACTCAGGAGAGAGTTAGAGACGCGAGCAAGAAGTGGCTATTGATAGTTTCTTCCTACCTCGGCCTGTCAGTGGTTAGACTGGTTGAGGATCTTCCCTTTAGGTGAGGAAAAAGTACACCAACTTTTCTCTGTATATTTTAAAGTCGGGAAATGCATTAAGACGAAAGGTAATGTGCACAAAAATCCCACTCTACCACCAACAATTGGTAGCAATTGAACTTTGTCGAGCCCCAAGGATCTCTTTAATTTGAAGGAACCTGTACCAACCTTCCTCTATATATTACACACACATATATACATACGCTAATACTGCTCATGTGAAAATTAGAGAATTGTCACTAAATAAATTCAAAGCCTTCGTTAAACGTAAATTAATCAATAAAGCTGTCTATAAATTTGACGAATATTTAAATGATCCTAATCCTCGGGATTGATTCGCTCCAGTTCAAACAATTTGTATGACTCCAAACTTAGCGATGAAAAAGAGTGGCGGAGAGTTTCTTGCCAGTTCTTCTTGCCCGCTCTAAGCCCTTGACTTGCGAACTGGTAGTAAATTTACATTTAATTTAACTTCTTTTCTGACTTCATAAGTGTACTTGTTTACCTATATGAATAAAGTTATTTTGAGTTTGAGTGTGAGAAACAAATATAAATAAATCTAGTAAATGTACTCCAATTAATGCGAGTAGTATAGGTAATATCGCACCGGAAGCGTGAGATTAATGAATCTCCATATTTATTGCGGAATATTTAAGAGGCTATCAAATTATAATTTATTGCAATGATCTCTTTAATATTTGACCTCTGTTTGAACTGTTTCAAGTAAAACTTTATTGTTCGGTTTTATATGACCTATTTTTTAGACCTATTACTCTGGCTTTCTCTTCGTAAGCGAGAATTTCCATGAATGAATGGACTAACTAACTAACTAGAGAAATGATCACGATCTTATTTGATGTTAATGCCTATTTAAGAATATGTATGTGCTTATTTATAATCAACTTTGGTTTTATTCCCTTTGGAATAGAGACGATAATTAATGAAAGTTAGCGTCTGGTACCTACCAGTACTGGTGACCCCAGAGCTGGTGCTTTCCTCGCTCAACGAATAATCGCATTACATCGAGGAAATGCTGCCAGCGTTAAAGGTGCACTGCCACAGGGACCCAAATTTAATTTTGTTTTAATTTTTGGAGTTTACTCCTTAAGAAACGATTTGAGTTATAAGGCCCGGTACGGAAATTTTATGAGGAGTAAAATCAAGTGTAACACGAAAAGTTGAGGCGTTATGTAGAAAGAGACAAACATATATATCTGTAGGATTGAACGTGTAAAAGAATGAGATGGAATACATTACACAGACTTTTCTATTTTGAATTCACGTTTTGACAGCCACGTTAGAACATTGTCAGTGTTGACAGGTGTAAAAAATAAAAGTAGATTGTCTAGCGTGCCATAGAGTTTTGTCAATAGTAATGGTCAGTGAAATTAAAACTAAAAAGATTGTTCAATCTTATTCTTCTCTTACTATAAAGGTAACTTTGGTCACAGAAAGAAAATCCTATTTGGGCATAGATGATGTAGGTACGTTTTATTACTACTACAAACATTTATATTATAATAAAAATAGGTAAAAAAACTTTTTAAGTTAAACGGTTTTATGTTAAACATACATTGCAATGTTTAAGATAAATGTACTAAAAACCAAAAAATAATAAAATAGATACAGTCGTGGGAATTATAAGCATATGCATAGACTAGACTAAAATAAAACCGTGGGGCACGTCAATTGTCTACAAATTATCGACTTAATGTGCGATAGAAGAATCGTTTAATTCGTCGTTAAAATAGGCAGTTGGCCCGCAGACGGTCAGGAAATTACTTACTATTTTCTTGCTCATGGAAATTCCAATAGTTATACACTCCATGTAAATAAAAGAGATGTTTCAACTAGTTTATCGTTGGACATTCACACTGCTGGCTGGCGAGGAATCGTTTCAACAGACAATTGACATGCCCCACGGTTTTATTTTAGTCTAGTCTATGCATATGTTTATAATTCCCACGACTGTATCTATTTTATTATTTTTTTGTTTTTAGTACATTTATCTTAAACATTGCAATGTATGTTTAACATAAAACCGTTTAACTTAAAAAGTTTTTTTACCTATTTTTATTTTCTAGTTTTTAGTTTTTATTTCGCATTCTGTTTAATTCATTTAGTGCTTCATTATTGCAAGGTTCCTTGCCCGTTAGTTTATATAAATAAATCAATTCTATAATACAAATATAATATATATTTAATTAATAAAATAGATACAGTTTTTAATATAATGTTATATATTATATAATATTTATTTATTTATTTATTTAGTTTATTGTATTGTCACCAAAATCCAAAGTGTATACAAAATTTCAGATTAATCGGTTGACAGGAAGAGGGTGAAATTTGAATTACTAAATTTGACCCAAGAATAAAACAAACGGGGTGAGCTAAATAAAACCATTTAAAAACATATATTCTTACCACCTTTAGTATGAAAATATGGTCGACAGCCACAGAACATTATCGCCATTTTATCGTTCGTAAGGAGTAAATTCCAATCGTGCGTCGTAGCTGACACACACACACTTTTTTTTATTTATTATTGTAGGTTATGAATATTGTAAATACTGTATATTTGTGTGCTGGAAATAAATATCTTACTTTAAAAAATAAATAAATAGATGTTTGACCACGATCTTCTTTGATGTAAATGCCTATTCAAGAAACTTACCTATGTAAGTGCCTATTTATAAACATAGACGTATAGGTCTTTTTTGCCATGGTTACCATTTCTTCTGCGTAAATGTTTATAAAGCCGTATAATCTAACAGTTTCTACGGACTTGTACATGACATCATAGTCGAGACCTCGCGAGATTTTTATCCTGCTAAATATGTTATTTAAAATCTAATTAGCTATGTCGCCACAACGACATTAAAAGCAGACACATAAAGATTATTGTTCCAAATATTCAAAATAAGTAGAATGTGTAAGATGCTCTTAGATTTAGGCAGATATACACGAACGATTTAACGACTTTTGCAGCCGAAAAGTTCTCGTTACTAGGACACTGGCAGTAGGTATCGACGGATCAGCGCCTTCGTCAGGTGGATTTGGTCCCGTCGAATTATTTATTCATATTGGGTACTTATGAACGTCAATATAAAATAAGGAAAATGTTTATATTGACTACCAGTTTCCAAACCAAGGGCGTATATAGATGGCGAGAGACACTGGTAGGAAACTATCCAATTCTTTTGAAATTCCATCCATACGGATGTCAAGTGATCAGCCATTACCGCAGTACTTGCAAGTTATCATTCATAATAGAGGTTTCCAAACTCATTGTAATTAGTACCTACCAACAAAGAGACATGTGCGAAGGTGCGAAGCGCACCAATACAGCGATCCTGACCCAACTCCGCATACAAACTCGCCTGTCTACCATACGCAAAGGCGATGAGAACTTGGAGAAACTGATCGTGATTAGTAACACAGAAGGCAAAAGATCACGTGGCCGTTCACTAACCAGATGGACCGATCAAGTGAAAGACTCATCGTCCTCAAAACTATACACGCACGCACTAAGAGGCACTGGACAGAAACCGGTGGATCTGATAGTCTGATCCAGATGCTTCCTTGCTGACCAAGACACTCAGACATGAGCTGCCGATTTAAGAGAGAGAACTATATAAACCAAATTCTTACTGGGTGACGGCAATAGCAAAAAGTAATTTTATTTTCTATGTTATCATGATGAAAGGCCACGAATTAATTAAAGAAGAAATAAATTTATTTTACCAATCGGTGATGAAAAAGAAATCGTTAGATTTGTAAAATTTTACGTCGCTCGCCTATATCGGGCCTACTGCAATTCTATTTATTTACGTAACGAAATAAAAAATTTAATTTACAAGTATATGTATTCGTTCCCACGATGGCGGATGCAGCTTCATTGAACATTCAGGTACTTTAATGTCAAATTTAGATATTGGCTTTTTAAATCAAATTTGTGTGAAACAAACATAATGATTATTCAAACAGACCTTTAACAGACCTTAATTACTATTAAAAATATTTTACTTATAAAGTGAATTTAGTTGGAGTGTTTTGACAAAAAGCTTTAGAAACAGATTTAAATCAACAATTAATTCAAATTAATTCTAGTAATCTGTTTGCTACATTAATTGCTCGTAATTTGACAGCGAATCTCGGTTTGATCTTGAAACATGTTGCGTCTGTGGTATTAATAAATATATTTAATCTAAATATGAGAATATTCAATCTAGTTCGGACATTTGAAGCGACGCAATTGCAATATTATCGCTTTATGCTAATTTGTGGTCATTAGGTGAACGGCGAGATAAATTATATGATGCGCCCGCGCATAAGTTTCTAAAGTTTAGGGTTCACTGTTCGGAAATAGAAAACAGCTGGACTAAGCAGATATTTTTGAGAAATGTCACTGTTCCCGCAAAACTAATTTCCAGAGGTTAATTTTGACAGTCGACAAGAATATTGGCGCCTTTTTCACAAAATAAAACAACTTTACTAGTCGTTCCTAATTTAAAACTCGCGGCGAAGACCACAGATCAGCGTCATCTGTCAAAATCGCGTCTAAAAAGTTCGACCCAACTTATTGTTACTGGTCGAATTGCCAGTCCCTTGAATAAAAAAAGTATTTGATACTTATCCTTTGAATGTAGGTAGAATTTTGATTAATCTTTGTATAAAATTATGGAATGTAAAGCAAATGTATACTGGAACACTTTTTGTAGTGTTATTGAGTGATTTTAATGTTTAAATAGTTTATAAATTATTTTCATTAACAATTAATATGTTGTGAACCAATACATTATTCCTTAAGTGCGTAATTCATTGCTCAGGAAGACAATACCGGAGAGTAATGCAGGAAATTTTGTCTTTAAAAAAAAGGCTGGCAACGCACTTGCGAGCCCTCTGCCATTAAGAATATCCAATGGCCGTATCGCTTAACTTTAGTCCTACCAGTTTCCCCATGTTCTATAAAAAATTCTGTGTAAAAAAAACTAAAACAGAGACATAAATGTGTCCTATTTTAAAGTATCGTCTCGTTCTGTCAAATTGTGCTTACACTGTGGTAAAATAAATTATATTAGAATAGTAACATTCAGAGTCGAGACCCCAATTGGTTTTTGACACATGGGAATCACAAATAGCGTTGTCTCGCTCACAATCATAGACTAAAAACCTCTTTGGTTGAATGTCTTTATAGAAATATCGAAGGAATTCTATTAAACTTGGGTTTTTCACATGTGTTTTTCTAACTAGATTTAAAGCATTCCATTTTGAGTAGGTCTGCCTGGTCTTCTAAGACCTTTTATTTAACATTGTTGGTGAAACAATTACAAACAGTGTTTCTTTATACAAATCTGTTATATATACTGTTTCTGAATATAAAATTATCTACTTAAAATCATTAAAATAGTCTGTCTGGAATTCATATAAGACTATTATTAACGAAATGCAGACGCAATAATAAAAACTTTTTTACCTCTGACCACACTATATCGAAAATTTAAAAAAAGAACACAAAGTTAACGGCACTTCTGGGAATAACAATTGCAATTTGGCGCGCTAATCCAGACCAGAGCAGGGATGTAGTGCATTGGGTCACTTTCAAAGCGGGCGTCCTTGAGCGCAGACGTGGCCAGAGATAGCCCGAGAGTTTTGTTAATACATTTTTGTACTTGAATTTATTAATGAATGTTATATAATTTGTATTGTAATTTCTCTTACTCTTTCAAATGCATGGAAATATAAATTGTTGTTTTATAAAGGTTATTGCTTCTTAATTAAGCGAATTAACTATTATATTCTTAATTTAAAAAATACACTTTTCTAAGCGATATTTAGTCAAAATTACAAAAAAGTTTCGCATTAATCTCTGGTTTTAACAAAAGTTCTGTTGTCTTTTCATCACAGCGTTATTTAAATATAAAATATATTGGAAGTATCATAATTCGATACATATAGTTTTCATGAGGAAGATAAAACAGATTATAATATAATCTAAATAACAAATCACTAAAGCTAAAATGTTTGGGCCCCCAGCTCCTATACTATTATGTACGGCTAATGAAAACAAAAAATGTAGGAACAGTTTTGCCAGTGAAGGTTTTTGGGCCGTCTTTTGACCATTATGGAAAGAAGTATTACAATATTTTTTATTAAATATATATCGTTTCATAAATATATTTAGATAATAGCGGATTTAAGTAGGTGACCCCAGAGCTGGTGTATTCCTCGCTCAACGAATCAGTATCGCAATACAGCGAGGTAATGCCAGCATTCAATACACTGCCACAGGGACCAATCATTTTAAATTTGTTTTTGTTTTCTATTCCATTATTATTATTCCTATGTGTTATGTAATAAAATGATTGTTATTGATAAAACGATAATTAAAAATCCATAGACAAATATAGAAGGAAATAAACACAGACGACTTTTTGCTAACATCTATGGGAGGTACATGTAACACAATATTTTCGATGAGGTTAAACCAGACAATTGACCTTAGACAAAAAGCAACTTATAATTACATATGACCTTAAGATTTTCGCAATCAAGTAGGTGCGGTCATACACGCCTAACCACGATTACTCGTTCGGTGTACTAAGCAATTTTATACTCGTACTACAAGTGACGGGAAACTAGAAATTACGACGATTCTCTCGTGTTAATAGTAGAAATGACTTCGAATATTAAGTAATTAAGAAAGAGAAGATGTTCCTCAGAAACCTGGGAAGATGAAATAAAAGAGATCGAAGAAAGCGAAGAGAGACAAATGGAAGAATTTGGAGGAAACCTTCACTCCGTCGTGTACTCATTTAATACAATAATAACATATACTTAATTTAATCAGTCAATTATCATTACAGAAATGCGCTAGTTACCGGCTATGTGAACATACATTTATAATAAATAAATAAAAGAAAAGAAAACAAATAACATTATTTTTTTTATTTATGTGTCAAAAAAAAGTCAAAATCATTTATTCATATAGGTAACACAATGTACACTCATGAACGTCAAAAAAGAAATATTATATAATAATATATTAAATTTTACATTTACTGCTAGTTCTCAAATGTACTAAGTAATATCTATTATCTAATTTGCAAGCACCCCTCCTCTGGTGAAGGCTTCCTCCAAAGATCTCCAGGTATCTCGTGAGCGATCTTTCTCTGTATCGTTTCCCAATAGGGCCTCCCCACCCGGTCGCCCTTATGGTCCATCGCTAGTCTGACAGTCCGATACATGCCCTGCCCATCTCCACTTACCTTAAAGCATAGTTTAGGGCATCGGTAGCAATGGTTTAGTAATGCTTCTTATGTTTATTATTAAATTTTTAAACTTTTTTTTTATATGTAATAAGAGGCAAATGGGCAGGAGGCTCATCTGATGTTAAGTCCACCGCCCATGGACACTCACATTACCAGAAGGCTCACAAGTGCGTTGTCGGCCTTTTATCTATTGGTACGCTCTTTTCTTGGACCCTAAGTCCAATTACGCTCAGTTGTGGAACGACGGAACATGATACATATATTTTACATACGCCGATATATAACGGGTGTTTTTTTTAGAGGTATAGAACTTTAAATTGCAATAAAACAACGATGGATTATTGGACTGACATAATTTTTTTTTTTATTTGAAAGATAATCTTGTGGCATTAGATTTTAAATATGATTTCTGGCATATGACTGCCACGGCTGGCTCGGATATAGTCCAATCTGGACGTCCAATTTTTGATGACTTTTTCCAACATTTGTGGCCGTATATCGGCAATAACACGGCGAATGTTGTCTTCCAAATGGTCAAGCTTTTCTGGCTTATCCGCATAGACCAATGACTTTACATAGCCCCACAGAAAATAATCTAGCGGTGTTAAATCACAAGATCTTGGAGGCCAATTCACAGGTCCAAAACGTGAAATTAGGCGGTCACCAAACGTGTCTTTCAATAAATCGATTGTGGCACGACCTTTGTGACATGTTGCGCCGTCTTGTTGAAACCACAGCTCTTGGACATCATGATTGTTCAATTCAGGAATGAAAAAGTTAGTAATCATGTCTCTATACCGATCACCATTGACTGTAACGTTCTGGCCATTATCGTTTTTGAAGAAGTATGGACCAATGCTGCCACCAGCCCATAAAGCGCACCAAACAGTCAGTTTTTCTGGATGTAACGGTGTTTCGACATACACTTGAGGATTAGCTTCACTCCAAATGCGGCAGTTTTGTTTGTTGACGTAGCCATTCAACCAAAAATGCGCTTCATCGCTAAACAAAATTCGCTTATGAAAATCGGGAACAACGGCAATCTTGTTTTGGGCCCATTCGACGAATCTACGCCTTGCTTGATGATCGTTTGGCTTCAATTCTTGCACAAGTTGGATTTTGTAAGCACGCAAACCAAGATCCTTCCGCAAAATCTTCCATAAAGTGGATGGACACAGATCCAATTCCTGTGCTCGATGGCGGATGGACTCATTCGGGTCTTCCTCAATGCTACGCTCTACAGTAGCAATAACTTCTTCTGTACGCACCTTACGGTGTCTCTGGGGATGCGAGTTATCAATTAGAGTAAACGTGGTGCGAAAACGTTCCATGGTTAATCGAATTAACTGCTCTGATGGATGATTTTGTCGACGATAAAATGGACGTAGTGCGCGATACGTATTCCGCACAGAACCATTATTTTCGAAATAAAATTGCACAATTTGCAAGCGTTGTTCAGGCTATTCATGATGAATTGCCAAGCCAAACAGAGAATAAATCATTTGACAGCTGTTAAATCGGTCGCCATCTTGAAAAGTAATGCCAACTTAAAGTTCTATACCTCTAAAAAACACTCATAGTATATGACACAAAACTATAATGGTTAGTCGGAATTTACTACTTTCACTACGTGAGAGATTAATAATTATTTTTAAGTGCCATCTTCAATAGTGAAGTGTGCCGTCAAGTGTTAAAAACTATTTGCCAAGTGATTAAGACTAAGATTAATTTTATTTATCAATTTTTATTATGTTTGGTACCTAACTGTTTACTTTAGCTGAGGATTGAATTAATTAATACACCGTTGCAATTTGCACGCGGGCTTAAGTGAACATTTGCGGGTTATTCTTACCGTATTTCTTATAACTGTTTTTTGAAGGATGATATAAATAGATTTCCGGAGGTCTAGCAATTTGATTCGTATAACTGTTTTGGGATTATTTCGGTGGTAGACACAATAATAGGGTCTATTCATACTTTGTACATCCTTTTTAAGAATTTCGTGATTTTATGAGCTATTGTTTATTGTAAGCTGTGGGTGTTGGGTATGGTTTATCAATTTTTAATTACTATTATTACTATGTAGGTATGATTGCCTTGTGGCTTCAGCAACCCTCATTCCTGAGGACGTAGGTTCTATCCCCGGCTATGCACTAATGGACTTTCTTTCTATGTGCACATTTAACATTCGCTGGTACAGTGAAGGAAAACCTCGTCAATCTAATAGGCTGACCTATTAGATTGACAAATGATCATAAAACATAATATACAGAAATCTGAGGCTCAGACCTATTAAAACTGATATACATGTACTATTCAATCTTTCATTTGTCACTATGACGAACTGACCTTATATAGTTGAATGGAATATGCAAAAAAGACAAAAAATACTTCATCGAAATTGATCCTTTTAGAAAATTAAGTAAAAATAATATAAAAATTGTGCTAAATCTGCACATGTCGAGCGACAGGTGGATGCGCTCGCGCCGAAAAACATATTTTTTATTCGCAATTCAACTTGATTCGCTTTTATTGCGTCAATTTATATTTTCATCTGGCGTTTTCGTGGCTACACTTGAAAACCTGGGTGTGATTCCCGGAGAATTTGTTTCGACTTTCGGCCTGGCAGGCGGACAGAAACGTCTGCTTCCTGTTTTTTTGTATTGGACCAACGAGCCTAGAGGACGTCCAAAAAGGGTACTCATCGAACCCCAGAAAACCCATGTTATTGGGTGCGCTCATAATATCCTTTTCATCCGGGAATCATCCAAAGACCTTATACATACCAAGTCGAAGAAGTGGTACTCTGCTTGCTTTTTGAAGTGAAACTTCTTTAGGCACATGAGGGTAAATTTTTTACGGATGAAACGCAATAATAATATTAGCGTTACGAAAATGTGCAGCGTTTTTGTCGAAGAAAAGGGAGAGGGCGATTGACACCAATTGAGAGATAGTGAGAAAGGGCAAATGTAGCATGAAGCAAATAGAAGATAGAGCGAACGTCACACCACGCATTTTTATTATTCTATTTGTGAATATAGAAATACAAATACATGGAGTGATCGTATACTGGTACATGATCATCTATTGGGGCTTTTACTTAATTAATAATTAATTTACAAAGAAGTTTCACTTCTGACTTGTGTACTTTGTACGCACGCCTTTTTTTAAAATTAAATGTTATCAAATTTCACTATTTATAGAGAAATAGTTAAAACAGAGTTTTCAAACTCATTTAGTTTATAGAGGCGGTTTAACCTTTGAAATTAAGCGAGATAAAGTGTGATATAAACACTATAGAACTCTTAATTGGTGCAAGTTTGAAAAGGGTTGCCAGTTGCAAAGAATTCCAATTAAAAATCCGTAAATAGTTTTGTAATTGTAAAGTGAATCGGGGCTAAATGAAGCCTGATCTAATTAAACTTGGCGACACTGTGAGGTGACCTACTTGCAGCCACCTCCTCGTCATTCATTTAAAGTATTTTGCAAAATATTTACTACGAACATAATGGAAATACATATACATTACTAATAGATAAAAGCATTCTTATGGTGAAAGAATTTTTGAAATCTGTTGAATAATTTTATTTGTAACAAATATCTATTAAAATCAGAAAAATACAAATCTTCCTCTGTATTTTTTATTTATATCATCACTATCTGAGAGTTTATTGTTCTTCTCGTCCGTTCTACGCCCTTGATTTGAGAACTAGCAGTAAATGTAAAATTAGAAGCATTTAATATGTCTATCTTTATTGACGTTCATAAGTGTACATTGTGTTTAACACAGTACACTTATGAAACACACACAGTATGCATTGCATATACATTCTCGTGTGTACAGTGTTTGTCGGCTTGACCGATTGTTATGCAATTATTTTTCTTAGATCAGGTCGTAGACTATTCTTTAAAGCCCTAAGTGATGAACTGAGACTCCAGGTTATAATGGACAAACATTTGTTAAATTGATAATTGCTCTGTATAATTTATAACAATTAAAACAATTGTATTGTAACAATTTAAAATTAGGAACTTTCGTCCATGTAACAAGCTACAAAGATGCAAGGAACTAAGAAGGTACGATCACTTCTTCTTTGTGTCTATCCTTCCGTGTAATAAATTGTTTAGCTTATAAGCTTATCCACACTAAAGCCTTTTAGAATAAAAAAACCCCTAAGTGAAGGCCCATCCTAAAAAGTAATTTTTATTATGCCATTAATATATAGATTTATTTACATAATAATTACAACATAATTTTAAACCATCTTTCTCCATTTTAATAGCGATAGTACTGTTATGCGGCAAAACAACGTTTGCTGTCGGCTAGCTTTTTTGTATGTTTTTTTATCTAATTTAAATAATATTTGTAAAGAATAATACACCCAAAGTTATCTAAACAATTGTTTAATCTGTTAACATTGAACAATTTGAATAAGAACCTTATTTCTAGCAGATGAACATCGAAAACAATAAATTTAATATTTCGCAAATTGCGGTATGAATCAGACGGTTTTTTGCCGTAATTGTACGATTACTCATTTACATACGGTCATTATCGTATCAAACGTACAGCATAATTGGGTTTTAAGCAATTTCGATACAAGGTCTATTATCACAAACGGGGATTAGCGCATTGTCTCATATTTTAAACATGAACTCATACAGAGATCGTTCAGTGTGAATATTACCTAACGTAGCACCTGTCCTTGTACACATTGTTGTCTGAGGTGATTTTTGGCTTAAGGCTAATAGTGTTTGCCTTGTTTTTTCGATATCGATAATACGTTTATCATACTTCAAAAGGGAGTTCGTTGAAATTTCAGTAAACATAGAAATCTTTGTAGAATAAATATTATTTTTAAAGAGAACACTTTGCGAGAAAAGTGATTATAAATAATCAGAACTAATTAATCGAGGTGACTCTTCAAATTTGACACTTGGATATTTTTTGCATTTAGTTTCAACTTGTCAATAAACTGTTAAATAAAATAAATTAATATATAATTTATGTTTATATTTCTATCATCTCATTAATTCCTAGGTGAATCCTTTTTTGTCAAAGGCCTCTTCCAAATCCCGCCATTCCTGTCTGCACTGTGCCATTCTCTGCCATGACCACCTGCCACCTACCACTACCACCTGCTGTTTCCTTAAGTCAAAGTCAAAATAACTTTATTCATATAGGTAAGCAAGTACACTTATGAACGTCAGAAAATAAGTTAAATTTATTATAAATTTTCATTTACTACCAGTTCGCAAATCAAGGGCGTAGAGGGGGCTAATTTAGGTAGTAATTAGGTATATCCACCTTCTATATTGTCTTCCCCTTTTGCCTTTATTGTACCTAGGGCACAATAAACGCAAAAAAAGGAAATGAAGTTGTACTGAGTGGCCTGCCAAATAAAATAAAATATATCATATTTATTTCCAACCCACAAATATACAGCATTTAAAATATTCTTAACTGTCCCACGCTCAACGAATAAGTATTTCTATACAGCGAGGAAATGCTGCCAGCGTTAAAGCTACACTGCCACCGGGATCAAACTATTTTATTTATTTACTATGTAGCCTTAATAAAACTAAATAAATAATAACGAAATCAGAAAGTATCAATATCGGTTTTACATATATTTTATCGACATAGCCACAACCCTAGTCTCAAAGCTGGTCATTTTAGTGAACAATGCACGCGAATCCGAGCAAGTGAGACAGATAGGGATAGGGTGTGCAAGGGCAGCCTCGTGCCCTTTCCCGGTCACCTTGCGCAGGTACATGCGTCTATTGTTCAAACGGGCTACATACAATTCCGAACCCTACTCCCTGGAAATAAAAGTGCTTTTTCTATTGTGCGATATTTTTAAGATCCAATTGCATTATAGTTCACCATGACAGCATAATTTAAGAAAGGCAGATTTGGCGCATGCGATTTATATTTTTTGTCGAGGTTTTTGTAATCATCGTTTGTAACGCGATAGTAGAACATCTTTTGTTTATGTACAAGGAAATATTCTTATCGAATTTATTCGTATCATCACGTTTGTGAGTTGGCAGATACCACGCATCGTCACTTGCTACGGTTCTGATGACTCTAGCTTCATCCACATGTAATTCACCATCCTCGTCGGTTATGTCAAAAGTCAAAAATCATTTATTCATACAGGTAACACAATGTACAACTATGAACGTCAATAAAGAAATATACATTAAATGCTTCTAATTTTACATTTACTACCAGTTCTCAAATCAAGGGCGTAGAACGGAAGAGAAGAACTGGCAATAAACTGTAGGTAATTTTAACTTGTCTCTTTTTAGTACGTCCTATTATCATCTTGCCTTTAGGGGTTGGGAGAGACCACGGATCTCCACTTGCTACGGGTTCTAACATACCTCCTTTAAATAAATGGCGTATGTATTACTCGACGTTTCGAGAGCTTAGGTATATTACAAAAAAAATATATATTTTATTAACTTTTCTATTAAAGGCTGCTAAAATTTACACAATATAATAACGTTTTCTTTATCATTCAACCCTAAGGTTCTCTTTGAGACACTCAAAACATTTTAAGTTTTCATTTAGATTTGTTTATTACTGTTATTGTAATTTTTTATCTTTTTAGTTTTCGTTATTATTAATTTTTAATGTTTAGTTATTATTATTTTTTTTAATTTACTTTTTTCCTTTGATAGATTGCTTATGTTCTAATGTAATTTATGTGTATGTCTATGTGTGTTAAATTTGTGATGTCATATGTTCTTGCATTTTTTAGGCATACACATTGTTTTAGAATGTATAAATAAATAGATAAACTCCTTTTTAAGCTAAATTAATACTTCAAACTTAAAGTATGACAATAAAATCATTTGAAAGGTATATCGGAAATAAGACTTTTACGCAAGTATTTTCCTGTTACTTCGCGCGATACCTGGAATTTTCACATGACCATGAATCACCCAGCAATGTGACTGAAAGCATGTACACGGTCTCCGGTGCCTAACCAGTTTTTTGCGAAACGATCTTCAATTAACGATCTTGGATAAGTTTATATTACGGAAGAACATTGCGTTTTCGTTGTAGTGTGTGCGTGAATTAAAATAACCTTACTAATATTAAGTCGCAGGTTCGATTCCAAGCTGTGCACCAATGAATTTCCTTTCTGTTTGCGCATTTAACATTCGCTCGATGAAGGAAAACATCGTGAGAAAACCGGCTTGCCTTAGACCCTATAAGTCGACGGCGTGTGTCAGGCACAGGAGGCTGATCACCTACTTACCTATTTGATTCACAAATGATCATGACACAGATACAGAAATCTGAGGCCCAGACCTAAAAAGTTTGTAACGCCACTGATTTATGTATTTTTACTAATGTTAAAGATAACATCGTTATGAACTTAATGGCCTTGTTTCAATTATGTAATTTTAAGTCCAGTTTATAAAATAATTCGGTTACACAATTTTTTTGTGACATCCTTGTTTTTTTATAATAAATTAATCAGTATTTGTACCTTATACTATCGTATTTATAAACATCTATTCGTTTTTATATTAATAATAATAATAAACTTTATTGAGATACAAGATATCTACAAAATAATAATCTTTACCAACTCTGCTAAGTCTATTACGACAACTTCATCTACTTTGACAAAGCCCTCATTTCACTTTGTTTTAAGCTTTCGTCTCCTTTCAACCGACTTGAAAAAACCCGAAGGAAGCTTAAATAAAAACTACCATTTAAATATGACATTATTATTCTAAATAAAATAAAACTATCATAATACTGCTAATATAAATAACAATAACTAACCTTAAAATATAATAACTAAAATATATTATTAAAAGGAGCCCCTTTAGGCAAGGTTCCGAAGATACTGGCAGCGTTCCCCCTTTGAATAGCTAGACTAAATCTTTGTCCGAGGTAGCTGCCAGCTCTTCGGTCTCCTGTGATGTCGACTAACCTTTTTGTTATTTCCTTAAATATATAAAGAAATACAGCACATCAATATACAATCTTGTCAATTACGTACTTAAAATTGGCATTCCAAAATACTAGCAATTACTAATATAAAAAATTAAGCAGGTGTTTCTGTCTTTGTTTCACAGGAGTCCTCGCCCACATTGACGCTTATATCTTCCAAGGTAAGTAAGAAAGAATGTCGCGATTCAAAATTATATAAAATTGCCAATTTGAACTATTCCAACACCAATTATGAATCTTCATTAGCCAAAATTATTTTTTAATTATACGTACTTAATGTAACCAATACAAGAAACAAAAAGAACGTAAGAAGAAGACTACTTTGTATCTTTAAAACCTTAACTAACCCATAATTTGTCTTATTAGAGTAACTAAGACTGTCACTTTTCAAAATAGAGTACAGACTTTGACAGATATAAATGATTAGAACAAAACATTGCTGACTGTTAAGATTTTTAAAAGATAAATTTATTTTAGTTCAAACTGGCAATATAATACGAAACATCAACCCCTCATTGGCATGTATTCATTGCTTCCCCTGTGAAACAAAGGCTGCTTTTTGTGTTTAAAATTCAAATTATATTTAAAAGAAGCTAAATCATTTGAGCTATTTAGTTAGACGTATATATAATTCATTAGAACTAGTTTTCTAGGTAACAATAAATTTATAACATGAAATTTATTTTATACATGAGAATTTAAACCAAATACAAAAAAATTATAACTAAACTCAACTAAAAATATAGAAGAAACACTTTAAAAAGTTTGAACCCTTAATGCAGCATTTCCTCGTTGTTTTGCGCACCATTTAGCACCAGCTCGTGACACAGATGCTGTTTAGATGCCAACTTAGATCTTTAAGTAGGCGCGGGGCATTTGCCCCCATGACCCAAGCCTACAAAATCATGATGCGTACGTAATCAATCTCTGGAAGAAGCATTAAGTGTAGTTTCTTTATAATTATTTAAATACACAAATTCCAAGAATTACGCCTTGATATGACGCGAATTTTATCAAATGAAACTGATGGCAACACTATATCAAAGTGACCGAGGCACTTTCTAAGGCTTCATTTAAATAATTAGGCTTTAAATATTTTAGGGAGAGGCATTTGAGAAGTTGATTTTGCATATGTATGCGTAACTATTTTTTATTTATGTGTTTGTGACCTAAGACTTTAATAACCTAGCTTAGTTCATAGGAAGGATTATATTTTGTCGTAACGATGTCGTAACGCTTATAAAAATTATGATTAAGTTTCAAATACTTTTAATTCCTAATAACAAACTTTAAATATCTGAGATGGTTTCGATACATTTTTTTTTTAATTGTTGGTTTCATAGATTATCGCGTAGTACAATGAACGGGCGATACCTATCGGGAGATCTCTGATCTGATCTCATACTTTTTACTTTTTATAAAGACAAAGACTAATGCAGTAATTACTCTACACTCATGTATTGTGTTTTTCAACTATGAATAGATTTAGAAAAACAAGACTTTAAATATAACTTCATTCATTGATATAATAATAATAATAAAACAAATAATAAAAATGGGTTTATTAATTATAATGTATAAGACTTGGGAACCCTTTTAAGTAAAAAATACACGTTTCAGATTTGCATAAACAAACTTAATAGTAAATTCCATAACAAATTTATTTACTTTTTATTTATATAATTTTATATATTAAAATGAGAATCGTATATAACTCAACACTTTCGTTATTTACAGGTGTAATTATCGATCTATTAAAAAAAATAAAGTTTATAGTCGTTACGAATATATCACAGTCGTATACCGACTAAAAGACGTAACGACAAATGTCAAACGCACAATTCGAGTTCGAATAATTAATTTTAATTAAACAGGTCGGTAAGGCTCTGCCGCTGCGCGTGGGTGGTGTCTTATGGCACCACTGATATATTGCACTGAGATTTAATTAGATAGAATAATTGTTTTATTATTTCTAACGGTTCGACTAGTTGATTAGCGTTAATGTGAATCCGTTACCTTCGTTATATTTCTTAATTTCTACTAATACATATAGAAAAGGTTGTATAATTTTATTTACAGCTATTAGAATAATGTTACGTATACGTAAGCAGTGTTGGCCTAGTGACCTCAGCGTGCGACTTTCATCCCGGAGGTCGTAGGTTCGTTCCCCTGCTGTGCACTAATCCTTCTATGCGTATTCGCTCGAACGGTGAAGGAAAACAACAGGAGTCCGGCTTGCCTTATACCCAAAAGTCGACGGCGTGTGTCAGGCACAGGAGGCTGATCACTTACTTGCCTATTAGATTGACAAATGATTATGTAACAGATATTATTACACTACCACTAATACTCTTCAGGCCGCGCACCACTATGTGGAACCAGCTGCCCAGTGAAGTAATTCCGAACCAATTCGACTTAGGGTCCTTCAAGAAAAGAGCGTACCATTTCTTAAAAGGCCGGTAAGGCACTTGCGAGCCTCCTGGCAATGTGAGTGTCCATGGGCGGCGGTATCACTTAACATTAGGTGAGCCTCCTGCCCGTTTGCTTCCTGTTACATAAAAAAAAATGTAAATGTATCATATTAGCAACATATTAAAAAATATTCATAATAATTTTGAATATAATAACTCCATTAAAGAACTTCCTGTACAGTGCCAGTACTCGGTAAACAATTTGTATGCAATTAAAAAAAAGGACGTGCGTACAAAGTCACATGTCACAAGTAAACTTATTTGTAAATTAATTATTGGATAATTAAGCCCAAATCCCATAATTTAATTTTGCCAGTCTTTCTATATCAATGAATGATACTAAGGCTAGTTAAAACCAGAACTAAAATGAGTTGTTATTATGTATTTAGAAATACCACCCTAAATATGGTATCAATTACCAAATAATATAACAAATTCATTATTATCGTAATTTCTAACTTATGTTCACATTTTCTAAAATAGCCAACTGGGTCTTAGAAAAAAAATCCTTGGTTGTGTGCCCTTATAAAAATACAAATGATAATTAAATAAAATAATAATGATATTTATTAAAAACGTCATCGGTGTTCAAGTATGAATAATTGCACCACAATATTATACTAGCACATCTTTATTAAAGAAATTAATCCGACAAAAACGCTGCAAATCTTCGTGACGTTCCGTAAAATTAAGTTCCATAAAAGAAGTTTCACTTCAAAAAAATATGTTGTTCTCTCAACATCCGTAGCGCTGACCCAACCTTGGGATTGCGTGGAACAACATTGAAGTAAGTTTATGACTTTACAAAGTACATATTATGTTGTTTAAAAATCCCTATAGGTAAATGATCTCACTTTAAGAAATTAAAAACCCCAAATTTCCAGTACATTTGATATGACTCATCACTCAACACATATACAATGTTACCGGTCTCTTATCATAAGCTATATATATCTTTAAGTGCCATCGAATATATTACATAATGTTTTCAATATTACAAAGGATAAAAATCATTGTTTTATATTCAATAACAAGAGGATTTAATAATACGTTTGACTGTTTAAATTAAATATTATCGTGTTGCAATTGTTTTAAAAAATTTCGACAAACTCGTTATGACGACTTGTTGTTTCTAATAAATACGGAGAACGAGGTAAAGCTATCTTTATATGCCCTCTGGCATTGAGAGTGTCCATGGGCGACATGTTGACATGGGCGGTATGACTTAACATCAGGCACCCCTGCTCCCCTAAAAAATAATTAAATTTAAAAAAAAAAATCGATATTTTTTTTTACTTCCAACACACAAATGTACATACTTTACAATATACAGTATTAACAATATTATTAACCAGTATAGTAATAATAATAATGAAAAATTTATAAATATAAAATTTAAACAAATTTAAAATGTTTGGTCCCTGTGGCAGTGTACCTTTATTGCTGGCAGCATTTCTTCGCTGTATTGCGATACTTATTCGTTGAGCGAGGAAAGCACCAGCTCTGGGGTCCCCGGTACTTTCTACACGCTAACTTAAATATATAATTAACTGTGCACTTGAACCCCACGGGCCAAGAGTCACTACTTCAAAGGAGGAGGAATAAATAATGATTTCTATACGAGAAAACCCGTTCCAATGTGATAAAAAACATAGTGTTTATTGTAAAATATCATGATTATTATTATATCGTTTTGATTGGAAGTGACCATTAAAATGGAAAAGAAAAATGCAATTCGAAGAGGGAAACGTCCCTCTAAAGTGCTCGAAGAAAATTATTATTACGCCAAAGAAATATAACTTCTAACGCGTGTACACACACGTTTTTTTTCATGTTAACAGTTTTCTTATCATTGTTTATTAAAAACATTTATGTTTTTCATAGCTTATTGCGCAAACAAAAACCCAAAAAGCTAATTTATAAAATTTTATCGTTTTATTGATCGCGTCATTATCAGTCAAATGTATAAAATTAAAAACAAAGTATGTTGCGACACTCGCACAACCGGTAATGAGCAGACGAGTAATGTCTTCGCCGGTTTGACCTTACCCAGATTTTGACAGATTCATTTAAACAGTTGGAATGTAATGGGTAAACGCGTGTGTATTTAGTAGTATTAATATAGAGTATTATTTATATTATTAAGCGAAACAACAGAAGCATTGGCCTGGTTAGTGGCTTCAGCCTGTGACTCTAATCCCTGTGGTCGAAGGTTCGGCAGTTCACCAATGGACTTTCTATGTGCGCATTACAGTCGCTCGAATGGTGAAGGAAAACATCTGAGGATTGCCTTAGAACAAAAACGTCGGCTGTGTGTGTCAGGCACAAGAGGCCGATCACATACATGCCTATTAAATTGACAAATGATCATAAAACAGATTCAAAAATGTCAATTGTATTATATTTCTGTACATGCAACGAAGTGTTAATAAATAAAATAAGGGCCATAAACAGGAAGAGAGATAATTTCTACTTCGGTTATTTATATTTAAAAACTCCCATGGGTTTCAAATGATAAAGTTTTTCGTAAATTTGACTCACTTATTTATTTATAGGAATAATTAGAATTACCCCATAATTCAATTTAAATCAAGCCTTTGTTCCTTAGCGTTTTTTTAATTCAAACTGTTATATACAGTCTGCATATATAAATTCCGATAGTTCTGCCGTTATATGAGATGCCACCGCAATGAGATTAGAAGTATTATTTTCTCTGTGTCGTCTGTGTCCCGTTATTTTGTTATTTATTGTCTGTGGGTAACCTTTACTATCGTTTTATGTGCGTTTTTACACAATTCCACATGTCAACTAAATTATGTATACTTAAAATATTTTATTGCAAGGCTTAGAGCGTGGAAAATAAATTTCAAATTGGAAAATATTTTGTATTACATTCGTTAATTTATTTATAAGTACAGCTACACATATACATATATAAAAAAAAACACTTAGACATATACAAAGCCAAAACAGATTACATTGTAAACAAAATATATGAAGCAGAAAATATAAGTAGGTACATTAATAGATAAAAATAGTAGTTTTATTGTATTTTTAAAAAATTATGACTTTTTTTATACCACAGGGGGCAAATGGGCAGGAGGCTCACCTGATGTTAAGTGATATCGCCGCCCATGGACACACTCAATGCCAGAGGGCTCGCGAGTCCGTTGCCGGGCTTTTAAAAATTGGTACGCTCTTTTCTTGAAGGACCCTAAGTCGAATACTACTGCAAAGTCCTCCCGCTTCCCAAAATATTTCCTCACTCTCTTTGGTAAGTTGGATAATATCAACATCTTCGTAAGTGTATTTTAATTAGCTAAAACCCGAAACATTAGAACGCAGATAATTCGTGTTTGTACGAGACATATATAAAATATTTTCACAGAATTTTTCTTAATTTTAAGTTATTATCGCATATAATTTTAAAGCTTTATGACGGGATTTAGGTTGGCGGAAGACTGTTACACTTCCTGAACTTAGTTACTGGTAACATATTGGTACACCAATACGATATACTTTTACTTGAATTAAAAACTCTCAAAAGTTGTTGCATCTTTATTTTCTTCTTCTTCTTCAGGTGCCACTTTATAGCTAAAGGTTCGGTGTTAACAACTTGTCTAAAAAGCTCCTCGGCGGATGTGATTAAGGTCCACTCCCGTACGTTCCGCAACCACACCTTCTTCCTTCTTCTTCGTGCTTGAATTCTGCCCATCATTATAAGCTGCAACAAGTCTTATTGATGATGCCTAAAAACGTGATATGTGACTGTTTTGTGTGTCTGCATAAACTTTCGTGTCGTCCCGATTCGTTGAAGGACTCTTTCATTCGTGATTTTGATCCAGCTAATGCGAAGCTTCCGGTAAAACACATCTCAAAAGCTTCAAGACATATTTTTGTCTTATTTAATAGTCGTATAGTGCTTTATTTTCTAACTACACTTAGAAAGAAAGAGATAAAAAATGTTTGTCGTGTCGCAATTTGTCGCCTGTTTAATTACATTCTAAAATGATACATACATTTTTTGAATTTAATGATATACAGCCTATATGATTCATACTTCCATGAATACCGGATTATTCATTAAATGTACTAGATATAATTATTGTGAAAGAGTAATTATAATGACTCAGATGTCTGAAGCGGCTTTACGCCGGATGCGCGGTGACTCTCGCGCATGCCATGCTACAGATCTAAGAAGATATAGACTTGAATTTATTTTTTTATTTGACACAATATTATTTCATAAGACTTTAAGACGGTACGTAAGTGTATAGTGAATCTTAATGGTCTACTTAAATAATATAGTATTTATTTAAATAATATCTAAACATTTAATAAAACACTATTTTGACCGGATTGAAGTTATGTATTATTATAAATTTACAACTATTTAACATAATTTTAAATTTATCCGACGTTTCGCGTGCTTTACAGCGTGCGTGGTCACGGTGACCTATATATACGGTATACGGTGACGGGATAGTTGTAAATTTATAATAATACATAACTTCAATCCGGTCAAAATAGTGTTTTATTAAATGAATAAAAGTTATGTTAATCAAAGACAATACTATATCTAAACATAACAATCAAATATACAGTATTTACCATTGGTAGTACCGATAACCCCAGAGCTGGAGCTCCTTGCTCAACGAATAAGTATCACACAATACAGCTAGGAAATGCTGCCAGTGTTAAAGGTACACTGCCATAGGGACCAAACTTTTTTAATTTGTTTTAATTGTCTTTTTATTAATTCTTAATTGGACTTCCAACAAGGTTGCGTTAAACGTTAAACCCTCATGGGGAGGGGGAATAGAAAGAGACAGAGCGAGACTGAATGCGTGGCACTCGAACTCATGCGCGTAGTATACCTGTTACAGGCTAGTGGGAGCGTTAGCAATGTGTAGTGTCCAATATTCGTGAAATTATCTGAAATACGTACTTGTTGTTCTATTTTAATTTATAATATTAATTATTCCATTAACAAAGATGCGATCAATTGTGAATTGTAAGCAAAGTTAATAAAGTTTGTCTTAAAGAAACAATAAGATTTCACTAAAAATCAATTTCTATCCGTTCCTATTTTCATTTCCACATTGCGAAGTTTCACTTCTTCATTTTTATTATTACTATGTAGGTTAAGATATTTGTAAATACATTATAATTGTTATGTTTAGGTTTTAATAAACTCGACTAAATTTTATTTACATATTATTCGAAATAAAAATGTGTTCAAATAAATTAATATTCACTGTTCCAGACATATTTTATCTTGAACATTTACTTAGCAAATGCGAACAGAACTGTATAACTAAAAATTCTTGTCTATTACCATTTATATCTACATTTAGTTGAAGCAAGTCACATTGAAAGTAGTGTCTCCGATATAGAAATAGCCGAAGCACTAAGCTGAGGAGGAGAGGGGGGAAGGGCATTGCACGCTTCCGTCGCGGCACGTGGATGCACTCTGGCAATTGATAAACTCCAATATGTCCTGTCCATAAGTGATTTAGTTTAATTTAACCAATATTTTCAGTATAATATTAAAGAAGTTCGAAGTATTAAGAACATACACGTCACTTATATGAGAATTGAATAATATTAGAATCATAAAAAGTTAAATATATCACGCCACCATCGTACGCTATTATTGCATTAGATTCCATCTACCAAAAAGCTTCAACGTATTCGAAACGGGTCCACTACCATCCCGTATCTCAGAAGGCTCTAGTAAAGATTCGCTCCGAAATAGGTAATATTTGTGAGACCGTATTCGGTACTGATTTAAGGTTGATGATTATGATTAGTGCTTTAATTGAAACATAAATTGGACACATGGACATAGAATATTACAGATGATAATATAGTGTTAGCTACAGCGTTATTGAGAAATGCAAGTTTGGTAGTTTAATACGTTTCACAGAAGTGTTCTACGTTCGATAGCTGCGATATAATATTAGATTTATCGTGGAAGGATGTGTTGGAAAAGATACTGAATATGTTCGCTTTTATTTGACATTTTTATCATAAAACTCGGTTCGGAAATCTATGTTTGGATGGTTTCAACATTATAACAAAAATATTACACTGACATTTTGTTTTATATAGAACAGGGGCAAACGGGCAGGAGGCTCACCTGATATTAAATGATACCCCCCATAGACACTCATTGCCAGAGGGTTCGCTAGTGGCTGCCCCTTTTAAGAATCGATCCGCTCTTTTCTTGCTGTACGCTTTTTAAGGACCCTTAGTCGAATTGGATCGGAAATGATTCGGTGGGCTAACTTGACTTGTATGCTTTTTTACAATCGTGGTCAACGTGATCGTTTTAGTTGACAGATTAGAAGACGTTTAAAGGTTGCCATATCAATGTATGGCACATTGCCGCGAATTTGGTATTTGCAATATTTCGCTGGATTTTAACAGAAATTGCTATTTCTATTTTGTACTTCAATATCTGGGGCTAAATTTAATCCATCTTCCTTTCCGTATTAGTTTATTCGTTAAAGAAATTATAATTGAAGGTCTGGGCCTCAGATTTCTGTATCTGTTTCATGATCATTTGTCAATCTAATAGGCAAGTAGGTGATCAGCCTCCTGACACACGCCGAATTTTTGCGTCTGAGGCTGCTGCCTCGAATTTTGCGGGCAGCGGGGCGGCAGCGGCGGCAGCGCGGGAGCGGCAGGATCTTAAAGCCCATCCACACGCTTGACAAACAATGGCAAACAGCTAACAGCAAACAGCAAACACGGACGTGTGGATGGGTGTTTGTCGTTGTTTGCCTGTTTGTGTTCGTGTTGGGCAGTGTTCGGCATCGGTGTCGGTTTATCTTGCCAGATCAAAGGATGTTTGGCAAACAGTTTGCTACGTATCCACACGTTTGGCAGCGATCAGTATGCGCGCGAGCTTGCGGGAGGCGGACGTATTTACTTGCTACACTTTCGTTGGCGCGCAAAGCGTAAAAAATTTCTGATTGGAGCACCTACGATTCTGACATTTTTAAGTAACTTTTAAGTAAATTTAAAAAAAACACGGCAAAGTAAAGCTCAAATAATAGGTCTAAAGCCTTGTACGCTTTCTATGTATTTTAATCATCCACCATCGTCTTTGCTTTCTTCTTTTTTCTTTTTTCTTTCTCTTGCTTTAATTTATAATAAAAATATGTCAACCCGAAAGTAATAGCTGCAACAAGCTCGTCGTCCGCCATGTTTGCCGATTCGGAATGTTATGAACGTTCGCCAAGCATGTGGATGGCTGTTTGTGTTGGGTGATTGTGGTTGGTGTTTGGGACTTCGTTTGCTTTTTGCGGTGTTTGTGACAAACAGCCAGCGTGTGGATGCCCCATTATGCGTAAAATCAAATGGACCGGTTCTCGAAAACAGCGGCGTGGCAGCGGCGCGAGGGCGGGTAACGAGAGGTGCAATCGCCCGCTCCCGCGCCGCAGCCGCCGCCGCCCCGCTGCCCGCAAAATTCGAGGCAGCAGCCTAAGGCAATCCGGCTTCCACGCGATGGTTTCACCGTTCGAGCGAATGTTTAATCCTGACAGAAAGTCCATTGGTGTCCATTGGCCACTAGGCCAAATCTCCTTCAATTTGCATAAACTAAAGAGACTTTAATGTACGCTTCGTTCGTGTATCGTGAATGTAAATCCTAAATGACTATAAGAAATAATATAAGCAAGTTTGTAATCTCAATAAATAGTGGATATCCGAGTAAGTGGATAGCGGGGCATATTTCACCGTGTGGCAATCGTGTCGCCAACGAAAATAATACTAAATGAGTGTGGGTGGGATGCACTTGTAGACACGATTCTTAATTAATGGAGGTGGCATCACGCCTTCGTGGACAAGATTACAATTCTTACTTTACGTCGTGTTTGTGTGTGTTAATAACATTACTACACACATATTTGATACGCACCCTGAATATATTTTTTTTTTTTTTTTATTTTATAGAACGGGGGGCAAACGGGCAGGAGGCTCACCTGATGTTAAGTGATACCGCCGCCCATGGACACTCTCAATGCCAGAGGGCTCGCGAGTGCGTTGCCGGCCTTTTAAGAATTGGTACGCTCTTTTCTTGAAGGACCCTAAGTCGAATTGGTTCGGGAATACTTCAGTGGGCAGCTGGTTCCACATAGTGGTGGTGCGCGGCAAAAACTGCCTTGAGAAACGCTCAGTTGTGGAACGTCGGACGTCGAGGTGATACGGGTGGAATTTCGTATTCTGCCTCGACGTCCGATGATGAAACTCAGCTGCAGGTATTAATCCGAACAACTCCTCTGAACACTCTCCATGGTAAATGCGGTAGAAGATGCAGAGTGACCCCACATCTCTACGCAACGCCAAAGGATCAAGCCGCTCGGAGAGGGATTGGTCGTCAACGATTCGAACCGCTCTGCGTTGTATACGGTCAAGTGGAAGGAGCTGGTACTGGGGAGCCCCCGCCCAGAGGTGAGAGCAGTACTCCATGTGGGGCCGAATTTGCGCTTTATATAGTTGCATGCGGTGGCCCGGAGTGAAGTACCGTCTCGCCTTACTGAGCACACCAAGCTTTTTGGAGGCTAATTTAGCCTTTCCCTCCAAGTGACCGCGAAACTGAACGTCGCTCGATATGTCAACGCCAAGTATTCCAATGCTGGCTGTGGCTTTAAGAAGAGTGTTTTCGAAAAGAGGAGTAGCGACAAAGGGTGTTTTTTTAGCGGAAAACGCGCAAACTTGTGTCTTCTTGGGGTTAAATTGGACTAGGTTTTGTCTGCCCCAATCTGAGACTCCACGAAGTAGAGTTTCAACTTCAGACACAAGTTTGTTCCGGTACTCATCAACAACTGCCCGAGAAATACCTGCCCGGCCAGTGTAAAAAGTATCCCCAGTACTGTCATCCGCATAGCAATGAATGTTGCTAAGTTTCAACATATCATTGATATGCAGAAGAAATAGGGTCGGGGATAGAACACAGCCTTGTGGGACCCCAGCGTATATATATATATAGCATGTAAGACGGATATATTTAGTTGCATACTTGAATTCACAAGAATTTCATTATACATAATTAGTTATAAAAAGGTTAATATTGTATTAAGTTAGTGTAAAAATAGAAAATGAGTACCTAATATTTTGTTACGTATAAGTATCGCAATACAGCGAGATAATGCCAGCATTAAAAGTACAGCCATAGTATTTATTATAACTGCCTTTTGAAGGATGATATAAGTGGATTTCTCGAGATCTTTAACAATTTTATTCTGGGATTATTCCGGTGGTGGACTAAATGACACTGTGATTATTATAATACGTAGGTTGAAGATATATTTTGTTAGATATTTAAATTTGCTTTTGAATGGTCTGTACATGTGTAAGTATGACTCCTATGTCAAAAACGTGATTTTTTCACATAGACTTAAGTCGTGTTTACTTATATGTAGAAACATACAATATACAATTTATGACTTAGCTTTGATTATTTGGTTTAAATCATTTGATTTGGTGTCTATGAGGGCATCACCTAACATCAGGTGAACCTCATGCCTGCATACCGCCAGAACTATAAAAAAATCCGCTTCTTCTTTGTAGTATTCATTGCTGATGGTCGTGCTTGTCTTGAAATGACCTAGCCGATACGTCGACTACATCTTCGGGTTGTCTTAGGGTATAAGGGATGTTGAGACCCATTTTTGTCTTTATTTGGTCAGACCAACGGAGTCCGCCAACCTGATCAAGAGACAGTCTTCTGGTAATATTTAACTAGTTAACAAGAGACTCATTTGTTCTACTGAATAACTTGGTATCCGCTTCTTTCTCCTCCACCCTTAAGCCAGATATTCAGCCAAAGTATATACTTGTTATATACTGTTTTCTATCCGAAATCCAATGTGTATTTGCTGCGAAGGGCTGCCCTATAATAACCTATAGTTTTATATTGATTTATGCTCAAAATTTTGTATAATCCTAAATCGACGTCACTTCATCGTCAACTAAAAGACCTGGGTTCATTTTCATGAAATTCGAAACAGCGTCTCTATCGGTAAATGCTTTACGATTAAATTCTTAATATCATAATGTCGAGCTATTCAAAGGGGGGACGCTGCCAGTATCTTCGTAACCTTGCCTAAAGGGACTCCTTTTAATAATATATTTTAAGTTATTTATCTATCTATTTCATGATTTATATAAATACCATTTAGGGTCTGTTTCACAATGTATGGGATAAAGTACCAAATAGATATGCAACACATAAATTATTTGGAAGATAAATTGTGCTATTTGACACTTCATCGTAACTTATGGACTTTATGTGACGAATAGCGCTATCTGACAGTCGTGAAACGCAACAATAGTGTTTATCCTACCAATAAATAGCTAATATAAACCATTTAATATAATATACGTAGATATCAGATACCTCGTCCAATAAAATGTCGCCCTACGTCTTCCTACTCGGCGAGATTAGTTTTATGTCTCAGTGAAGTTTATCTCTAAGATTATTCACGAGTCCGTTGAACGATATATTTAAACACTTTTTACTCTATTTCTCTATTCTGGAATAACACGTATTGCGTATTTAATATATTTTTAGTGTAACGTTCGCCGAGGCGCCATGGAATGTCGCAAGACGTAATTTCACGCGAGTATGAGGCAAAGTTTTTATTGATCTAATAGTGAGAAGCGAAATAATACCTTATTTAATACTAAGCTAATAGTATTTATTTACAATTATGTATGTATTTTTTTTTTAGAAATCCCGAAAACCTTTTGATATCCATTGATCTTTTTTAAGTAGCCTACGAGTACCCTAAGACCTATTTGTTAAGCGTAGAGCGAAGCGAAGAGTCGAGGAAACTATTAAGCTGCGAGAGTAAGCGGGGAGGGAGAGCTTGTTGACACTGGACTGTGGGAGTCGAAAGCAAAAAGCTTGTTTCTGGCAGCGGTGATAATTGTCCGGAACCACCGTCTAATAATCTCTCCCAAAAAGACTGCGCTTTCCGTTTCGTTATGCTTAAAGCAAATTTAATCAAAGCTAATCCCTACGAAGATCTAGAGTGACTCTAAAATCCCCCCACGAACCTCGTAGGGAAGGGGATAAATGTAAGGAAAGAAGCTGTAATGTTTTAAATTATGTATAATATGTAAAGTATATATAAGTTTCAAAGAAGTAAAAGATTATCCGAATAACATATTAGAACTAAATGATTCCATATAGGGAAACCGCGAGTACAATTTTCCTATTTAACTTAAAGTCCTTTAAGAAAAGAGCGTACCAAATCTTAAAAGTCCGGCAACGCAATCGAGCGCCCTATGGCATTGATATCCATGGGCGGCGGCCATCATATAACATCAGATGAGCCTCCTGCCCGTTTGGCCTCTGTTCTATAAAAACTAGTAAAATGTATTGCGTCAAGGGACAGTTTTATAAATCACAGTAATCTGTTATACAGGCGATGAATCACGTATGCTTAATATATTTATTTTTATACTCTGTACTGGAGAAGCGTCTTTCTATGAACGAAAGGAAACTCAGCACGCCGTATAGTTACATAACATGCAGAGACACAACCGCAATGATGTTCTCCATCCGGACCTCAATGTAGACGTCATCACAATAATCAGAAAGATTGCTGGATCCCACCAACACGTGAATGTCGAGACTGTTCAACTTCTATTCACCACCTAGTGAAGAGACTGAAAAGGACGAAACCATTCGAATTAGTGAATTACTGTGAGTGCTAAATAGTAGGGGTTTTTTAACACAAGAACTGAGTGGCTACCCCTTAATAGAAAATATCCTTTTATAAGAAAAGGGAAATAGGAAAGAAAAGACCAGATCGTTCTTCAAAGAACGGGTTGAAGAAGCCTCGCCAACACCGAGTTATTGCCCCATGCCAACACTACTATTATCAAATTCCAAATAATTAAATTAATATGTATTTTTTTTAAATTACTGATATTATAACTAGTATTATTTAAATTACGACTGTAAATGAAACGTGAAATTACTGACAATGTTTATTACTTCAAACTCGAGGTTGTAGGTTCGATCCCAGGCTGTGTACCAATGGAATTTCTGTCTATGTGCGCATTTTACTTTCGCTCGAACGGTGAAGGAATCGTGAGTAAACCCGCTTGTCTTAGACCCTATAAGTCGACGGCGTGTTTCAGGCACAGGAGACTAATCATATAATAGCCTATTACATTGACAAGTGATCATTAAACAGATGACTGAGGCCCAGACCTAAAAAGGTTGTAGTGCCTTTGGTTTTTTTGTTTGTTTAGGTACTTCATTTGTTTTTTGAAGAATTATTGTTTACTAAACAAACAATTAACAATTCAAAAGTACTTTTAAAGTTTCATTAAATAAAGTTAAATAATAAGAGACGTTATACAATGTTTTCAATTAATTTAAAGTACCTACGCAATTTATAGAGCTCCAAGTCAAAAACTTGCCTCACTTAAACTTAGACATAGTTTGCGCTACGTTTCCGGAATCTAAAAAATCTAAAAACCCATAAGGTGAACGCAAAATAAAGAAATACATATAATATCATTTCTTCTAATCAATAGCTTAACAGTTGGCACTTAGTGCGTGGCACAAGGGTCGCGATGTCGGCACCTCGCGTGTTACACTTTAATTGCTGAACTTTTCCGCTTTTCGCCGTGCTCCGTTTACACTAGCATATTGGTCTATGTCTATGCCCGAAAAAGTTACTAAAATGAATTACAATAAAGACTGAACAAAACTGTTCTTACTTACGTCCAACACACAAATTAATAAATAGAAAATTAAAACAAATTTATAAAGTTTCCCTGTGGCAGTGTTATTTTAATGCTGGCAACATTTCCTCGCTGTATTGCGATTGCGTTGATCGAGGAAAGCACCAGCTCTGGTGTTGCCGGTCCTATCTAGCACCTACTTAAATTTTTAATTAGCGCCTGTGCACTTGAACCCCACGGCCCAAGTGTCCCTACTCCAAAGGGAACAAAATCAAAGTTCTCAAAGAACTACTCTTATATTTGAGCCAATTATTATTCATTTTTTTCTTGTTAAACGAATCACTTTTTATATTTTCTGAGACATGTGAACATTATATACATTTACTTGAACACTATAATGCAGAAAGTATAATAATGAACTACTAGCGCCAGTAACTATCATGTCTAAAGACACCGCACGCGTGTCGGACTTATACAACTTCATGAAGTGCGTGGAACAGATATCTGGTCTCACCTACGACGCTTTTACTGCTTTAACACCCCTCATTTATTCATTGTTCTTCAAATATAAATAACAAGTCATTAATGTTGCATGTTAGATAGTTTATTTGGGTGGCAGCGAAATATTCTATTATCTTTGAACTACTATGTTCTGTGCGTTGTTTTTATCTGTGTTTTTTCAACATTCAAATCTGTTATCATCTTTTATTATATAACATAGTTTATTATGGTGGAGGCAAAATAGTCTATTATCTTTGAACTATTATGTTCTGTGCGTTGTTTTTATCTGTGTTGAAACATTCAAATCTGTAGATAGCTTCTAAAGACTAACCTCCTTATTCATATCTCACTCGTATCATCATAGCATAAACACAATTTGACAGAAAGAGACAAAACAGTACTGTAGAAAAGAGGTCAATTAGATTAGTTTGATGAATAAGGGTATAAGATTGTTCTATGTTTTGAATTTCGCGCCCTTCAAAAACAGTGGAATCTATAGGTAACTGGAGAATTCGCTATACATCGATGACTTACTTGATTTAAACTCTTATGTCCCTCAAGTGGGGCAGAGGGCATCCAGGGTCTAAACCAGCCTGATCCGTCCTGGACTCTTTATTCACTCCACGTCATTCCAGCTTCCTTCGCGTCTTCAATGATGATTCGTTGCCAGGTCTGTTTTGGGCGACCACGTTTCGTTTTGCCTTGAAGATTCCATTCGATAGAATTAATACAGTGATATATATATTTTAATTATACTACTTGCATGTATTATATAATGCTAATTACTTACTACTTACTTGCATGTAGTATAAGATATATAAAATTCTCGTGTCACAATGTTCGTTTCCATACTCCTCCGAAACGGCTCGACCGGATCTTATGAAATTTTTAGTAAGTCTGAGAATCGGCTACTATGTATATTTCAAACCCCAAGTGATAAGGGTTGTCAACCCCAAAAAAAAGTATTTTTATTTTTTAGACAATTTTTTTATGATACAAAAATGCATACAACCCCTATTTTTTATTATTGTATATAGTTATTTTTATTGAACTAAAAAAATTTTTCCTAGAAATAATATAGGTACATGGCAAAACGACGTCTGCCGGGTCAGCTAGTAAGTATATAAAAAAGCATTTAAATGTTACAATGTTACATTAAGATTATGTTATTATTATTAAACACTAGTTCACACCACACACATCTCCGATGGCGAGAAGGCCTCTTCCAAATTCTTCCACTTGTCTCTGTATTGGCTTCTATCTTCCAATGTTTCTCCTAGCATAAATTTAATTCTCCCCTTTCAGCATGTACAAACACAAGTACTATTTCTCCCAGGCATATTATCCACAAAAGAATATTTTTCCAGAAAAAACATACGCATAAAAGCTCTGACCACTGAATCATGTATGAAAAGCTTTATTTTACCACGTTCAATGTATCAAAGTCGAGCTCCCTTTGAAAGGGTGGGAAAGTTATGACAGCAGGTGTTATATTTATGCCCGGGTATTGCGTGTACAGCCTACTTATGCCTTTTTAAATATAGAACACATTCAAAATGTCATATTGTATTCATATATACAAAATATTAAAGACTGATTTGATTGTCTTTGCTAGAACTTAATTTCGTCGTCGTTGTCTTTGGTACACCTATTCACGCATCACGGACCACATGGTCTCTTACGTTACGTTACGTTTCAGGCTGTTGTCCGTAGAGCAAGGTTCAAATAGAGTCTTTCCTCCAACTTCGATTTTGTTCACTTTGGAGTAGAGACTCTTGGGCCGTGGGGTTCAAGTGTACAGACGCTAATTAAAGATATAAGTTGTCGCCTGTTAGTTAATACCGGTGACCCCAGAGCTGACGCTTTCCTTGCTCAACGAATTAGTATCGCAATACAGCGCGGAAATGCTGCCAGCGTTAAAGGTACACTGCCACAGGGACCAAACTTTTTTAATTTGTAATAACTGTATATTTAATTGTTATGTTTAGGTTTTCATAAACGATTTCCTCTATTAAAAAAAATTAACACAAGTTCCAACACAATATGTAAAAATAATGATTTCTACAAATCCACGAGATAGTAATGAATGAAATATCATTGGTATAACAAGGTATCGGAAATGCTGCCAGCGTTAAAGGTACACTGCCAAGGGGACCAATTTTTTTATTTTTGATTTTCTTTTTATTCATTTTTAATTTATTGTGAATACTGTATACCTATTTAATTGTTATGTTAAGGTTTTATTTAAATATAAATATCTATTAATTTGATTTTATAGAAATCATTTTACGATTAATAAAATCACGTAGTTACAGTAATACAGGCTTAGTTAAAAGGGTATTAACATACACAGTACGTCAAAAATGTATTGAATTTTGACATACTGGAGTCAAAGTTCGCGCTTAAGTCGACTTCAAATCCTACTCTAGTATAATCCTTAAGTGACACTCGAAAGTAAACTAATTAGCTTCCGAATCTCAAAATACCCAATACCCTTTTACGAAGTGTCTGAGAACACGGAAACGTCCCATGTCCCTATTTCCCGAAACGTACTTATTTAAATATTCCCAGAGGTGAATGCACTCTCATTAAAAACAAAACTAAGTTCTATTTCTTTTGATGTACATCGATGCTCGAGTGAGAGAGATATTCAGTCCTCGCGCGCTAAAGGAGCGATAGTTGTGACAGGTTACAAGTGCCTATGGAGGAAGGGATGTACCAAGAAATTATCGATAAACAATTAAACAAGAAAGCCAAAACAGATCACAGTTAAACAAAATATACGCAACAGAAAACATACGTCAATTAAGTACATTGATTGATATAAAAAACTGAAATTAAACATTAAACAAACTACAACTTTATTTTTTAAAGTCAAAGTCCTACAAAATTACCTCGCACCATCTTTGATAGGGTGTAAAATCAGGGATTCTTCTTCTCCTTCTAGTGCCTCTTCATTATTGGAGTCCGTTGGCCGTCAGTCTCTTGAACTTGAAGTGTGTCCTGTGCCAGATGCAGCAACTCTTCCGCAGTTGCAATACTCGTTCGCTCCCTAATGTTGCGAATCTATGATTTCTTCCTTCTACCAACACGTCATTTACCCTGGATTTTACCCATTATTATTAATTGAAGGAGTAGGCCAGTTACGCAATTTTTCGGAGGTATTCTTAAAGAAATTAATGATAGCAAATAGGAGCTATCTATCCGCCCATTAAGAATAACGTGCAAAAATAATATATAAATAGCGCATGCTTGATTACCTTCCTAGTAATTGAGATAAATACTTGCAGTATTAGAAATTATTTCGTAGACTTTTGTCTATCTAAACGCTGTTTATGTGTTCTAGAATAAGGACAGTATAGTTGGTCTAAGTGTACCAAAATCAATTGTATATTTTTTATTATATATAATCTCGTACAGTCTTAAAATAATACTATAGCTATGATGGAGTGGCTTAAGAGCGCAATTCTCGTTCTCGGGTTCGACCATCAGTAGTTCATCAATGAAATCATCAGAAGGAAATCATCGTAATGTCATGTAAAATGGTCGCCGTGTCAGACACAGAAGGCTGATCATCTATTTGCCTATTCGAAAAAGGAAATGATTGCAACAGATACAGAAATCTTTGGCTTCAGATTACGTATCTAGCCTACAACCCTTGGTTGCTGCGCTACTGATTTCTTTTAATAATAGACATAGACATAGACATAGACATAACATTTATTACAAACAAAAACACACACACATAAACACACAAAATAACAATACTTAAAGAAAAAATAAAATAAAATAAGGCAATGTGTGTGTACTGTGGTTGTAATTGACCCTGGCTCAGCATTATGCTGAGGAGCAAAATATTCCACAGCGCTGGTCATTCTGCCAGAGACCCCAGCAGCTAGTTTGCGCCTCTAATAAAATAAAATAAATAATAATAATAATACCAAGTAGAAAAAAAAATAATAATATTAAAGTTAGAAGTGTGAGTAAATCGTGTGTAACGGTGTATAATAAATAAAATTACTTTAAAAGTTAAAAATAAGAATAATTGTAAATAAGTAGATATTTTTTGTTTTATGGGTGGATAAAAACTAAATTTCATACCAATAATTATACCACATTTTGGCAATAATCCTGAGTTGTATTTATGAAACTATATATTTATTTATCTATAAACTCAAACTCAAAATAACTTTATTCATATAGGTAACCAAGTACACTTATGAACGTCAACTGAAAAGATGGTAAATTGATTCTAAATTTACATTTAGTACCAGTTCGCAAGTCAAGGGCGTAGAGCGGACAATAAACTTTTCGCCACTCCTTTTAATAATGAAACATGACAGACACACATACCAGATATATAGAAAAATATATCTATATACTAATTAAAATTATAGAAGTGTCCTTCAATAGTTTTATTGAATTACAAAAATAGGCACGAAAATGTAAATACAACATACGTTCATAAAAACAAACAACGATTTTAAAAGCCGCTTGAACTCGACAAAACCACAGCACAACACTAGAATAGTGTCACATTACGGGCACGCGCGGCCCTTATTTTTATTTTGTCAAATTGTAACTGAAATAAAGCGGTCGCTCGTAATAAAAATACCGTGGTACTGTTATTGCAACGGAAATAGCGACGGCTGTCCTCCCTCTTCGCTCACTCTGCATGTACTTATTGTTTTATTCTTGTTTAATATAGACGTTTATAAGTGAAACTATCATTTCGTATGGGGCATTCAGGTACGATCTATTGCAGAAAACAAATGTGGTTCTGAGAAGACACATTGCCCCAACGACACACCTCGAACATAGAACTTACCTGTGTGTACCTGGAGGGACGAACGGATAGTTCAGCAATTTCAAGAAAAAAAAAATGAAACAGTTTTGTAGCCTGCGGACCTTAGGTGGTTTGGCATCCCATGGAATATCGTCATCATCATCATCTTCAATGGCTATAGAGCCCCTTAAGTGTTTCTTGCGTCCAATTCGAACCCCTATTGTTTCGAGGTGCTTGACAACTCTATCCCACCGACACAGCCTCGGTCTTCCGGGTTTTCTCTTGCGACTGGTTGTGAGTTTTACTTCATGGAATATAGTCCAAATTAAAGTACATAAAAAAGTATCTTCAGTGTTAGGGAATTAAAGTAAATTTATTTTGAAAAAAAGTGATTGAATAATTAATATTTGATTATTAAAACACATGAAGATAGCTGAACATTTTGTTGCATACATCTGATTCGGATTCAAAAATTGCCATGGAAATCAAGGACCTGTTGGCGAAGCGCCGGACAACTTCCCACCAAGTGGACAAATGACCTGGAAGGTATTGGATGCAAAGCGTAGAACGGGCTAATCTCAGTAACCACTGGTTCAAATTTAATAATTGTTTGTTGTCTATATAACGATATAAAACGCTAATCTGACGCTAGTTTCTTTGTAAGGGTAAGATTCAGATATTAGAGTTAGTGCTTAGATAGTTACGCTCAGATGAACAAGGCGCGCTTGCGTTGCCATTGCACATGCTAAGAGAAGTTAACTATGGAAAAGACAAACTCAAACTCAAAATATCTTTATTCATATAGGTAAACAAGTACACTTATGAACGTCAAAAAAGAAGTTAAATTAATTGTAAATTTACATTTACTAACAGTTCGCAAATCAAGGGCGTAGAGCGGGCAAGAAGAACTGGCAAGAATCTTTCCGCCACACTTTTTAATCGCAAATTTTTCAGTCATACAATTTGTTTGAACTGGAGCAAATCAATCCCAAGGATTATGATCATTTAAGTATTCGTCAAATGTATAAAAAACGTTATTGATTAATTTCCGTTTAACGAGGGCTTTGTATTTATTTAGTGATAATTCTCTAATTTCGCTTGGGAGTTGTTGTGAAAACGAATACGATTTCCATATAAGGAGCGGTTTATCTTCTGGAGCCTGGCTGTTGGACAAAATTATAGATTAAATTTATAAGTACGCATTATAAATTTAATCTATTATTTTGTCGTCCTCTTTCCGTCGTGGATTGCATATTACTGAAATAGATACAGTGTCGTTCACCCGTCTAACTTTGTAAAAGCACTTACATGACGCCAGTGACAACTTAAAATGTCACACATTTATTGAGAATTGCAAGGATTTGATTATGCATATAGTGCCAGTTAACTTTGCCAGAAACAATAAGGTGGCTTGAGCGTGCGACTTTCATCCCTCAGGTCGTTGGTTCGACACCCGGCTGTGCATCTATGGAGTTTTCTATGTATACATTTAATACTCTCTTTCCTAGCGTTGCAAGGTGGAATGGCAACACTGAACTCCTAAGTCATCTGTCCACCTAGCGGGAGACCGTACAACTTTTCGCCGTCTGTCTCTCGGCCTCCATGCCAATTTTTCAATTCGAATCATATCAACAAAACGTTCAGCTTCATATGTTTCATTAATCAAATATTAATTACTATCTAGGTAGGTACTATATAGCTATAAGTAAATATAGTTTGTACGGGGAACAAAGTCGTAAAAGCAAAATATATTTTACTTAAGGAAAAATAAAAGAAGGTAATGCTAATATATATATCAAAGTAATTTTTTTCCTATTCGGCGATTAAAACATTGTTGTTATATATTTAGTGTAAATAGGTAAAATATAACTAGATGTACATTAGAGTAACCGCACATTACGACGGTAATTTTGACGAATGTCTAGAACGTAATAATTTATTACCACTCTTTTCATGGAAATATTATGACCTTGGTAAAACAGGAATATATTATTATCACCAGTCTTTATTTGTCTTTAAACTGTGGCATTAACTTTTATGATTGTATTGTAGAATTACAATCTTAACTAAAACTATCTTCATGATTGTTATTATCTATTTCAGGAAAGTATAATTAGGTAAACGTGTATTACTAACATTGTGGACAAAATGATTTCTTACAAAAGAAAGTAAAAAAAAAACATTATTATTATTATATTATTATATTTTTATACTTTTGCTGACAGCTATATAAACATTCATTTTAGTTACATAACCTAACTTAATCAGATAATAAGTAATACATCAGCCTTGCGATTCTGTAACTCACTTGTCGAACTCACACAGCGGTTTTCACAGCGGCTGTCGCGCTCAAATCAGTCGTAAAGCATTCTGATAAGGAGGGAGTTTGTAGTTTATTGTTTATGCCAAATCGTAAAATGACTGCTTTACGACTGATTTGAGCGCGACCGCCGCTGGGAAAACCGCTGTGTGAGTTCGAAAAGTGAGTTACAGAATCGCAAGGCAGATGTGCCGGCTTTGGTAATCAGTATATCCTGTAACACATAAGCCTCTTCCAGCTGCTTACATTATTTTCTAATGTTAGCTCTTTTTGTCCAAGTAATGCCTCCTATTCTCTTTATATCGTCTGACCATCACTTGCCCTGTCTTCCTCTTTTTCTTTCAATTAACGAAAATTGATTGATATCTTGAAGTGTGAGGTGAGAAACAATGGATATCCAGACAGATTATAAGAATGGATACTCAATCCGGATATCGGCTCTATATCTCAATCCCCCAATAAAGTATATATAACAAGAATTTAGATTAGTAAATAGTAGAATTGGATACAAGCCAAGCGGATACCTTGTTATACCAATGATATTTCATTCATTACTGTCTCGTGGATTTGTAGAAATCATTATTTTTACATATTGTGTTGGAACTTGTGTTAATTTTTTTTTTTAATAGAGGAAATCGTTTATTAAAACCTAAACATAACAATTAAATATACAGTTATTACAAATTAAAAAAGTTTGGTCCCTGTGGCAGTGTACCTTTAACGCTGGCAGCATTTCCTCGCTGTATTGCGATACTTATTCGTTGAGCGAGGAAAGCACCAGCTCTGGGGTCACCGGTACTATCTATCAGGCGTCAACTTAAATCTTTAATTAGCGCCTGTGCACTTGAACCCCACGGCCCAAGAGCCTCTACTCCAAGAGGAACAAAATCGGCATAATATTTTGGTTTAATTTTTCTTTATCTCTTCGTGTATGTTATGTTTGCCTATGCTTGTCACATTAAATATTGTTTTTCATTTTTCTTGTACCAATGTATCAGTGTGCCGAGCGTTGGCAAGCTTTTGTAATACAATATATAAAATCGAGGCGTTACGTTTTTTTATGATTCAATTGTTTTTTTCACTTAATTAAAAATTATACGTAAAAACAGGCTCAATAACATATTTAACAAATATAATATATACATATTTAGTTTGATAGTGTTGGCTTAGTAGCTTCAGCGTGCGACTCTTATCCCTGAGGTCGTAGGTTGGATCCCCGCCTATGTACCAATGGGACTTTTTTATGGGCGTATTTAACATTCGCTCGAACGGTGAAAGAAAACATCGTAGGAAACCGACATGTCTTAGACCCAACAGTCGACGGCGTGTGTCAGGCGGAGAAGTCTGACCACCTCTTTCCCTATTAGATTGACAAATAATCATGGAACAGATACAGAAATCTGATTCCCAGACTTAAAAAGGTTGTAGCGCCACTGTTTTATTTATTTTTATATTTACTTTATGAATGTAACCGAAATTTATTGTTACAATTGTTTTTCCGCCGAAATTAAACACTGTTTCCACAAATGTGTGTACCAATCTGCATTCTTATTTTTTTTAGATACTAGCTTGTTGAAGTATTGTATATATTTTTTAAAACAAATATAGTCTCTGGTCAGGTACAACGTAGCAAATCAAGAAATATTTGTTGTAGTCGGTCCACTTGTTAATTTAGCACAACATATAGAAGAACAAATATTTTCTCTTCATATAAATAAAATACTATTCTATTATATTTCCAAATACCATTATCTACAGTTTAACAACAATATAGCGAAAAGATAAGCAAACTTCCGTGAACAGATACTTATTTGTATAAAAAACTACTTTAGAAGATGTCTAAGAAGTAATTTATTATTATAATGTATGGAAATATTACAAGGTTAAACGCCTCCGCAATTAATTTACCTTTAATGCAAACAATTTATTTTTATGAATGTACAATAAGTCCAACTGACGCCACGCCTCCAAAATAAACTGACTACTAAAATCTTAATTTAATATTACTTTTATCGTTATTAGTGCCAAATACCAGTAACGTAAATTGTAATCCATGTTTAGCTTTATATTTGAAAAACCATACATAAATTGTGAATAAAACAATAAAAACACTTTAATAGAAAGACAAAATTGAGCATCTGTCAACGAAAAATAAAATGCTAATTTAGTCCATATTAGTGCGTTCAAATGTCAGTACTGACATCTAGGAATTTTTTTGTGTAACTTAAATGTTTTTCAGCGCCATCTACCGGAGTGAGAGTGTATTATTAGATAGAGTAACCAAAGCTTCATTCATTTTTAGTTAGAAGAACATATTATATAGTTTACTACGGCTTTTATAGATGGCGTTAGTAGTCGAGGTAATGTCAAAACAAAGACGACAGAACACAGTTACACTACTACATTATTAAATATAGTTAAAGCGTTTGTCAATTTATTTAATTTATGTTTATAAGTAATATTTAGTTTCTTTTGCCACTTTAATGCCATACTGTTTAAAAATTACATATCAAATGGGCGTTAGTTATTGTTATTCCCATTATTTTATGTCCTTTTATGTACATTTGGGTATAGGCCTCCTCCTGAACTTTACCAGTCCATCGCTTTTGTGATTCCGCGTTTCTTTTTCCTGGAGGTCTCCTCCAGTGAGTGGCTTCGGCAGTCCATCTTTTATCTGTTCACCTTGCAATATGGCCCGCCAATATTTAATTTATGCCAACACAAATATACATTATTTACAATATTCTTAACCAATTAATAGCTTATTCCCATAAACAAGGTTCAGAACCTCTTTATATAATAATATAGGCTTGCAAATAAGTAACTATTTAAAAAAAACAAAATTCATGTAAAGTTATAGGCAGAGACTGATCAAGAGTTCTGACCGCTCTAGGCTATTCATCAGGACACGCCCCTACAAACACAAAAGAAAAGCACTTCCCGCGTTATACGACCAAAATCATGACATGTGACTACATGCTACCAAGTAGAATACCAAACCCTTTGGGGTTCTAGCATAGATAGAATGCTCGGCCTCGGTGTCAGATTTTAATAACTGCCCCAAATGGACGCATTCTTCTGCAAAGGTTTCTCCTAAATCCGTGGCATATAGTTGTTTTTACTGCTTGGCTTCTAATAAATTTAATGTCGTTTAGTTCATGCAGTTTCCCTAAGAAACCAAACGTTGCGCCCCCCTAGATCGTCGCGCCCTAGGCTTCAGCCTAATTAGCCTAAGGGTTAATCAGGCCCTGGTTATAGGATGTGATGTAGTTTATACGTGTACATTAAAATTAAATCATTATGAAAAAGAAACTCCTCTTTGCAGAAAACTCATAATTTTAAGTTAGATACTAGCTACCAAAGTTCTATAAAAAAGTGATTTTTTTAAATTAAAATTGTTTTCTTTAAACAACTTATAAACTTCTTGTTTTCACAAAAAATATCCAAATTTAACATTGGTATATATACAACTAATCTCCAAAAGACTGGAAATGTACTGGTGTTTGAGCGCAAAGAAAAATGCATTCACTCTTTAGACACAAGACTTGGAGTATAAGCATATATTCATGTTTTGTTGTAGAAAAGGAGGCAAATGGGCAGGAGGGTCACTTGATGTTAAATGTTAAGTGCCCATGGACACACTCAATGCCAAAGGGCTCACAAGTGCGTTACCGGCCTTTTTGAAATTTATACTTTTCTTGAAGGACCCAAAGTCGAATTGGTTCGGATTTCCGAAATACTTCAGTGGGTAGCTGGTGGCGAGGCTAAAACTTCTTTACAAAACACTCAGTTCTGGAACAACTCTGAACATTCTCCATGGTAAATGCGGTAGAAGATACAAAGAGACCCCATATCTTGACACAACGCCAAGAGATCAAGCCGCTGGGAAAGAGATTCATAACGATGTCTTTACTACTATAAAACAATTACACTGTTTAATCAAATAATAAAAATAGACCAATTAATGTACTGATCAGAAAAACTAATGTAAGCCGGAAACCACTGATTTGGCAAGTGTGGGTAACCAAGTATGGTTTAAAAGTAGGCCGTATTGTGTATGTGATATGGGTGAAAATAGCACAATTTTTAAACATATTAACGGGTGTTATTGGGACTATAAAGGATGCAATAGATATGTTGGACATACATTGAAGCATTTTATATACTTTTTCGGTATTTTCTTTAAAATTCCTTGTTCAAATTTTCCAGCAAAAGCCAATTCAAAAGCAACTCCAAGGAGAAAATAAGTCTCTCTTATTTTAGCGAAGGATTTTATTCAATTGGTTATAATTTTTGAGTCTGAAAAAGATTTATCAATACCAATGGCGCTGCAACATTTAAGGTCCGGGCCTCAGATTTCTGTGTCTATGCCGGTTTACGCACAATGTTTTCCTTCAATGTATGAGCCAATATTACGCGCATATAGATAAAAAGTCCAAAGCACAGTCGGGGATCGAACCTACGACCCCGCGTTGAAACCACCAACACTGCGCTGATTTATTATTACCGCCTTGTCTTAAAAAACCTATTAGTAATAAGAATTAAATCGAGTGCATATTAATATATATTTTAATATTAGTAGGTATTCGACCTTCGACGGAGTAAATAACTCCAAATTCTTCTTTTTGTCTCTCATCTTCGCCACTATTTTCCAATCTTTCCCACGAGAAGAGATCTTTAATTTCATCTTGACGCCAACCCTTTTAGTTAATAAAATCCCTTTTCAGGAAAGGGTAGATTTCGACACTCCTCTACTGCCTAGCTTCTCGGTCACACATTTGACTGATTGTGTGTCTGATAGGCTATGATGTAGAGGTCCCTGTTTACAATAAAAATCATCTTCCCTGGTTTCTGGAGTCCTTTCTATAAGTATTGTAATACAGGACTTTAAATGTATTTGTTCTGGCTTTGCGTTTCAGACAGTTTAATCAAAATTTACTGTTAATCTGAATCTTACAGAAAATATCCTAGCCACTCTCTTACATACTCACTCCGCTGGCTTAACCTGAGTGAACTTTGACCTCTGAAAGAAGAGAATGCATGATCTGGGGGCTTTAAATCAGGACAAATTTTTGAAATACACCTCAATACAAAGCAAAAAGACAGGACCGGATTTAGGAGTGGGCAATCGGGGCTACAGCCCCGTGATCTCCACAAAAAAGGGTGCCCCACAATAGAGACTTCGGAAAAAAAATTGTTTTAAATTTCTACTAGTAAACAGTTTTTCTTTTGATATATTTTTGTTAAATACTAAATACTTGGTTCCACAATAAATTATTGATTGAAAAACTCAACTGAAAAAAATTGCCTATTATATATTAGGTATATTTGGTAAATAATTTGGGGCCAGGGAGCCTCTACTCCTTGGTTGCCCTGAGGCCTCCAGACTTCTAAACGACCCTGCAAGAAGGTTAGTTCATGTAAATTAAAGTTAATATAAAACTAAAAAGTTATAATAAAACAACAACCAAACTAAACCAGCATATACTACACAAGGTGTGCAAGATTCGATTTTGTGTAAAATTAAATCTAACTGCATGGATGCCTGTTCATGAAGTATTTCCAAAACAAATTCGACATAGGGTCCTTCAAGAAAAGAGCGTACTAACTCTTAAAAGGCCGGCAACGCATCGCCCTCTGGCATTGAGTGTCTATGGGCGGCGGTATCACTTAACATCAGGTGAGCCTCCTGCCAATTTGCCTCCTATTACATTAAAAAAATATGCACCGAGGAACTACACAATCTGTTCCATTCAAATAACGTTCACCTAGAAGCACGCTGGAGTTTCACCCCTTCGTTGTCGACATCCCCGGGTGCCACACGATTTGGTTCTTCTTTATAAAATCAGCAAAGGAGTGGAACTCCGTGCCCCCTCCCATCTTCCCTAGACAATATAATATGGGTTCCTTCATATCAGTTGAAAGAGCATCTGCTGGAGTGCCCTCCAATAGGCCAAATCTCACTTAACATTAGGTAGAATTGTGGCAAAACCTCTGTGCAGTTCTGTATACAAAAATGAAAATAAATATCACGATAGCGAGCAATGTAAACTTACATTAATAAATTCACGCGAAAGCGATGCGCCCGATCTATTTCGGGATTTAGCGAGTGGCCGCCAACCTGCGCGCGCGCTGGTCGTGTAACAGATTTCTGATAGTGTAGTGTTAGTGATATGTTAACATCATGACGAAGGCTTTAAGGATGGATCACTTTAAACGGCAGCGGTACGGTCTGCGCAAGAGACGGGTAGGTTGAATTTATTCTCATAAAAACTCAAATCTAGTTTTAAAACCTGTCAAGCCGTCAAATCAGCTGGACATTTTTGACAGTTCTTAAGAAAATATGACTACATAAGTGTGTCATATGTTTAGAAATATGTGTTTGAAAGTGAATCGACTCAGAGAATTTACACTCCGACACACTCGAGGATAAAACAACATAAATATGTTACACCTATTAGAGTATTTCAATTATATCTAATGGTAGATATATAGATATATTCCTAGTCCATTCTGTTAAGTTCTGTTATAAATGAAAATGCATTTTTTTAATGAAGTAATGTAATATTATTAAAATGTATGTATTATGTGTAAAAATATAAAAAAATCTATTCGAAATGGCCACCTTTGGCTTTTATACAGGCCCTCAATCTGTTGGGCCACAAATCTATGGATTTACTCACTGTTTCCAAGGGAAATTTCTCCACTGCTTGCTCCAAAGATTTTTTAAGAGACTCAATGTAATCTAATCTAAAACTGATCATAATTTGAAGTCTAAAGGGTTGAGGTCTGGACTAGATGAGGGCCAGTCTTCAGCTCTTATAAAGTCCGGAACGTTGGTATCAAGCCAGGCATGGGTAGTTCGTGCCAGGTGCAGAATCCTGCTGGAAAAAAGTATTGCTGAGAGAGAATAAAAAAGCAATGGCGTGCACATTCGTCTTAAAGCGACAGTGCTACGAATATAGGATACATAAATGTCGGGATCAGTCGCTTTCGCTATAGGAAGTTACAGAAAATGCATGGTCAAAACCATCAACAGTGACTATTACGTGGCGTTGTTGGAGCGTTTAAAAAAGCAAATCGCGGTAAAACGGCCTCATTTGAAGAAGAAGAAAGTGAAACAGCACTTCACTTCATGAAAACCGCGTCACAAATCAATAAAAACAATGGCAAAATTCTATGCTACCGCTATAATTGTCGTATCGCTCTCGAAGCCAACTATATATTTTGAATAATCAAATCAAATTCTATAAGAATAGGAACTTTACATCAAAATGTATTCTAAACCGTCAAGTCAATAACTTGCTGTCATTTAAATTCTGCAATTCATATTGCATTTGGATGTTCGCCATTAAATAGAAATACTTCGATGTCAAGATCAAGGTTCCTCCTAGAAGTCTACTAGGCATCAAATAAATCTAATAAGTCGGCTGACATTTGGCAACGCAATGGAGGTAACTTACCTCACTGCGTGGTAACATTATCAATTTGTGGCACTCAAATCCTCTAAGTTTTTTATCCTGCTCGAAGGACCAAAATGTTCGGTTTAGTAGGATGTTTTAAATAGCAAAGAATACTAGGACAAGAGAGTGTTTAATGCTGATTAGCTATATGCTTATTAAGATGCTGAAGAGAAGGGCCAGATTTAGAGGTCTGGAGACTTCAGGGTAACTAAGTAGTGGAGGCGCCTGGCCCCAAATTATTTTCCAAATAAAATTAGGTACTTAACAATTTTTTCAAACGAGTTTTTCAATAAATATTTTAATTATTTATTGTGAAACTTTTTTATTTTAAATATTCTTTTAGTATTTAACAAACATATAAAAATATGTCAAAAGAAAAGTTGTTTACTAGTCTTACTACAATGTCCTCCACATATAGACTTCGGAACAAAAAATATTTTACCTTCTTTTGTGGAGGCCCCGGAGCTATAGCCCCGGTTGCCCTCCCCTAAATTCGGCACTGCTGATGAGACTGCCTGGGACTGGGCTACTCTCGTATATGTCGCAACTCCGATGAATTAGTAGTCGCCACGCTTGAATTAAGTCAGAAAACCTAAGTGAACAAAATGTGCACCCAATCTGCCTCTTCATAGCAAGCATAATTTTCTACCTTAGTTATATTTAATTTCAAAACATTTGTTATTGATAAGCTCCCTGGAATTTATATCGTTCTGATTATGAATGGATGACTCACACATGTTTCATCAGTATTTAGTTATTTTGGGAGAAATGAGCGGCTATTTGGGTTGAAAGTGAAAAATATGTAGATTTTTTTGAAGTGAAACTTCTTTATCGGGGTTGGAAAATAAATTTAGTGTAACATTTTTGCGTTACGCGTCACATTTTTCCGTTACGCGCCATGTTGCGTTTTGAAGTCAAACTTCTTTATCGGCGTTAAAATATGACATATAGTATGTTTTTGACTTTGAAGTTTGACAACGAATTACATTTTCGAAGTCAAACTTCTTTATCGGCGTTAAAATATGACATATAGTATGTTTTTGACTTTGAAGTTTGGCAACGGATTACATTTTCGACTTGAAATTTGCTAATCGCAATTTGCAGCAATTAATTTGTAAATTGTATGCTAGGCAGTGTATCAAAATTTACTGTGTTTAAAGAAATAGTTTCGGACCTCTAAACTTAGAACAAACCAATTATGGCTCTGCGTACAACAAAGGTTTTATATAAGTTTCACTTCTTACGTGTATACACCTAGTACACGCACACATTTTTTTTATATAACATTTGGTTATGCACTTCTTGCACTCTATTCATCATATTTCTTTTTTCAGTTTTTCCCTTACTAGGCTTGCCTAGAAGAGATCGCTTGTTAGCGATGAGGCTGCCCGTTGCATAACTTATAATTTTTATGAATTGCGTGTTGTGTTTTTTTGCAATGCAACGAAGTATGAAGAAATAAATCAATGGCGCTACAACCTTTTTAGGTCTCAGATCTCTGTATCTGTTTCATGACCATTTGTCAATCTAATAGGCAAGAAGATGATCAGCCTGCCTGAAACAAGCTGCGATTTCCTCACGATGTTTTCCCGTTGTACGAATGTTAAATGCGCACATAGAAAGAAAGTCTATTTTTTCACCGGGGATCGAACCTATCTCTATAGAGTGTCACGCTGAAGCCACTAGGCCAACACGGCTTGTTAAAAATATATATAGAAAGAAAAATTCACTGTCGTGTTTGTGGCTAAGGTTTGTAACGTCTTCAGTGTTGTTAACCTCTGATAGCTCTGGATTATTAATATTCCTCCATTCATAATAATATCGTTTCAAGGTCGTTTTATGGATTCCAGGATTAACACCAACAAAGAATTTCATTAGCTGCTTTATCGCCTAGAACAATATGTCCAGTAGCCTGTCTAGACACGGCGTACACATGACGCTAAGTGTGTCGTCACAATTAGGTCACTGTGATGTCAACTCCCGACAGCAAAAGTGCGCTGAAGCTTTCGGAAAGCGCTACATTTCGTCGCTATACCATAATTTTGGGGTAATCGTGACCTCCTTTTTGTGGCAAAAACTCTCAAGCGGTAAGAAAAGTGCGACATTCCGATCAAATTTTTTAAGCGCTAGATCCCGCTGGCTGTCCCGCTGTAGCGGTCAAAGCGCTAAGTTGGCGTCAGTGTTAGGTCAACGTTCCATCGATCGGTGGTGTGCGCATGCGTCACCATCTCAAACGAATATTTATTTTATAACTTAAACAATAAGAATCAAATTTCCGTCATTGTCAAGCCACTGCAGTTTTCGTTACTTTGGGACTTCAGAAGGAAAGTTAATAATTTTAGGTTGACTTTTACTGTTAAATCCTTTCTGTTTTGTAACATTAATAACACTGGCTTACGAGTTGAGGTCCTAGTTTCGGATCCCGTGATGTGACCTTTATCTTAGACCTAGTGTAGTCCCTAAGCACGGACAGTTGAACAACCATAGATTTCCTATACTATGTCTGGACTATAATGTACAGTTTGTTTGACTCTGTACGAGCCAATGCATTTTGCTCACAGGTTTTCTTAGTTTTATACGCATGGCGATTTCCTAAATCGTCGGAGTTACGCCCCGAGAGTATAGCCAGACGTAGGCACTCTCTTCAACATTTACATTACATTCGTTTCATAGCAATTAGCATTTAATTACTACGCTTATATTGTTCTATGCGAGTGGGTAATAGAGTAAAAATAGAATCCAAAATCAAAGAACCCCGATGACCCAGGAACCGTACAGAATTAAAGAGTGATGTCGATATACCTAAGCAAGTTACTTTAGATATACAAAAAACTATAAATCTGATTACAAAACTCTTTCAATGGGCGCCGCGGCCGTTCGCAAATTCGAATCATTCATACACCTCGTACATGGACGGAGGAGCTATACACTTTTTTTACGTCGAATGATTAGTACTATCCGATTTTTTTGAATTCGGTTAAAATATTTTTCTACCACAATAAATTAAATAAAATTTAACGAAGAAACGACTCAAGATCTGAATCCAAAAACACACAGTTTTTTATGTTTCGATAAATCTTAATATATATATTTCTTGTGTGCGTGTGTATGTGACTGAACTCCTCCTAAACGACTGGACCGATTTTGATGAAATTTTTTGTGTGTGTTCAAGGGGATCTGGGAATGGTTTAGATTCACAAATCAGCCCGGCAGATGGCACTGCAGTCGCTACTTTCATACTTTGCTTAATATCCTAATCGCTTTAAATATCATGCAGGACAACGTCTGTGGGGTCCACTAGTATAATATAGAATAGATAACAGGAGGCAAACGGGCAGGAGGCTCACCTGATGTTGAGTGATACCGCCGTCCTGGACTGATACTGGATACTGGATACTCACAATACCAGAAGGCTCGCAAGTGAAGGCAGACCTTTTAAGAATTGGTGCGCTCTTTACTTGAAGGACCCTCAGTCGAATTGGCTCGGAAATAATCCAGCAGACAGCTGGTTCCACATAGTGGATACTTGTTATGAGTTCATCAATATGCTCTCAATAATATACCTGATACTAACTACTATACCTACTACTAAAACTTACCAAGGTGTTTGAAAATGCAGAACCTAAAAGAAGGCTGTACAAAAGTTAAATAATTAATATGGGTATTGCTTGGTCAGTTGTCAGTACCGGAACAAACTGGTGTCTCTAGTCGAAAACTCGAAACCGGACGGGTCGACTAAATCCAGTCCAATTTAACCTCAAGAAGACTCAAGTTGCGCGTTTTACGATAAAAAAACACTCTTTCTAGCTACTCTTTTCTTCGAGTAGTACCGGAACAAACTGGTGTCTGTAGTCGAAACTCTGCTCCGTGGAGTCTTGGCCTGGGTCGTTTGTCTAAATCTAGTCCAATTTAACCCCAAAAAGAAGCTAAAGAAGCAAAAAGAAGAAGAAGAAATTTTCCGCTAAAAAACACCCTTTGCCGCTCTTCTCTTTGAAAACACTCTCCTTAAAGCCACAGCTGGCATTTGAATACTGGGCGTAGACATATCTTGTGTTTAGTTTCGCGGTATTTTTTTAAAGGAACTAAATAAGCCTCCGTGAAGCTTGGTGTGCTAAGCACGGCGAGACGGTACTTCACTCCGGGGCACCGCTTACAACTCTATAAAGCATATTCGGCCCCACATGAAGTTCTCACCTCTGGGCGGGAGCGCCCCAGGTATTTAAACTTGACCGTATTCAACGAAGACCGTTTCGAATCGTCGTCGACCAGTCACGTTCCGAGCGGCTTTATCCCTGGGGTAGGGTTTTTCTGCATTTTCTACCATATCTAGCATGGAGACTTCTGAGGAGCTGTTCGGATTAATGCCTCGAGCTGGCATTCATCATCGGACGTCGAGGCATAATATGAAATTTCCCCTCCTCAACGTCCGTCTATGTGAAACCATCTGCCCGTTAAGGTATCTCCGAAATAATACGACTTAGGGTCCTTCAAGAAAAGAGCGTACTTACACGGCCGGCAACGCATTCGCGAGCCCTCTGGTATTGAGTATCTATGGTAGTCATTTCTGGCTATCACATATCAGGTGAGGCTCCTGCCTGTTTTAAGCCCCTGTTAAGCCAATCATGTCATCAATATAATAAGTGGTAGTCCTTATCTGTTCGCTTATATCTTGTCACACAAACACGGTTATAATTAATATAATCCAACAGTTTATATTATTCTTTCAGTTGGGATACGAAAAACAAAGTCTGACTACTATCTGGAATAATCTAGTGTTCAAAAACGGCTAAGTAGTAGTTTACTTAGGAATTGTGTTTTCCTTCCCATTTTTAATTGCAAAGCTCCATGTTTGAACTCTTGACAATATTTTAAATTTTTAAAGCTTTGTTTCAACATCCAACTCTAGACAAGAATGTTTTAGTTTTGTTTACGTCGTTACTTACATATACCGCAGTAGATTTAAATATACAGGGTGGTCAAAAAGTCGTGGATCAAACGCAAATAGGGGATAGATGAGGTCATCAGCTGCAAAAAATTGTTCAACGGGATGTCTCTAAGCTCAACCCCTGCAGAGTTATAATTTATTTTGCGTTTTTATAAGAAAATTGACTTTTTTTTCTAGTTCTTATTAAAATTCGAAAAAATCTACATCTTGTATCTTTTTCATAATATTCACTAGATTGGTACTGATGAGTTCTTGCGTTAGACATACTATTTATAGTTGTTTATTGAGTGAATTGAAGATAATATTAAGTTATACGATATAAATTTTTGTCAAATCATAACTTTTTGTTTACTTCGGACCCCACTGTGAAAAAAAATTACTCTACCGAAAAGTGACCCTGTATAACAAGTGGCGCATTTAATAGGGATTCTGAAAAGGTATTACACATGGCCATGAGTCACTCTAATATCTATCTCAAAGCAAAAATTTTCCGCGCTATAATTGTTATGTACCTTATTATGCAAACGCACGTTCGACTTTCATTAACTATTTACATTTAAAAACACATGTTTATTGAACCCTAATATTTACCCTGTTGCGAAAGCAAGCGATGCGCGCGCACCTCATTCACCCGCCCGGGACGCGGGGTGCGGGGCATAGCAATCGCGGGGGAGGGGTGCGGTTACCGTTAGTTTCCGTGTGTTCGCGCGGCCGTCGGGGTGACCGCGCGGCCGATGCGTGGCCACAACGGCCGACCACGACGGAATCCCTTTGGTGGTCCAAGGTGGCCACCATCTCCAGCCACCATGTCGTAACATGATGGGTTACAACAGTCAAGGCCACGGTTACAACAAATTGTTCGCTCAGGTGCGTGCGCAGTGCGTTTTATAAGCGATACTGGAAGATGGGCTTCAGCCGCGTATGGAGTTTCTTGTTAAATCTCGGTAATGTCGGATTACGCTAGGATCCAGGAAGTGGTTTCGAGTATACTTACCAGCTAAATGGCGTACAGTTTGTTTGAATAAGACTTGTTTGTGTTTATCCATCGTTTGTAACATTTGTTCTATCAACTCCTCTGTCGCCTCATCTATTTAGTTGTACATACTACATCATAATCGAATTTGACCCATCGTGTAATAGAATTAATTTGGAGTAGTAATTCCCCATAAATTAAGCAACTCATTGTCCATTCGATGTGGATTGAAGCGATGACGCTATTTAGCCTGGTTTTTATCAGTCTATTATCGTGTCAGTAACGAGATTGTAATGACACTGGTGATTGACGTTGCTTCAGTCAAGTACTCTAATAAAAAAGCTAAGAAAACAATTTGCTCCAACCGTTATTAAAGTTAATATAGAAATCAAATTTTGAATCACTTTCGCCTCATTTTACCATCAGTAATTTTAAAAAAAACTCCATAAACAATGGTTTTGGAGTCGAACCACAGAGAATATTAGACCGTCAATTCTTGTAATAATAGGAATACATTTAATTGGTCCTTCTCAAAGTTGTTCTCTTTTGTTGAGCAGTTAGAATACCAACAGATGCAAGTTTAACCAAGTCCGTTTGAGTCAAACTAAACATTTAACTGACATCAAAACAATAAAGGACTATTAATAATCACGACCAGTTCTATTAATAAAAGTTAACCGCCCGTGCTACAAAGTTAGGATTTCAATAACATACCAAAATATTTAGCTAAAACATTGTTAATCCAAACTACGTCAAACCCAGATAATCTATTTCTAGAGTATAAACACTGATTCACTTTCATCCATAAGTGTATCTATGTTCTATCTTTGGAAGATTATTATTGTTTTTGAAAAATTAACGTTGGTCAATTGTCAATGTCTCTACTTTGACATGAAGACTTTCGTCACTTAACGATTTATAAATCTATTTAACTATGATATAGGCCCCCCTCATAGCCTAGCGGTCTTATTAAGTGGCAGCTAGGTGAGGGGTACCGGGTTCGATTCCCGGTTCGAGGGCAAGTTTTAATTTAATTTAAATTTGTTCTCGACCTTTGGGAGGGTTGTGCGGTACCGGGTGAGTGCTTAAACCGTACATGGAGGACACGGTTGATTTCAAAAGACAAGCACGAATCATAAAAAAAATTCTATACTTGACGCTGGCTAATGCACAAACCGTGCCAGAGCCATAAAGGAAAAAAACTATGATATATAGGTATATTTTATTTTAAATCGTGAGTTTGAGTCGTTATAACAATTTATCATGTAATGTTTTAATAATACAAGAATTTGTGTGTGACATGTTTCAATTGCTCAATCTGCAGTGATTATAAAAGAAGCCTCTGGAATTAAGTTCCTTGGCTGCGTACAAAAACGAGTGTATAGGGAATGGAATGTGGGGGTTGAACATTTAAATGACGTCATTGATATCGCCGCCTGTCTGCCGCCAACCAAACCCTGACCAACAAACCTCTGAGATAATCGATAATACTGGCCGAATAGCAAACTTTTTGTTAACTCATTCAAAATAATACTTTATATTAAAGCACGGAGCTGGTTGCTAAAGATGTTAAAATGTTTTTAATTTCTAGAGTTATCAGCTTCATTATTCATGCGTCCTTAGTGTTTTAGGCTTTGTAATTTAGTATTTGTAGTGCATTCAGTAATTATTTGTTTTTTCTCACACGCTTAAAGCTAATTATATGTATGTTGCTTTTATTTATTGTCGCTTCATTTTTAACACGTCATTAATTCATAATTTCTATTCTCTTTGAAGGTTCTATATATGTTTGAATACTGCATGTTTTTGTATGTACATTGTCACAAACGCGGACCCAGCTCTAGAGGTTATTGTTACTGCCACTGAATTCTGAAAGATTAACCAAGTGCGACTCGTTCACATAGAAGTACAGAGGAATCTCGATAATTAGAATCTCTCGATAATTTTTTTCCCTTGAAATATTCGATTAATTGAATAAAATCAATGTAATTAGTTCCATCGGTAATTTGAAGTTGAGGGAATAGTATCTTGCTCATCATGCGATCATTTGAAGTCCAGGTTTCCCTATATAAATTGAAGTGTTTATCACGTACAGACCTATCGTTTGTTTGACTGAAGTTGCTACCTCAAGAAAAGATTGACTTTCGAAATAAAAATTTGTGGCTTGTATTTAATTGTTAATACATAATATATAGGAATAACAAATCACGAATTTTAATCAAATTCTTATTTACGTTACCTCCCCCTCGTTGTTATTTAAACGCTAGTTATTTTGAACTCTCGATAATTTGAAACTCAAGAATTTCAAATTATCGAGTGTCGAGTTTAAATAACGAAAATATGCTCACATTGCAACTAAAGTTCTTTATTAAACACATCTAGACTCAATTAATACAGATCTCATAAATTTTAACTGTGTTTTCCTGTGGAAGAAAGAAAAATAAAAGCCAGAAGAAACATAATTTCGAAATAATAAATTCAAAATAAAAATTTGTGAATTTTATTTATTTGTTAATATGTATATAGAAATAATAAATCATGAATATTGATCAAACTCTTATTTACTTGAGTCCCCCTCGTGGTTAAGCTCGTAATTTGAACGCTTGTTATTTTAAACTCCCCTTGAGTTTTAAATTATCGAGAGTCGACTATATGATATTCGAAACTATGGTAAATGAGCAGAATTTAGAAAGATCAAGACAAAGGCAGGGCACGCCCATGCTGGATCCGCGTCCCTCTAAAAAAATCTCTTTAAATTGCCTTTTTATATTTGCATGTATGTAATTATTTTATGCGAATCTATTTGCAGATTAATTTGTGCATTATAAATATGGTGGGCATGTGTGTCTGATTTTTCTTGTGCGTTGCATGCAGTGGGCGTTCGCGCACGTCAAATGAAAAACTACAAGCCGCTGGTAAGAATTTCCTTTGCTTTCTGTGAAAATGCGTTTTTCGTTTCGCGTTATCTTCGGTGCAGTTTTCCGAAATAAAACTTTGATATTATGATGTATGAGAGCGTGAAACGAAAAATGCAGAATTTTATTACACTATACACTTCCTATTTATATGTTTAATATATCTTATTTTTTTAATACTTTAGTTAACACAAAAATGTCTTTGTGATTTAAAATTGTTAAGTTGGGGCTGTGTTGTCTTTAAGAATGTCTCTTTTAACTGTGTTATTGCTATAAAAAAATGTTTTTAAGAATAATATACAATTAGACGGGGGATTCGATTCTCGTCGAAACAATGATAGATTTGGTGGCCCCTAAATTTAATATTAGCAATCCGCCCCGTTTCGCTCGGGCAACCTTGACCCGGAAACCCTACAAATTATATACCTACAACTTCTTCATGAATAAGTCTAGATATATAATCTATCTATCACCAATGTGAAAACTGCAATAAATTCCATGCAGTAGTTTTTGAGTTTATCGCGAACAGAGAGACTATCTCGCTGATCGGAGCGTCAAGGTCGTCATCGACGGAGCATGTCCCGACCTTAAACCCGTGAATGCTGGGGTCCCACCAGTCTGTGTCATATCCCCGACTCTGTTTATTCTGCATATCAATGGCATGTTGCAACATTCACTGCACTGACGAAAGCACTGCTGATACTTTTCATTTTAATTTTCATTTTATTTCTCGGGCAGTTGTCGATTCGTAAGTACCGGAACAAACTTGTGTCTGAAGTCGAAACTCTACTACGTGCGGTTTCTACTGGGGTAGACTAAATCTAGTCCAATTTACCCCAATAAGACACAGGTTGGCGCGTTTTCCGTTAAAAAACACCCTTTGTCGCTACGCCTCTTTTCGAAGACACTCTTCTAAAGCTACAGCCAGCATTGGAATACTTGGCGATGACATATCGAACGCCGTTCAGTTTCGCGGTCATTTGGAGGGAAAGGGTAAATTAGCCTCCAAAAAGCTTTGTGTGCTCAGCAAGGCAAGACGGTACATCACTCCGAGCCACCGCCTGCAACTGTATAAAGTGCAAATTCGGCCCCACATGGAAGTACTGTTCTCACGTCTGCGCGGTAGCTTCCCAGTACCAGCTCCTTCCACTTGACCGTATTCAACGAAGAGCGGTTCGAATCGTCGACGACCAATCCCTTTCCGAGCAGCTTGATCCCTTGGCGTTGCGTAGTGATAGCAGTGTTGGACTAGTGGCTTCAGCGTGCGACTCTCATCCCTGAGGTCGTAGGTGACGGAAAACATCGTGAGGAAACCGACGTATCTTAGACACAAAAAGTTGACGGCTGATCATCTACTTGATTATTAGAATGAAAAAATATCATAAAACAGATTCAGAAATCTGAGGGTCCAGACCTAAAGAGGTTGTAGCGCCATTGACTTTTTTTATTAATCTTAATTAAAGTTCCAGCACCCAAAAAACCACCTCAGTTGTTTTTGTTAAGTGTTTTCGAATAAGAAAAAGACTTCACGCTTTAATTCAATAGACATCATCTTCTTTGGACCCATGGTAATAAAAATAAATGTGATAATGTTTTGTAAAAAAAGCAAAAAACGCGAACACAACTTATCTTAATGCTTCGAAAAAGAAAGAGTATGAAATTTCGTTAACGAAACACTGTAAGTAAATTTTCAAAACAATGAAAAACTGACGATCAAACTCCAACTAAATTTAATAAATTTTCAACCCCTCTTAACAATCAAATTGTCCCCACGTGCGGCGTGGGCTCCACATTGGGAAACACTAGTGTAGAGTGTAGTGTGCGATTCCCCGAATCCCAAATCTTGCTTTCATCTCAAAGCAAAATATCACTCGGCTGCATATATCTGAAAACACTCGTATATCGAATGTCGTATGTCGAAGTACCACTGTATGTGTTCTTGCTATGTTTTTGATCATGTACTATGTTTTCTTATGGTTTTGTTTACGATTGAATCTCACGAAAATTAATGAATCAGTTGCCGCGTTACGACCGTGAGAATAACAGATTATGGTTTAAGTGTTTACTCTGGCAGAATTATGAGAGTGTCATATTTAATCTTGGTCTTTGTCTGCTAGATGTCGCTGCAAATCTGACTAGGCTGTCAAAGTTCTCCTGAAAATGCATTTAAGAATTTGGTTCTAGGTTCCACGTTGGTCCCAAAAATAAAATGTTAGTTATTCTGGAAATTGACTTTAATTTTATTATAATTAATTATTCAATTTATCTCGTAATCAATGCAGAAGGTAGTACAACAATAACTTGGATTATTTTCGCTTCAATCCAACAGTATTTTGTTTTTATTCCAACTACAAAGCTAAAGTTTAAAGGTCAAATTAGCAAAAGGGCCGACAACGCACTTGCGAGGTCCCAATCAGTACCTGCATCAATCAAGATATGATTAATGCTATATAGAGGCATTACCATTTCAGGGCTCAGCGGATTCAAACTATTCACAACCATCTTCAGAGCTGTCGCTGGACGAGGATCGGGAGGCCCAGAGACGGGAGAAGGAAGCCCAGGCCCTGCTGCAGTTGGACAAGGCAAGGGTAAGTATTTTAACAAACAAACAATTTCTGCAAATATTTAAAATATACACACTTGTTAACATCAATTGTAAATTTATATTGACTGCCAGTTCTCAATACAAGAGCGTAGCACGGAGAAGAAATTAAACTACGAACTCTTTTTAATCACTTTATATGGAAGGAGAGAAAGAGAAACATTAATTCTTTATGGGACAAACGCTGTTGATTTTTTAAGACATGCTGAGTTACCTTTCAGTACGCTCCAATGCTAACAAAAATTATGAAATAATCGTTTAATTTCTTCCTCGGAAGTTCTCACACACTCAGCACACCGTAGACTATGGATGAGTGTGAACCCCTAAAGTTCGTATCAAGTTTTTTTACCAAGTCTGTAAATGTATTACTGCGCGAACTTGCACACGTTCCGATGCAAACAAATGACATCTATTATTAAAAGAAAGAGAATTTATTGTTATTATTATTACGAAACTGTAAATAAGAGAAGTGGAAACCACCAATTTCGAGTAAATATAGCAGAGTTAGAACCTGGGACGGTTCTACGAAAGGGAATGGTAAAATGTTTAATAGGAAAACGAGAATGAAATCAAGGAAACCATAAAAGCTTAACATTTCAAATAAAACATTTTTGAGAGCAAAAGGCTTATGGCTTCTAACAATTTTATATATTTTTTTTATACAATAGAGGCAAACGAGCCTACGGGCGCCTAAAAAGGGCAGCCCATGAACAGCTATTTTTTAGTTGGTGCGTTGCCGGCCGGGAGGAGTACACTCTAACTTTGAATAGTTAGACTTTAGAGGTCGAATCTCCCAGGGAAGAACCCACCGGGAGTCGACTCTGCAGTTCGCAAAAGAAAATACATGTTCGCTTAAACATACCTTTTGTCAACAAAATTTAACTAAACTGAGTTCAGGCACGTCTCATTCGAATTCTTCGCGATTATATATTAAACAGTACTTATTCGGAGCTGGATATATTCGGTAGTGGGTTGATCAATTTTAAAGAAAGCATTGTTAAGTGCTTATCTTATACCTAATCTGCTGTTTTTCTGGTAATTTTTTTCTACTTAACAAAAATTGCTACTATTTTTTTTTGTTTATGTTTACCAAAATTGTCAAATATTTATAAAAGATAGCTTTTAACATATACTGTAGATGCATTAAGTATGATTTGGTATACTTCAATAAATAAATAAGCTATTTTACTTAATAGGCTAATACTAAGATACAATAAACATTTTTGTATTAAATCTTTGTTCTATTTTTGTATCGATGTGACCTTTATATTTTAAGGTTTCATGGCTTCGAAGCCTTCGTTATCTCCACCTACGTAATTAAATGTCAAGATCAAATTACACTATTTCTAGGATGCGTAAGCCTCAATCACCTTGCAGGATTACTGACAATTCTCTCCCTGGGTCGGCAAATCATCTGGCGCGAATTCCGTCACCAATTTTCGCAACGGTGTATAATTTTGACTGTCTTTGATTTGACCATCTCGTTGGCGATCGTTCACGTGACTTCGGTGTTGCCAATTGTGTATAATTTTGACTGTCTTTGATTTGACCATTTCGTTGGCGATCGTTCACGTGACTTCGGTGTTGCCAATTGTGTATAATTTTGACTGTCTTTGATTTGACCATTTCGTTGGCGATCGTTCACGTGACTTCGGTGTTGCCAATTGTGTATAATTTTGACTGTCTTTGATTTGACCATTTCGTTGGCGATCGTTCACGTGACTTCGGTGTTGCCAATTGTGTATAATTTTGACTGTCTTTGATTTGACCATCTCGTTGGCGATCGTTCACGTGACTTCGGTGTTGCCAATTGTGTATAATTTTGACTGTCTTTGATTTGACCATTTCGTTGGCGATCGTTCACGTGACTTCGGTGTTGCCAATTGTGTATAATTTTGACTGTCTTTGATTTGACCATCTCGTTGGCGATCGTTCACGTGACTTCGGTGTTGCCAATTGTGTATAATTTTGACTGTCTTTGATTTGACCATTTCGTTGGCGATCGTTCACGTGACTTCGGTGTTGCCAATTGTGTATAATTTTGACTGTCTTTGATTTGACCATTTCGTTGGCGATCGTTCACGTGACTTCGGTGTTGCCAATTGTGTATAATTTTGACTGTCTTTGATTTGACCATTTCGTTGGCGATCGTTCACGTGACTTCGGTGTTGCCAATTGTGTATAATTTTGACTGTCTTTGATTTGACCATCTCGTTGGCGATCGTTCACGTGACTTCGGTGTTGCCAATTGTGTATAATTTTGACTGTCTTTGATTTGACCATTTCGTTGGCGATCGTTCACGTGACTTCGGTGTTGCCAATTGTGTATAATTTTGACTGTCTTTGATTTGACCATTTCGTTGGCGATCGTTCACGTGACTTCGGTGTTGCCAATTGTGTATAATTTTGACTGTCTTTGATTTGACCATCTCGTTGGCGATCGTTCACGTGACTTCGGTGTTGCCAATTGTGTATAATTTTGACTGTCTTTGATTTGACCATTTCGTTGGCGATCGTTCACGTGACTTCGGTGTTGCCAATTGTGTATAATTTTGACTGTCCTTGATTTGACCATCTCGTTGGCGATCGTTCACGTGACTTAGGTGTTGCCAATCATGCAGTGGAGGATTTACCAGCAGTCTGAGTATGCTGGAGCCTAGGGCGGCAAGTTTTGGAACCGATTGTTGAAGTTATACTTTTTTTGGCGCCTTAGGGAAAAATGATGAGAGTAACTTTTTTCTTTGGTTAGTGTGTTTTTTCTACAAACGTATATGGCGAAAGATAAAATTTTTGAAAAGATTTTTATCTTGTTACGCCTTTGTCGTAGTATAACTTCCCGGTAGCCCGAACATATAACGACCAATATTTAAGCCTTGACTTGTTTAAGCTATCTCAGAATCTTTAAAAGAGTATTAAGAATATCCATTGCGCTAAATCACCTGCATCATGAGCATACAATCAGCCGAATTAGTCACTTAGTTAAATGTTTTGATAATTTTTTCCTTTTGAAACTGTTCAAACCTTTTTGTAAATCTTATGTATGTCTTCTTAATTAATTAATCTTATATGTGTATCTTTGGCTATATCTTTAGCTTTTAATTTATAAACTAATCAAATATTACTTAGGAAATAGTATTTGTTACCAACCATTTCAGAGTTTTGAGAAAAACAAACTTATGATTCTCTATTCCTTTCAGTCGAAGCCGGTAGCCTTCGCAGTGCGCACCAACGTAGCCTACGATGGAACCATTGACGATGATTCACCGGTGCACGGCAGCGCGATATCGTTCAAGGAGAGGGACTTCCTGCACATTAAGGTTCTATTTGCTTTTTTGTATTACACCCCCGTGGCCCCGTAAACGGATAGGGGGCTCACCTGATGTTAAGTGATACCGCCGCCCATGGACACTCACATTGCCGCAAATGCGTTGCCGGCCTTTTGTTGAATTGACTCGGAAATACTTCAATGGGCAGCTGGTTCCACATGGTGCGCGGATAATGCTGCCTTAAAAAACGCGGAATGGAATGACGGACTTCGAGGTGACGGGTGGTATTTCGTATTCTGCCTCGAGGCTCGACGTCTGTTGAAACTCAGCTGCAGGTAATAAGCCGAACAACTCCTCTGAATACTCTCCATCCAAAGAGACGCCACAAACTCTTGAACCATCGTATTTTAATATGTATTAATTCACGTCATACTGACACTCTAAAATAATTTATAATATCTGCCCATAAATGAATATATAAAGAAAGGTTGCGTTGGAGTTTGATTAGACAGAAAAGTGACTTATGTCTCATTTCTACGCTTGTTTCCTACATATTTATGTATTTACAATGTATATTCGCGGATGCGTGGCGGACCCATGTGACTTCTTCAATACAAAGATGTTTATTTGCATCTACAAACTAAATACTGAACTTGTAAGAAGCAAGTTCGTTCGTTCTAACAAGCCAAAAACATTTTCAGGAGAAATACGACAACAACTGGTGGATCGGTCGCAAGGTTGAAGTGGACGCAGACGTGGGCTTCATTCCGTCCCCGGTGAAGTTGGAAGCGGTCCGGTCGGGGCTCGGCAGGGGCCGGTACCCGCGACCAACTTCCGGCTTGGCCCCAAACCCCTCGCAGACGCTCCCCAGCCGAGGTAGCACTCCCCCCACGCCCGGTACGTCACGCGCAGACCATTACACGCAATCGTGTAGTTGCTCTTCACGACTCCTGCTATCCTGGTAGTTTGGGGAATTTCAGCTTAATAATATACCATTACTAGCTGACCCGGCAAACGTTTGTTTTGCCAATTTTATTTCTACGAAACATTTTTTTTTTAAGTTCAATAAAAATAACTATGTACAATAATAAAAAATAGGGGTTGATCGTAGAGCGTTGAAAATTAGGGATTGTATATATTTTTGTACGCTGTATCTTAAAAACAAAAAAAAACAAAAAAAATAATTTTGGGGTGGACTCCACCTATCACTATATAGAAAGATAGATAGTAGACGATTCTCAGACTTACTGAATATGCATTAAAAATTTCATAAGAATCGATCGAGCCGTTTCGGAGGAGTATGGGAACGACCTATTAGATTAAATTTAATTATTTTGTTTAGTTTTTTTGAAATCTTTTGACATTATTTTTGAATAATTATAAATTTCAATATACATATGAATTATCCAATGAATTAACTAGTTCATAATGAAAGAAGTGAAACTATTTTTTTTTAATTATTAATTTGTTACCGGAGTCGTGAGGAGTATAAAACTTTTGTAGATTAATCAAATTCCTATGGACATTGTCAATTCAATTGCGTAAAGATATCAAATTAATAAACCTTTCAGTGAATTACAATTGCCCTTCTCCATAGGAACCATAAAATAAGGCTTTTAGATACGACTTGAAACTTTTTTTTAAAAGGTTTCACTTCGTTTCTGTACAACGCAGTTGATGTTTTGTAAATGGCTTTTTATGTTAATTGAATGATCAAATTTTATAAAATTGATGAGGTAAAGTGATAACAAGTGACGTTTATTATCACACCTGTATATTATCTAGTCGTGCACTTTTTGAAGTCATACTTCTTTTAGCGCGTTAGGGAAAAATGACGAGAGTAAATTTTAACGATGCGCGCGCACACCTTCACAAAAAACCGACACCCTGAAGTTAGCTATAGTCAACATTTTAGTTTTTTCTACAAACGTAGAATTATATTTTTGAAAAGATTTTTATCTTGTTGCGCCAAAGAAGTATAACTTCTAACGCGGCATAAAAAACTAGTTGCGAATGACGTACAGACTCAAATTGTATCGCAAATTCGGCTTTGCATGGCGAGAGAACGTCTGGACGACGGTCAGTTATTTGATACATTAAAAGAAAGTTGGAAAACTATTTTTATTTCCATTTGTCGCGCTATTCAACAAGATTGCTATGGTTACATTAATACAAGCCTCAGTGGTTCTCTAACTTCATGAGAATCTTAGAGGGAGGGAAAAAGGAAGATATGTTAGGAATTGAATGAATTTAATTGTCATTAAATTATTAAAAGTGTCGCAAATTAAGACAATTTATAATTTTAATTTTTGTAGTTTATTTCTTAATAAAAATACGTGGCATTTTAATTTACAATTCGTCATTTGAGATTTCAATAAATTATTTTGCATAAGATATAAAATACTAATATTTCATCAATTCTCTTTACGAAATTTTAATTTTATATACAGAATTTCTATAAGGTAATTCGCCCTTCTCACTCTCTCTGAATCGGTCTCAATCGCTCTCTAACTTTTTTTCGACAAAAACGCTGCACATCTTCGTGACGTTTTCGTCAAAATTTTACCCTCATGCGCCTTAAGAAGTTTAGTAAAAATGAGTGAAACATGCTTACAAAGTAAGATTTTTCGATATCGGGAAAGGTCGCGTTTGCAATTTGGAATAAACCAATACCCTTCTCACTCAGGAATATCGTTTGTGTCATAGAATATAAGTCTAGTTGCACTCTTAATTAAAGTACTCCTATCTCTTTCTGTCCAATTGTATTTACGCTAAGGTGGAAAGTGACAGATTCTTAGAGACTCAGGCTTAAGTTTAAACTACTGTGAACTAATTTACTTTTTGAAGTAAAACTTCTTTAGGCGCATGAGGGTACAATTTTTACGGATGAAACGCAATAATATTAGCGTCACGAAGATGTGCAGCGTTTTTGTCGAAGAAAAGGGAGAGAGCGATTGCGACCGATTGAGATAGAGTGAGAAGGGCGAATTACCTTATAGACATTATATTTTTAAAATTAAAATTTCGTAAACAGAATTTATGCAAATTAATTTATTGAAATCTCAAATGACGAATTGTAAATTAAAATGCCACTATATAAATAAGAATAAGACTTAAAAATTAGTTTGCCAAAGAAGTTTCACTTCTGGCATGTACTTTGTACGCACGCACTTTTTTTATGAGTTTACAAGAATCAAACGTCACTTGTCAAATTATATTAAGCTGCTTTGTACCACCATTGTCACTCATCTCAGCAATAATCTTTCCTGGTTCAATGAAGAGTTTCATATTTTCAGATTCGCCACACGACAGAGGTAAGAACATTTGTTAACCAGGAAATAAATGCTTGTTTTCACTTTCTTCATCCCACCTTCCATTGCTCCTGTAGTCTAAGTTTCCACAGGTTATCTACGATTTTCTTTGCTGGTTGATGTCTGGTTTCTTTTGGGTACTTAATATCAGTACGAGTGATAAAGTTTTATAGTTTTTTTACTACTCTCTTAAAATAAGAGAGTAATCACTCTCTTATTTTATTCTCTTATATTATTTTACTATAAACTTATCCAAAAGAAACCTTATTTACTATTGTACTGTTTAAATTGATATACATATATGTATGTGATTATGTAGATAGGACCCGCAATATATGTCAAAGCATGAATAATTTTTGTTTATATTAATGTTACAAGAACTTTAAAGTACCAAACCCCGTAAAGCCTGTTTGTATTTAAACGTTTACCAAAAGTTTTGTTTAGAATATTTTTTTTTTTTGGCTCTGGCACGATTTGTGCATTAGCCAGCGTCAAGTATAGGATTTTTTATAATTCGTGCTTGTTTTTTAGAAATTCGACAGTGTCCTCTATGTACGGTTTAAGCACTCGTTCGGTACCGCACAACCCTCCCAAAGGCCGAGAACAAATTTAAATTAAATTAAAACTTGCCCTCGAACCGGGAATCGAACCCGGTACCCCTCACCTAGCTGCCACTTAATAAGACCGCTAGGCTATGAGGTCCCTTTAGAATATTTAGCGTGTACCAATTCTATAACTTTATGTAGTCTGTGACGGGAAAAGTTAGGTAAGAAAGATGGCGCCGAAATTTTTAAAATGTTGTATGTTGTTAGTTGTAAAATTCTCTCGAGTCCAGAGAGAGACACAAAGACTTCAATGAACTACTGATTTAACACCCAGTTTTTTTTGGATTCAATACTTAATTTGGCCAACAGCGAGAATTTAATAATTTGTTCCCAGGAGAGGACTCGGATACAGCCGGGCGAGGGCGTGGCGCTGGGGCGTTACCTGCGGGTAAAGAAAAACGAAAGCCTTTCTTCAAGAAGCAGGAGGCTTGCACGCCATACGACGTAGTGCCTTCGATGAGACCCGTGGTTCTCGTGGGACCTTCGCTGAAGGGTTACGAGGTCACAGACATGATGCAAAAAGCTCTATTTGACTTTCTCAAACGGAGGTTTGAGGGAAGGTAAAAAGTTTACATTGGGCTTCTGCTTAACAGGATCAGAAATTCTTCAATGTTTAGAATTACCATAAATATTAAAAAATCTAATCAAATATCAGGTCTTTTGCATGGTTTCCCTAACATGATTCCAACACGTCAAAGACAAAAGTCAAAATCATTCATTTAAACTTATGAACGTCGAAAATGAAATATAAATGAAACGCTTTTAATTTTACATTTTCTGTCAGTTCTCAAATCAAGGGCGTAGAACGGAAAAGAAGAACTGGCAATAAACTCTCCGCCACGCTTTTTTTAAAATGTTTGTAAGGAGCTGCACCTATTACACTATGTTCCACGTGACATCTTAAGTAATTAATAATTTTAAAAAACTAATCCATTCAACCCCTAACCTACATAATCCGTAACTCGTAACAGAATCACTAACAATTTCAGGATAATAATAACGCGCGTAATGGCGGACATTTCGCTCGCAAAACGATCGTTGCTCAACAACCCGTCGAAGCGAGCGATCATGGAGCGCTCAAACTCTCGTTCGACTTGTCTCGCCGAAGTTCAGGTATTAATCGATTGACGCTTTACAGAATTATCATCACCAGAGTGACGGCTGACATATCTCTGGCGAAGAGGTCGTTGCTAAACAACCCGCCTAAGAAACCGTTGATGGACCGAGCCAATTCGAGAACGAATTGCTTGGCTGAAGTTCAGGTTCTGGCATGATTGTTTGGGCTGTCCGACACTAACCAAATAAGTGGTGTAGATGCACTAATCACCCCTAGAAAGCCTAGAGTTTCATACTAATACGGTGGACGAATTCGAAATTGTGTATAATTTCTTTTGCATGTTATGTTTATATTCTTCTTTTAATAGATCAGGGGACAAACGGGCTGGAGGCTCATCTGATGTTAAGTGATACCGCCGCCCATAGACACTTGCAATGCCTGCTCGCGAGTGCGTTGCTGGTCTTTTAAAAATAGGTTAAATTTTACAATGTTAACGGTGTTTTCGTTGTGACTCGACCCATAAAACGTAAGCAGATTTACTGCAATTTATTACACACACCCCCCTTCTTGTCAGCAAAAGTAAGCAAAGCTCTCAAATATAATAGTACATAAACGTATTAATTTTTGTAGGAATCCACAAAAATGCATTCCGTTTTCAAGTCTATACAATGTGTGCGTAAAAAAGTAAATAATTACTGTTGACGTAATCACCAAATACATCAAAGATTCCCCCTTCAGATAGTGCTGACATGATATTTGAACGGCCCCAATGTGTGTGGTGATGTGGTATAACATATGTTTATTTATTAATTGAGCTTTCGTGCTCTTAAATTAGCAAAAAAATTGAAAGTAAGAAATCTTCCGTCAGATTCTGAGTAATTTTCTAATGTTTTCAGACGGAGATCGAGCGGATATTCGATCTGGCTAGGACGTTGCAGTTGGTAGTTTTGGACTGCGATACGATTAACCATCCCTCACAGCTCGCGAAGACCTCGCTAGCCCCAACCATTGTGTACCTGAAGATATCTAGTCCTAAGGTAATATGATTTGATAAAAGTGGTTTTGCACTGTGGAAGAAATATGTTCCTTCTTAATGTTACTTTTGAGTTTCAGGCACGATTTAAAAATTAATATAATTGACATATACTATTATATATTATATATACTATATAATATTTTACTACGTAATACACGCTAGAGTCAATGTTTCCCAACCTGTGTGCCCCACCTTAGCCCTTCTAAAATTCTTAGGGCCCTATGTAACACAAAATTTTTATTATTACAAAATATATTTATTATTACAAGATATCAAGCAATAATAATACATTTTCAAATCAAACATAAAAAACAGAAATTTGATTACCAAATAAATTTAATATAGGTTTTTCAATATTAATTTATTATTATAATTAAGTGAGCGCGTGATGCTTGCTTCACAGAGATTTTATATTTCGTTTCAATGTTGTTAGCTTCAGTGTCAAGTCTCGTGTTATATCCAGCCGATTTTGATTATCCCTTAACTATCAAATTGCCCCCCAGCCCTGCGATTCTGTAACTCACTTTTCGAACTCACACATTTCGTTGTGTGAGTTCGAAAAGTGAGTTTTCGGTTGAAAAGGTGGAAGCTTGTAGTTTATTGATTATCAGAATGCCAAATCATAAAATGACTGCTTCACGACTGATTTGAGAGCAACCGCCGATGCGAAAACCGCTGTGTGAGTTCGAAAAGTGAGTTACAGAATCGCAAGGCTGTGGTTCGTGGGTTTCACGTTGGGCAACACTGCGCTAGACTATACTACGGAACTTGTATGAAAATTAGTTTTATACATTTCTTTAATTATGTTTATCGACCTAAATTAAGCTGAAATTAAATCTAAATGTATAATGAAATATTCCAGGTTTTACAACGATTAATAAAATCCCGCGGAAAGGGGCAAAGTAAGAACCTGTCGGTACAAATGGTTGCTGCCGAGAAACTGGCTCAGTGTCCCAATGAGATGTTTGATCTCATTTTGGACGATAACCAGCTCGAGGATGCGTGCCAACGCATCGCGGATCATTTGGAAGTACGTATACGTGCAAAGTTAGAATTGTTTAATCTTTATTATAATTATAAATATCCGACATTTTATTTTAAAATTTGGTTTTAATTTTATGTTTAATGTGTCAAAGGGCCAGACCAGACAAGAGGTAAATTCTCACAAGAGGGAGAGTTTTCTAAACGAAAAACTAAATCGTTCCTTTCAATATAATAACACAAATGAACGTGTTCCGTCTTTACTTTACTTTATTTTAAACCCTCTGATTTCAAGTGATTCACCACATGGGCACCTCACAATGTCAGAAGACTGGAGTCATGTGTTGTCTTTTAAAATTGGTACGATCCTATAAATGTTGAAACTTATTACAGAATTATTGGAACGCAACGCATCCGCCCGTAGCGGCCGCCGCCCCTCGCCCCGCACCTCACCCCTCGCACGCCGCAACCCCTCACGCCCAGCCTGGTGAGTACAAGACTAAACAAAGATAGCCCTTTAAAACTGTGATACAGTTCCACCAGCTTAATTATAAAAAAACTAAATCAGTATTTTAAGTAAGTTCGTCTCTTTCTATCGAATTGCGTTTACGCTGTAATGAAAGTGACAAATCAATGCTTTAGTTAATTTTTTTTTTAATTAACTAGAACATTGAAACTTAAATTAACGGGAATAAAATTGAATAAATCGTATAAAAATATTGTCCATTTGAAAGTAATCAGACTACACAATTTTTATGCTATGGTAATAAAAAAGTTCATAAAAATTTAATTAGGTCATAATAGAATGTCAAAATTGCCTAATACTTTAGGTTGTTTGGACAAAATCACTATCTATACTCTATCAACCGACCGACAAATACTTTTATTTAGTGTAAAATAGACTTATTTCGTGTTTACGCATAAATTTATAGTTAATATATCGGAGTTTTGGCGTTACTGCCAACTGCCACAGTCATTATATGACAGAGCTAATAAATAACAAAGTCAAATCAAATTAACGGTTTTAAACTGATTTGACTTTGACGTTGACAGCTGACAGTAACGTCATCACCCCGACATACATACAAGGAGTACTTAGGTTCACATTCTAATAATTCGGTTACAATCTCGTCTCCACTGTCATACGTCAAACTTCGTACAGAAAATGGTTTGACAGCTCTTGACACTTTAAGGGCAAGATCTATAGAGCGCACTTAGACTTTGCTCAGACTTTGCTTTGCATAGATGTTACCGTTTTAGCCGTTTAAATATTTGTTATTGTTATACTTTTTTAAATGATAATAAAGAAGGTATTCCATGAAATGAAACATCAATTTGTACTTTATCATTTTCTGTCTTAGCTTGTGCTTAGCTTAATCTCACCGTTAAAATGTCTATAAATACTCAATCATAGTTTATGCTTAGTGTACACTAAGCAAAGTTTTTCGTAAGTAAAGTTTCAGCTAAGTCTAAGTGCGCTCTATAGATCTTGTCCTAAGTGTGATTGACGTTGGACCTTAATACCACAAAGGTGAATACCGAAACATGCGCCAAGTAGACCATAGAACATATCTTAATGATAATAGATAATATACGTACTGATTTGGCCAGGTTACACCGGCCGTGGTCAAAGGCACAATCAAGTGTACTCAGGTACTAAGATTAGTGTTGTTGATGTCGTCTCGTAGCGTACTCACGGAATACTTAAATAAGTTTGGAAGAGGCCAAATTTGTACCAGCGATTCCGCTTGAATTGTCTGTTCGGAAAGAGAACCGGCGTTATGCAAACTAACCATTTCAGTCATTTTAATGATTACTATAATTAACTAACTCGACACATTATGAACTGAGGCTTCGGGTTATAAATCATATTTATCGGTCTTTCTCGCTCGCACTTACAGGTCTTATGATGAGGTGTAGTGATGTGCGCAAGAATGGTAGAGGTGCATATCGATAATGGGATAGGTACGATCGATATGCTAGTTTTGTCCCAAGTCTTGTGGTAGTTAGTTTTCCTGAGTACCACTTTTTGTAAACAGTCCACTCTGGCACAGATTATATCCGCTCTTTCCATTAATTACTTTCGTCCATCGGAATTTTTTAATCTTCGTCAAAATTTTTCGCATTGAATATCCACTCTTAAAATTAGGCATCTGTTCTTGGTATTTTTCTAGAATTCTACGATGACTTCAACCCCGCGTACAGTGGCGTAACTATACCATCTGGGGCCCGTGGCAAATTCATATGATGGGGCCCTATCAGAAATCATCATTTTGTAGTCAGTTTAATTTTAATAAACTTCGATATTATCAGCATACTCAATTACACGTTGTATATGTCGCATTAATGGCCATAGGCCTCCTCTCTTAGGCGACAGGGAATGGTCTGTAGTCCCCACGCTAGCCCAATGCGTATTGGAGACTTCACATCCGTCGATAGAACATAATATCTCATCGGCAGGGGCCCTCTTGAGGCATTTTGCCAGCCAGCTATTGTTACGCCACTGCCCGCGTAGCTATCCGCGTTGTATCGATAACGGGTTGCATTGCGTGCACATTTCTACTGTCAGTGACATTTATTGTACGAAAACTCAGTTTAAAATGCGTCGACTATAATAATGGCTAACACTGCCCCAAAACCCCGCGACGGTTCTCTTTATGATGAACGCACAGACTATACATAATCGGCATTCCATACTTATTGATTTATTCCGTACTAATGGTTATAAAAATATAATTGCTTTAAATAGAATAAATATGTCGGAGGTTGGAAATTATCAAGAATTTACTAACAAAACGTCTATCACATATAACTTATGTAAATTAATGGCCTTGTAAATATGACAAGCATGATTTCATTTATATTAAACATATTAAAAATATAAATTTAATTAAATTTGAATTTATAAAACTGATACTGTACCTGGTCTTATAAATTTAAATTCTACATACTTATATCTATATATTTCGGTTTAAATGAACAAAAGTGTAAATGTCAAAAGTTTTAAGGACGTTTGCGTGCATTTTTTGTACTTTAAACATATTTTGCCTATATACCTTTGTATTTCTTCAAAGTATACTAAAAACATAAAAGCCTCAACCTTCACTTCACTTCACTTCACTTTATTTATAATGGCGACATCTGTGTAAATCACAATTCCGCCAATGTCACGTTCTAAGTCTTCACACAGTGAGGATAGATTTGATAATTTTGATAGATTGAATTTTATCTAAGCAGAGTTACCCAAAACAAAAATGACATCACAATAAATACAACACACACAGACATCTAATAATATATACAAGAGGTTAACATTTTACTAGCCTCAACCTATTCGTTTGAAACTCATGCGTGACTTTTGACATTGACACATTTCTCAATTCACAATGAAGTGGGAGAATCATAAACGAAAGATAAAACGACAGTGCGTCAAAGTCATGTCATATCAAATGAATAGACTAGAGTCTATTCATAGACAATGTCTACTGACTTGTGACATTCCTTTTGACCAATCAGAAACAAGCGAAATGCGTCCTTTCATCTTTCATTTACTTTCTAAGTTACTCGTCTTTAACATCACCCATACTCTGTAACTAACAATATTTGTTAATATTGAACCCCCTGCTCACTCTGGAGGTCACCGGGAGAGGTCCGACTCCTATAATTACGAGAGGGAGAGAGGTAACTAACAATTGTATGGTATTAACTGTAGTACTTGTAAATCCTTTCTTATTTAAGTTTATTTAAAAGCAGAATACACAGAAATTTGTCTGTCTCATTCACTGATGTTTTATGAGTTTAGAGTTATTTTTTGAAGTGAAACTTCTTAAGGCGCATGGGGCAAAATTTTTACGGAACGTCACGAAGATGTGCAGCGTTTCTTCGAAGAAAAGGGAGAGAGCGATTGAGACCGAATGAGAGAGAGTGAGAAGGGCGAATTACCTAATTAAAAGAAATTCTATTTATAAAATTAAAATTTCGTAAAGAGAATTTATGAAATATTATTATTTTATACAAATAATTTATTAAAATCTCAAATGAATTAAATTAAGTAAATTAAAATAAATTAATAATTTGTATTAATTTTCGACACTATTAATATTTTAATGACAATTAAATTCATTAAATTCCTGACATATCTTCCTTTTTCCCTCCCTCTAAGTCTCGGAAATCTAAAGTTATAGATTTGTATAAATATGAAAAAGACTTAAAAATTAGTTTGCCAAAGAAATTTCACTTTGTACGCACGCACTTTTTTAATATTATAAGGGATAATACCAGAGAAATAACATTAGTTAAAAATCATATTTAAAACAATCACTTAACCACGGCAGACACTTTAACAAAATGTTCATATCGGTGTTGTGAAAACGTCTTTCCAAAATTGTATTATAGTTTATATTCAGACATTGTTTTTTGTACTCTCTCAAATTTAACCTTAAGAAAAGGTCCCATTCAGTTGCTTCCGGACCATACACTGCTGAATATAAATTTAAATCGTAGGCTTTTGATTTCACTCTGCACCGATCATCTCTCACACGATAGCTGAATGTTGTGTCGCTTTTAGATTAGATCTCATACATTATTACAGTTTCATTTCACTAGTTCCTGTTCATTTCAGTACAAGCATCTGGGCAAGCGCATTAGCATCGCGGAAGACCATTTTATCCTGTTCTCATTTAGCAGACCGGCGTACCGTCCAGGTTGAGTCACTTCGGATCCCAAGTATTGCTTTCACTAACCGTGGTGTTGCTTCTACTAATTTTCACCTGGATTTGCACCTGAAATCGATGTCTTTTATTTTCGACGCTATTTTTGAAGCAAATCTTTGCACTTGACTTTCAAATTCAACCAAGCCACGAGATGCATGAAGTGGACACGGTCGAGTTGAAAGAAAGAGCAGTGGGTGTTGTCAAAGGTTACATTGGGTATCGGTTTGCATTTTGCAGCAACGCCACTGCCGACGCCGGCCGCTGGTGTGGTCCCTTGTCCAGGCAAAGTGCGAAATGTCGGGGAGGTCATGCCGCCTGTACCTTAACAGGGTCTCGTAAGTGCGTGCCAGTGTGCCACGACCCCTTCCAGCCCTCGTGTGCCGTGTGACCTGACTGTAAATTTAATTATCCGATCGCGAGAATGCTTCATAACATTGCAGTTGACTTGTCATCGTGTTTCTCACTAACCCAAAAAGACTGTTGTTCCTTCGCTAATATTGAATTCAATAATCCAGGTGCCAGATCACGGGCGGCCCGACCGGAGCGCCTCGAAGAGGAGTACTACCCCCGCGATCAATACCATCGGTATCCGCGGGAATATCCGCGAGACCGCGACTATCACGATGGATATTCCCACGACTACCGAGCGGACGAGGCCTACGGTCACGATTACACGAGGGAGTACGCCCGCGACTACGCCAGAGAGAGCTATCCCCGCGAAGAGCGAAGCGCCAGACCGCGCGAACGCGATCCGCCGGAGGACTACGGGCCTTCGAGACGCGCTCTCAACGCCCTCTAGCCCCTGCCTCGTGTCTCTGCACCGTATTCGTACCGTTCGGCGAAGAAGCTCTCGGTGGAAGATGTCGTCTCCCGCGTCGTGGGGCTCGCGAGGCGCGGGGATGTCGAAGGATTATTGTTTTGGACCGCTTGGCCACTCATCTCTTAGTACCCGCCTTAATAGCACCGATATCCTTGCAACTCATCGAGCTACGAGATTTTACGTCGATACACTTATGCACTTTCATCGATGATATTATTAATTAATTGTAAATATAGATAGGCCCGCCGGTCGAGGGGCGTTCGAGCTCTCTATCGAGGCGATAGACGTTCGGGGAATCCCAGAGGCTTCGGTGGGATACGGTGCGGAGGACGCACGCGGTGCTTACGGACCGGTTGTTTTGCCATTTTGTGTAATTTTCAGAGATTTTGAGTATCCGTTTTCGCGCATAAAGACGCTGTTTCGATTTACTGAGCTTCGGTGGCTTTGAGAACGAAACGAGTGGATCTCGGCTGATTTTATTTCCCGGCTTCTTGGATCTATATATGTTGTGATTATTTATGCTATTGCTAGCTAATAATTTTCGTTCGGCGAAGTAGATGTTGATTTTAAGTATTTATTATATATTATAGTAGAATCGGAGTATATTTGTAAAAAATACGTTGCGTTTAATAGTAATTTATTCAAAATATTGCAAGTTAAAGTCCTTGTAAAAATATGGACCAATTCCCTGTTCCATAATTTGTTCTGTTTTCCTAATAATGTAAAATAATTAATTGACTTTGCTAGGAGGCCAACAGACGGCTTTCTGGGCTTCAGTTTTTGGTGTAAATGATTGTGTCGTGAAGAGAAGTAGGGAGGTGCCGTCATAGATGATTTGTGTTTTAAAACACTAGGGGGTGGTTATAACAACTACGAAATATTGAAAGTATAATACCAGCGCTGTACATTCTATGAAAAGTCTTTAATCTTAAAACCTCTTTTTAATTTCCCATATTATAAACATTAGTACTTTGATTCGTCAATGTATTTATAGTATCTGAGATAAATTTCATGTGTTATTTTACAATACTTGCAAAAATTTACAGTTGTTAAGTTCCGAAGGTAGTTCAAGAAAATTTTTGTGTTTGTTGCACGCAGAGTGTCATATGAATTATTTTCCTATACGTTTGTGCTAGTACGATTGTATACATACGGAATTGTCTATTGTTATTGACAGCTCTATGACGGCACCGTACGGTACGAATCACGTCTGTATAAATACTGAATTATCTCTAGTGCCGTTAGATATTATCTAATACCCATTTTTTGGACATACTCTTGTAATTATAATGCATCGTCTGTACTTCATTGTTGCAATCATTTGTAAATAAAATACTTTATATCGATTTGGCATTTTTTCTTCCTTTGAATATTTATAAAATACTTAGCGATTTCAAATTTCGATTCCCACACATCTATGCGATTGGATAAAAACGACCGATCACTGCTATTTGGAGTGAGTTCGATATTCAAATCTAGAATTGAATTCGAAGTATACAGAAACACAGTGTTTTAAACTACGCTATGATACTGAACTGCAGGTCTGACAAGTATTTTGTTTCTTTGTGATTGTCTATTTCTAGGTATGTGGCGCTGCAAGGACTAAAAAGCACTAGTGTTTCAGAGTATTAGGAAATGTGACCCAAAATTAAAACGTTTTTAAAATTTTGTCGCTGCGGTGACGGTAGTTTAAAATAAAATGTGATCCGTCACGGGACGCCTGGCAGATGTGAAAAATCGACATTATTTTGTAAAAGTAATATGCAGAAAAAAAACAGATTGTGATAGGAACTTAATATGTCATAATGATAAAATAAAATATAACGATTTTTTTTCCAGATAACGATGACTATGTATTGAATAAACATTTATTTTTATTAAATACAAAAATTTACGAATTTATTTCAAATCGTGACTACTTAATTCGTGTAATCAGTGACTTCGAAATACACACACCGTACACAATACTGCATATAGACTGCATATAATATATACCATCATATAGCGGTTTTATAGATATTTCACATCAAAAATAAAAAACATTTTAAAACATATTCATATTTATTACATCGTTAAATTCAGTGGACATAGTCCAAAAATAAATAAAACATCACATAACAATATACTTCTCGCCTCTTTGGTGTCTACTAGCTACATTATATTAATTTTATTTACAATTTACACCAATTCTTAAATGTCAGTACAAAACTATTTTATTTATTTCCGTCTAACGAAATGTTTTTACAGATTCAATGTTAATTTTAGGTTATAAAGTATACGAAATGATCATTATTACTATACAATTATACATATATGTATGTGTAATGCGTATGCGCAATAGTACGTGGTATTTAACATAAATTAAGTATGGAGACAACCTAATAACTTGGTATCAAAATTAATTAAAAAATAACTGGCTGTAACTGATAATTTCAAATACATTACAATATTTTAATTTAATTTATATTAATTATTACGAACATTATATAACAATTATTAAAAGAAAACATTATTTACTGAAAACTTATTTTGGGTTTGTTTAAAACATGAGTCAGTTGATTATCGTATTTGGGTATGAAACATTGATTAAACCATTGTGCAATTACTTTCCTAAAAGACAGATCTTTTATTACAAGCCTTACAATTAATCCCTTATAAAAAGTAAACCAGTTTAATTGCACTCTTAAGTACTCGTTCGCCTCCTGTCAAATGTTTACTGTGAATAAGAGTACTTTAACTAAAATAACTGATTTATTTTTTACAAATAACACTATGAATATCATACAACATCCATCTTTGGTTCTTTCCATATGTACATATATATGTCGCGTGGTCATATATACAAATAATCATTTTTTGTTTCCCTGCAATAACTTATACTTGGAAACTTGTATACTGGGCTGTACCTTCGGTTATCGCTGTCAGACTCAAGGGATAGAGCCGATAATGCCCTAGAAGGTTCTTCTTCTGCTTCTGGGAGGGGGATAGTCCGTGGGGGCAATGGGGGCGCTCGAGGATTCCTTCGAACCCTGAAGTGGCAGTCACTGTCTGAGGGCCACGCGCGTTGGACCAGAAGTGGAAGGTCGTCTGGGTGAAGTTTCCTTTCGTATTCTTGTGCTGGGCAAACCTGAAATTTAAAGGTTGTGTTTGCGAGTGTTTCAGTGATAGTATTTGTATAAAAACGTTGATTGAAAATCTAATGTATTTTAAAGTTACATTGCCACAGGGACCAAACTTTTTAAATTTGTTTTCATTTTCTTTTAATTAAAATTAATTATTTTTATTATTACTATGTATTGTAAAAATATTATAGAAACTGAATAGTAAAGTTAAAATGTTGTTTAGATATCATTCTTTGATGCTTTGATCGAAACTTTGTCTATCCAGAAAACAACTTCAAGTAAAATGTTAACGAGTGGGTTACGTTAGTATGTAATTCTATAATAGGTATTTATGAAGTGAAACTTCTTTAGGTGCATGAAGCTAAAATTTTTACGGATGAAACGCAATAATACTAATATTAGTGTCACGAAGATGTGCACCGTTTTTGTCGAAGAAAAGAGAGTGAGAAGGGCAAATTACCTTATAGAAATTCTGTTTTTTAAATTAAAATTTCGTAAAGAGAATTTATGAAATATTAGTACATATTTTATATTTTTTTTATATTTATATTTTATATTTTATGCAAAATAATTTTTTGAAATCTCAAATGACGAATTGTAAATTAAAATGCCACGTGTTTTTATTATCGAAGAAATAAATAATCAAAGAAAATTATAATTTGTATGAATTTTCGACACTTAATATTTTAATGACAATTAAATTCCTAACATATCTTCCTTTTTCCCTCCCTCTAAGTCTCTAATGTTTTAGATTTGTATAAATATGAACAAGACTTAAAAATTAGTTTGCCAAAGAAGTTTCATTTCTGACATGTGTACTTTGTACGCACGCACTTTTTTTTATTCCCTATTATTGGTTCTCAAGAGGCTTACCTCATACAACGAGAACCTCTCAACGCCTTCCGTTGAGTCATAGCAATGTAAGAGGATAGCCAGGAGCTCGTCAGCAGTGGTCCTCTCACTTGTAAGCAGGCACTTATACTGTGATGAGGACATGAGAGCGGAGTCGTAGATCTTCACCAAGCCACCAGGGCGCATTTGAAGAGAAAATCTGAAAACAGTAATTAGTAAATTGTATGTACTATTGTGAAATTATAATAAATTTTATGTAGTTTTCGAATTTTAATATATATTTTATGTTTTAAATACTACTAAAGTTTTGTGGTTTTATTTACATCACAAAAGACTGAAATTTTACGCAACGCAAAAATGAGTACTTATTATAAGTTTTGTTAGAAAGCTGACCTGTTCGGAATGGTCGCTACAATTTACGAGGATCAGTTCAGGCGTTAGACGGTTACCGCTATGTTTGTGTGACAGAAATCTTATATAATGGGTATTTATTTAAACATATGTACGACTATATATTTGAAACAAACGTATACCTAAAATTGTATGTACCAGTACCAGTGAGCTACAGTCAAGATAATATACTCTTAATAATTTTGACTTATCGATAACATACATCTCTGCGTATTTCAAATATATAGATTAATAGATTGAGTTGAATCATAAATAGTGAACTAATTGCTTGCTCCACTTAAACCAATTTAGAACGAGCAAAGTGCCCGTGAAATATGGGATTTTTAACATCATTATTTTTTATTACACCAAGCTTTATAAATAGTTGTAGTATATTATCACTGATATATATGACATATAAAGTGAAGATACCTTTACAACCAGCTACCCTGCGGTCTAGGTACTCGCGTTTAATCTCACATGGCCTGGATAAATGGCCTATCCAACACGAATTATTCAGTAAGCAATGATTTACAATTAATACATTTTTTTCCAATTTTTTTTTATTGACGCCGGGCTCGGTATATATAAGAAATACCCAGCATTTCACATCTACGTTGATAAAAATGATGTAAATTAAAGGTAAACTGCCACACTTTGTGTGTGTGTGCCACACGTTTTAAATTTGTGTTAACTTTTAATGATGTAGGTCAAAATATATTATATTGTAAATACTGTATATTTGTGGAAATAAATATGTTTTGACTTACAATGTTCATTAAGGATAATTGGTTGCATACCATAGCATGACGGAAAATTTACATTACAATCGGTTAATCGAAAAACTGGCTAAATGCACGCTAGGTGAGCAATAATGTTTGTAAATTCATAATTCTATAAAAAGGCTATTTAAATTATAATTAGAATTCTCTAGAATATGTCCAAGACATGTCGTCAGCCACTAATGAAAAATTATATGATTAATCATTATATTTTCACGGTGTAAACGAAGTTTTATGTTTTATTCGTGCTTCTATTTTGCGTGCTAGTACTAAGCGTTTGTTATTATAATGATATTTGATTTCAATATGTCAAGAAGAATGGCGTAATGGTGGCAGTTCCTAGCAATTTCCTTCTCCACTTGACGAATAAGAGTAGCGAAGAGTTTCTTGCCTTCTATGCCCTTGATTTGGGAACTGGTATATATTAAGTTTAGATATTTTTTTACACGCTTTATATTAGCTTCACCTGTATGTATGTATGTATGTAACCGACTCCTTCGGACTCGATTTTGACCCACTTTAAACGGACAGATTTAATTCAAATTTTGCGCACCTGTCAAAGATCGATGACAATGCAATAATCCGAAAAAAAATTAACTAAAAAATAAAAAATAAATAATAGTTAAAAAAAACTAAAAAACACGCTTTTAAAGCACATCAAACTACGCGCGCCCCACGCTTTTTCACAATAATACCAGTATTTTTTGTTCATTACCATTTTCAGCCTAAATTAGGAATTATTTTTCACTTTTTAGTTTGTTGTGCTTTAAAAGCGTGTTTTTTAGTTTTTTTAAACTATTATTTATTAATGTTTGCATTTATAAGTATGCATCAATTTTATTAAATAAATTTGTATTTGATTTCCAGAATGAACACACATTAAAGCACTCTTAAATATGTTTTTGTACCTTAAATAACAGAAGTATTTTTTCCCCTCCCACCCTTCCTTTTACTCTATTAAATTGTTCGTTAATACGTTTCAGACCAAGCAATTAAATCGAAATCAAACACGTCAACAAAACACAGTCCATATGGTCAAAGGGCTCTCAAAGAATTAAAATCCCGTGTTTAAGCCAAGAATAGCACCGGAAAGAGGACAAAGCGTTTCTTTTTTGAGCGGTGGTCTATGTTACTATTTCGAAGCGCGAGTTTTGTGTTTTGACATTTTACAGAAAAAACAAACGTCGATTTCGTTTTATCGTTAAGTTTTACTTCTAGTTCATAATAAAAAGCTACCTGCTGTACACATAAAGCTTCGGGACAGTGGATTTTAAATTTTAACTCGTAACTTTTATTCACGTGAAATGTTAAGCTTCCTGTACTTTATTAACAAATAATAATACTTGATACTAAGAAATACGTTTGGCAGCCGTATACGGCTACATACAATACAAAAAAATATCAAATTAGAAGCATGCCAGAAAGCAAGAACTAAGAATAAGAAAAATAGACAAAATAAGACAAAAAAACAAAAGTCATAGATTCCTTACATTATGCCCTTAAACAGAAGTGGCAACAATGGACGGGTCATATAGCCATATATATACACAGACAGAAGGTGGACTTTAAAGACAACTAAGGAAAGGACCAAAAGGAAGAAGTAGAAGAGGGCGCCCAAAAAAAGGTAGATAGAAGAAATATAAGTGGTAGCAGGAAGCGAATGGAGAAAGGAAGCCATAGACAGAGTCAGTTGGTAAAAGATAACAAAACAAAAATAATGTATAAGATGTAAAAAATCTAATGTCATGATTGGAAATTAAACGGGCTGTTTTATTATTTATTGATAAGCAATATAAATAAAACAGAAGTATCATCACCGGCTAGCCATCTTACTAGATATAGCAGAACAGTGTAACAAGTGGACAGTGCTTACTAAATATTTATAATGGGGCATGGGACAAATTTTTATTGATAGTTTTTATTTCGAAGTCATTTTTAAGGTGTTTTTACCACGCAATGTTATTTGAAGAATATTTTTTAATGTCCGATGTTTCTACACTAAGCTATCTTGCACATTAGGTGAAGGACGTTGGTTATATGGACTGGCCCAAACCATGACCAAAAGAGCGATGGGCAGACGAGATTGAAAGGGGCAAACATTGGATGATGACGGAAAAAAATAAAATATGGACGGGGCCACATCTTAGCTTAATAAAATTCCAATATGTGGAAATATATAGGCTTATAGGAATTTATTCCTAATAAGTAGATTAAAATACTTATATATCATGGGAGACTCAATGTTATTATCATACTATATTTATCATACTATATTTATCATACTATATTTATCATATTAATTTATTGTCTGATATCTGCAATTAATATTGCTTAGTCTGATAAGGCACAAAGGTTGCGATCTAATTATTAAATTTGTCCCAATATGGGATTTAATTGTAACCTAGATATTACGAGACAAACAATATGTCGTGAATAAATCATTAATTTGCCAAGAGATATATATATATGCCTATGTTTAATAGGCTTTTATAGTCTCTCATCAAATTTGTTATTTAACAAAACAAATCAGTTGCGCTACAACCTTTTTAGGTCTGGGCTTCAGATTTCTGTATCGGTTTCATTTGTCAAACTTTGTGATCTGGTTTGTGCTTGACGCATGCCGTTGACTTTTTGGGGTCTAAGGCGAGCCGCGAAAGTTCATTGGGGCAGAGCCGGGATCAAACCTACAACCTCAAGGATGAGAGTCACACGCTGAAGCACAATTCAATGTCTTTCAGTAAAAGTAATACAAAATATTTGCCGACTAAATGGAGTGGCAGAAGACTGGCCGGCTTCGTCTACGTTCTTCATTTTACAAATTGCATTAAAGTTAATTTAGACTCCAAGTGTAAAAAAATCCTCCTACCTTTCAATCATTCAGATTTGATTTGTTAATTATATATTAAATAGAGAGTTAATATGAACAATCATATGTCATATATTTAACAAAATCTCCCAAATGTATAATAATGAAACTATCCAGATATAAACTCACACGCATAAAAATTATGCTAGCCGAATTGGATTTCGAATCTACAGAGACCTTACGTATTTTGACATGACTCTGAGGTTCCAAAAACAGACCCAGCGCTTATAATCACTCTCAGCCACACTCAAATACAGAGTATTTATTATAAGCACACATACATACTCATACATTCACGCATACTTAAGCTCTAATACGTCTTTTGTTTGATTAGTTGTAACACTTACTTCTTTTTCTTAATTGTTTTTAACTTGCACCATGTACCACGAAATAATTGTAATCAACAGCACAACACGGGTGTGGGGAATAATAGTAATAATAATAGCGTTAGATAAATTTTGGCACAACCATATTTCTGTCATGAATAAAGTTTTATTAGTATTAAATAACAAGTTACACTTACTTGGAGTATCCTTTAGGATGACAGGCCTGTAGTGCTGCCGGTCTTGCATCATCATCCAGCACCAGGGTGGTTCGAAGACCAGCAGCTCGTACCCTGACTTCCATGCTGAGATAAAACAGCCGAGGGTCTCTGTGCCTCATGCGGAACTTCCCCAGCAGCGTGGAGACCACTTCCTTGGCTGTGGTACCCCAGGTGACGGAGAGGGTTTTGTATTCGATGTCGGGGCGAAGACAACGCGCGTAGACTTTGATTGTGGTCTGAAATAGAGAAATACGTAAAAATAACTTAACTTTGTAACATATTTAGTAGATTTTTTTAGTCATGAGCTTTGGTTATTGTTTTTATTCATATATAAATTTTATATATTTATAAAAAATAGAATTATAATTATAATAAAAAGTATTTTTTATATTTAATATTAATGTTTCTATAAAATAATAAATACAAAGCCGGGAACTTTTCTTAGTTATGTACTTTGCGACAGTTGTGTCAACTCGGCTAACTTCCTGGATAGACGGGACGGAGAAACCACTAACCGCAAGATATCAATACAGCTTTAAAACACACCTACACTAAAATTAATTAAAAACAAAAGCTCTGGTCGTTGGCCTATGTTTGCTTTGAGTTTGTTTTTATAATTTTTAGTTTGTCATGACTGATAAACTACGGAAGAATTTTGGAAACGTCATCCAAGTTCGAAGTGGTTATATTTAATCCGTGTAGCAAGCAATCGCTTATATATATATACATAATCTTATGTAATTAATAAAAGCCGTTTTAATCATATTTCTGTAGTAAGATAACATTAAAAATTAAAAAATCCACTGATTTACGCAAAAAACTTAAAACAAATTTAAAAAAAAAGGATAAACGCGGAAATACAAACAGCTGGGATTTTTTTTTTAATTAAATAATTATTACGATTACAATGTTATATTTAAATACATTTAAGCAATAATTTATTATATGTTCATCTTAATTATTATAACCAGTTGCAGTAATAGTTAATATTTAATAAAAAAAACCTGTGTGTACACGCGTAAGAATTTTTACTTCTTTGTCGTACCTAACAAGATAATTTTTTTTTTCTTTTTTTTATCTTTCGCCTTATTTAAGTTCTACGTTAGTAGAAAAAACGACACTAACATAAAAAAACAATTTACTCTCATCATTTTTACCCTAGCGCGCCAAAAAAAGTATATCTTCAATAAATAATTGTTGATTAGACAATACGGCAAAAATAATAATTAAAGAATTGTTTATAGAAGACGAAAAACAGTGGAAACAACATAATTATTACTCAACGCAACAGAATGCAAAGATTGCAGAAAATCAGGTTCCCACGCGCGAAGGTCTGCGCTTGCGCATGTAACGCGAAACATTAAAAATTACACATTTATGTAAATATTACGTCCTCGAAATGTCAAACCGTTCCGAATTCCGAAGTTCACACGACGACCACAGGTTAAAAAGCTTTTTTAAACTTCACAGATTTCATGGCGTAAAAACAAAACATTCTAAATTCAAAATTTGACATTCAGGACCACCATAAACAAAGCTTGAACTATTTTTATTGCACTGAGGAGGTCGTATATGAACTTACATGTATATTGTTAGGATGAAACGCCAAACGCGTTCTAGGCGCTGGCACGGGCGCGGCCATGGTACGTGCGCGCTACGCGGTGTCTATTTCGAAACTGCAGGATTTACGGTAAGGGCCTATACGGAAATGGTAAGGGCTGGGGTATAGGGGCAACACCTGCCGTTTCCTATTACAGGAAACCCTACGCACTTGATAATCGCACGATAATATGCGTAATAAAAATTGATGATTTAATTTAAGACGCGATTTTTAAATGTAGCCGATTTGATATAATCGGTACTGAGAATTAGTCTATTGAAATTATTCTTGCTAAATTAATTCATGATCTGAAGTAGGTCCTCCTTTTAAACCTCGTCTCAAAGAGTCTACTAATGTAAAAACGTGTTGCAATTGTTTTAAAATTTATAATTTGTTAAAATTATTCTCTATATATGAGTATCACATTAATATATTATGTATATTTTTGCTTTGGGATTGAGCCTCCTAATTATTTCAATGCCTGAACAAGTGTGATACGGGCACATATAATAAAGATATTATGAATATTATAAATAGGAATAAATAAAAAACATATTAATAAATAAGAAACAGTTTTCGATATTTTTGTACGGGACAATCAAATATATTAAATTGGAAGAAAGAAAATAAATAAAAACAATAAAAAAGATGTATAGCTAAAGGAGAAAGCACTGGCCCCCCAAAGGATTCCCTGTGAACAGCTTGTCTGCCATTTGACCACGATTTTAGGTACTTGACAAATGAATCAGCCTCATTTAAAATACCTATTTCGGAAATTGCGTATAAACTAGAATTTCTCACAGTTCCAAATCTAATAATATTTTATAGGTTCGAAGGATGGTTATTACCTAATATCCGATATGAAATGGAGCTTCGATTTGTCATGGTCGATTAAGATACAAGGATTTTGTTAATTATTTTTGCGTTATTGGGAAATAGCGGCACCAAATTAATTATTACGGCCATCGAATATAAACTTTTTCTACATCTAAATGTAATCTAAAGCTTGCCAACGCTCGGCACTCTGATACATTGGTACAAGAAAAATAAAATAAAATATTTTATGTACTTATAGGAAAACATATACGTGAACACGAAGAGAAAAAAAATCGATTCATAAATTTTTAAAACTAAATTATTCTTTGATTTTTTTTATTTGGTGTATGTCAACAGTCATTATTTAGTTTTTTTACACATTTTACCACACACATTGTCTATGCTTGAAAACGAAATGCATTTTCGAGGATTCCTAGAAACATTGAAAACAATATTTTTCCCTTGAGATCGAAGTCTCTTTTTTGATATTTTCACAAAAACAACAAATTTCAAGAAGATAATCACAAAATCTCAGCAGCGGTTGACAGATCTCGTACTTTGATTTGACGGATGACAGCTGACATTTGACAATATGAAAATCAATTTTTTTATGTTTGTTTTATGCCATGAGATTCCGGTAGACCTATAGGAAACACTTCTCACCATACACGTTTGCTCCCGAAGTACTCTCTGTATTGGGAAGTTAGATTTAGTTATGTCCAAAAGGTTAGAAGTTAGGAATAACATTAGACGAATTATTTGATTTAAATCTCTAGAAAATATACAAAGATCAAGCAGATTGGCCACATTGACGATGCAAAAAAGGCAAACATCCCATAATCAAACTTAGTATGGTAATGAAGAAAGCGCCGGTAAAAGTGGTCATCATTCGTGAACTCGGTAGGAAATTGAAAAACACCGGACGGAGCTGGAATGCCGACAAAAACCCGGCCCTTCAAGGTCTTTAGAGATTTCCATACAATAACTAGAATGTAATGATTGTAATAATAATATATTTTAAGGAAAATATACTTTTTGCAGACAATTTTATGATAACTAAGCCGACTTAATAAGCCATGCGAAACAATTTTTTTGCGTAAAGTGCAAACGTTTCTCTGAATAATTAAATGTATATAAAATCTATTATCAAAAAAGGTTTTAAGTTAACTTCACTTCTAAAAAATATTTTTCTTTGAACAACGCCATCTAGTGTTTTATTATGTAACTAACTAAGCGTTACTATATTTCTTTGCGCGCCAGGTAAATTTTGGTAGGCAATATTTATGATTTAAATCATTTTTATTGCATATATGTAAATAAATAGAATTATCTGCAATTGACGGGTTACGTCTAACCAAACATAGCCTATCATAATTTCCTGTAAGTGCGGATAGATGGCGCTTTACTAAGTTATAAACTAATTTCTTTTCTAAATTATAGAATTGTTACAGATTATACAATCACAACTTAAATTATTTGTTAGTTAAGATAAAATTGACGCACGAATAACGATTTCTATGGATCACTCATAATTAAGGAAATCGGCCAAAGATCAGATTCATTAGTTAAGCATTTTCTAAGGTAAACCGATTTGCATAATATTCTGTAATAAGAGTATTATAACTTATCTTATTATAGAGGTTACAATTTTATAGTGTTATGGCAGAAACTGGAAAGCGGTTTTTAAAATAACCTAGAAACGCTGTGTGCGTTATATATGTCACCGTAAAATTGTAAACACCGTTAGATTGTAATCTATCTCGCGAGATTGTAAACTGTCGAAAGATTGTGAACCTCAACGAACTGCTTACAATTTAACGTATTATTATTCGGTAGATTATAATCTATCGAAGTGAAACCGTCAAATTGTGAAACGGATCGCACCTCGCGCGCTGATTGGTTGAACAGAATATTTTAATTCTAAAGCTGTGAGTTACTTTAAACACGACATCAACTTACATTCATCAAAACAATCAATTTACATTCGACAACAAACGAATTAACAAACAAATATGGTGGCGCGGGGCATATTCCGTTCAACCAATCAGCGCGCGAGGTGCGATCCGTTTCACAATTTGACGGTTTCACTTCGATAGATTACAATCTACCGAATAATAATACGTTAAATTGTAAGCAGTACGCTGAGGTTCACAATCTTTCGACAGTTTATAATCTCACGAGATAGATTACAATCTAACGGTGTTGTACAATTTTACGTTAACATATACATTATGTATGTTACTTAGGGGGGCATAAGAATTTTAGGTAGTCTTAGGTGGGGCATGGCACAAAAGAGGGTGGGAAACACTGATTTAGACAATATATTTCGAGTTTGATTGTGCACATAGGCCCTAACCGACTGAATAAAAATACGTACAAAGACATAATATCACAGTTATTTCGTATATTTTTTCTAAATAACAGGACGCCCTAAATTGGACGAATGAGGTGTGACGAGGAAGTTAGGAAACGGGATATTATGTCGACCTTTAGTAATCTTTTTATAGAAAAGAGTTAATTTGTGCATCCGGGAGAGCGATCTGTTCCCAATCATTTCATACATTTCCTATCTTTTCATCTTAATCGGAAATGACGTATGGACTTATTGATAGTTAGTGTTAATTACATTTGGAAAGCGGAAGCCAAGCAAACCTAGCGTCGAACAGTAGATGAGGCAAAGAGAGCCGGAAAGACATTGAGCGAGATGAAATAGAGGCTCAAGACTGAACGAAGAAGATCCACTTTGGACGCCCTCTACCCCATCTAGGGGTTAGACATTAAGTTAAGTAATTAAATACAAGATAAAGGTAAGGTTTAAATATTCAAGTATTAGTTTAAAACACAACGGAACAGTCTTGCAGTATTATTAATTTACAATTATTATATTTTTTTGTTTCTGTATTAGTTTTGTGTAAATAACTATATGTACTGTGTATTTTGCACTTCTTGCTTAGCTTATCTAATTTAATTTTTTTTATCAACAGTGGTTGCCTGGAAGATATCACTCGAAAGCGATAAGGCCGGCAGTTGCCCTCCTTTTCATTAAATTTTGTCATTTCATTTATTGTTGTATTATGTTATTGCAACAAAGTATTAATAAATAAATATTTTTAATTTATAGACAATTTTTTATGATACATCATACAAAAATACATGCAAACCTTAACTTTCATCTACCCTCTACGATCAACCCCTATTTTTTATTATAGTAGATAGTTATTTTTATTGAACTAAAAATTGTTTCCTAGAAATAATATATGTACATACATGTACATGTCAAAACGACGTTTGCCGGGTCAGCTAGTATAACATATATTTATATGTATCTATTTGTCTTCCTTGTAACAAGTATTATGTTTGAGAGCAAAAATAAAATCAATCAATAAGTCAATCAAATCAAAATCAAGAGTGGCTTATAGTTAAATCAGTAATATTACCGGATTTAATAATCATTACTGGCAAGTACAATTGGTAATTGTCTATAATATATTTTTGTTTTATTACCACCAGTCCTTGAAAAACAAATGTTTTAACACTTAACATCAAACGCATACCCACTTGTTATTACAGATGCTTCAAAACTATAAAAAAGTAAACGTTATTCCTTCTAAAAGGTCCTAAGTACAGCTTTTAAATCAGTAAATTTATATTAAAACCGTTAATGATAATTTAAGTTACAGTTAGGTATAATTATAAGACTACAAAAACGCAAATTAGTTTTCTGTAAATGTATCGCATTAATATTTATTGAATAGGATTTCGAATCTAAAGCAGCTTTACGTATTTTGGCATGACTCTGATGTTCCAAAAACTAACACAGACACAGCGCTTATACAGATACCGGCAAACTTCTTGAACATTAAACAAGGGTACACAAACGTCAATTGATTTACTAAGCACGCGATCGACACGTCACACTCCCGCCGCAGCGCAACACCGCCCCCCTCCCAGTGATACCTAAAAATAGCTTCTGCGCAGGCAAGGACATTTGTTCAAGATGTTTGCCGGTATCTGTACCCACAACACAGGGTGCTAGTGTGGGGACTAGCGTTAGATCAATTTTGTCACAATTGTATTTATTATAATTTTGTTTTACAAGCCTAATTTAGTTAACATTTTAATATAAACCAGCTCTGTCTAAATCAGCTCCTTTTTAAGAAATAATCTAATAACAGTATTTTTTCATCGTACTGTAAACACAATTTGCCAGAAAGAGACAAAAGTCTTAATAGACGACATTTTTACGCAGCTGACCATTTTTAATCTGGATAAATTACAACCTAGATAAAGAAACTATTACAGTAATGGTATATGAAAGGTAGTTTGATGTTCAGCTGTTGCCTCACCTGGCTTCTATTTTTATCGAGATGTTTACACTTTCTTGTGGGATAATGCAGTGCAATATTTTTTCAGCAAAATCAAAGCAAGGAATCTAGTGAGTTGATGAGAATCCCAAGATTCCTGAAAATGTACTGGGACAGCGCTGACTGTCGTAAACTATAACTAATAAATTAGGAATAACTTTATTTATTTATTACCTATCTTTACCTTATCCACAAACATATATGAATATAAAAAAACAGTTACATAATTTATTATGCAAAGGGCGGCGTAATACAAAAAGCGGTTTCTTCCACCCTAGTATGAAAAAATAAAAAAAATAAACACGTACAGAGGGTAAAGTACAAGAAGTGCATAAATAATTAACAAAAAATAACATGAAACACTACCTATAACAAAAATAAAGAAAAATAAAATAATAATATGTAAAAACAAAAATTTAAAAGCTAATCCAATGGTAAATTGAGTCACAATTATAAATAGCTAATTACGAGGCAGAAGAAAAATGATCAAAATTTTTTTTTTAATAAGTTTATAGACTGAGCTCGTCTGATATCAAGTGGTAAGAAGTTCCATAGCAGGATACTTTGCTCAGTAAAGGAGGAGTGATAGAATTCAGTTTTATGAGTAGGAGTTTCAAGAATAAGATTATCAAGGGAACGCAAATCAAAACTTAATAAGTGTACAAAACAATTCGAAGAAATAAATACATTCATCTTCAGTAGGACATTTATTAACCCTTACACCTTAATCTACTACAGATTATACTCAAGCATTTAAAAATAGAATCAGAAAAACGCGGCAAAAAAACTCATACAGACGCGCACGTGCTCAAGTTGCCAGGTGGACAGGATACAGGGACGTTTCAAGAGATTGTCTATGATTATCTTTTATGCCAGTAGTAAAAAGTTATGGGTTGCTAGTAATAATAAACAACAGGTTTTGGGTCTACGTCATGTTTTGTTCTTAGAAAACTACCGCCCGGGTTCTTTATTCAAACCCAAAGGGTGAGAGAACAAACAAGTCGATATTATGGCGTGTTCCGTTTGTTTGTTATTGGTCAAAAGATGGATAGTTTCGCGTGTCTGTGATTGCGAGATGTATTGACCAATCACAATCAAACGAGTTACATTATTTATTAACATTATTAACAATTTTTCTCCTTAGTAGAAATCCGTAGAAATTCTTATGTCAAATATCGTTAATATGTCAAATGGAAGAGACTGTCCTTGACACGGTATCCTAGAGTGGGGGTTATCGGATCAGAAAAAAATGTCAAAGTTAAGTTTTATTATTACGCTTTAATAATGATTATACATATAGAAATTATACTACCGGATCCGACAGACGTTGTCCTGTCCACGTCATACATACAAAAAAATCTAATGTAAATCATTCTCGACTCCACTAAAGAACTCCCAAAAAATTTCATCAAAATTTGTCCAGCCGCTTAGGAGTGTAATTACTAACACATGCACAGAAGATTTATATATGTACCAGCTGTTTACTTGCAGTATAGATAAATAATCTAGATACTGACTGCATCGCATTTTGCCGTATTAATTTGTGAATCTAAACCATCCAGGGCGCCACCCAAACGCATACAAAAAAATCATCCAAATCGGTCCAGCCGTTTAACAGGAGTTCAGTGATATACACACGTACAGTAGAATTATGCTCGTATATATAAAGATTAGTAATATGTCAATTTTTATGTTGTTGACACATTATGTAAGAGTAATAAATATAATTATGGTTACGCCACTAACTAGGGCGGTGTCAGGTTATTTATTAACTTTTAACTGAATTTATGAAGCGACTGTCGTAACAAGTATAAGAAATAAATCGCTTGATTTCTATAAATAACTAGCTGGCCTGGCGAACATCGTACCGCCTAACAGTCGATTCTTTATTTTTTTTAAATACTTATTCTGCTATTCGGGTCACCGGTCTAGCTAGTAGGATAAAAAAAAGAAAGTTGATAAGACAACAAATACATTATGTCAAAAATAAAAATTTACCTTCCCGGAACCCCTCCACTAACACTTGAACTTTATGATATGGTATTAAAGTTCAAATTGACTTTTAAGTATTATTACGAATATTATGTATGGGAATATAGAAAAGTGTTGTTTTTAGACTTTTTCACTCAATTTTTCTAATTTTTCTCTCTGTAAGAACCATCCTCCTACTTCAAGGAGTATTATACAAAAAGAATTGGCCAAATTGGTCCAGGCGTTGTTGAGTTATGCGCTTACCAACACATTTTGCGATTCATTTTTATATATAGATACCTGGTATCGCATTGCTGGGAATCTTGTTAAACTTTGAAAATGTAGCCATTTTTTATGTGTACAATAGTTTTTGAGATATAAATGAACTTGTACCTTGCAAGGTTGGAACATCAGCGCTACAAAGAACTTTATCTTGCATACAATTGTCGGGAATGGGTCTTAATAATTAGAACGATCCAATTATAATAACTGATTAGTTCTTGTCTCAAACTCATGATAGAATCCATAATTTAAGAGTTTTTTATAAAAGTTCTTGCTTTTGTAATGGCGAAAATGTCCTGGTCGCATCGGAATCTGTTGTCTTACTTTGCTTATCTGCGTAGACACTTGTATACAGATATACTACTAAAAGAGAATCGGCCTGCTATTAAAAATTCAAGGGCAGCAATTGAATTTAATTAAAGACTTTGATGGTCATTTTTTTATAGGCTCACCTGATGTTCAGTGGCAATGGGCTCGTAAGTGCTTTGCCGGCTCTTTAAGACTTGGTACGCTCTTTTCTTGAAGGACTCTAACTCGAATTTGTTCGGAAATACGGGCTTCTGGTTCCACATAGCGCGCGCGAAACTGCCTTAAGAAACGCTCAGTTTTGAAACGACGGACGTCGAGGTGATACGGATGGTATTTTATACATAACTCTACACAAACAGATCAGTCCGTATCTGTATATTTAAACGAACAAATTCCTTTTGTATTTAAAACTGGCCGCCAATTAACAGAAAATCCCATGTGGTTTGTCTTGACCTGAAAGGCAAAACATATGCAAACCGCATTTCGCACGTGTAGTTGTTAACTTTGCGTCTTTGAGTTCGTTAAATGGAGTGAAAACTAAAGAGAAACACGGTGACTGCTATACCCTTATGATCGCGTTGTTATTAACGGTAAGATTTGGAGTTCAGAGTTATATTTACAACAAATTTTAGAAATGTTCTTATAATTTTGTTCAACATTGTTTGAAGTTTGTCTCTGGTTAAGTTATACTCTCGGGTCCGGTGTGCCTTACCAATAGTCTGATGAAAGTTTGTGTGAGGTGTTTTAGTTATTTTTAACGTATTTTGATCAACGCAATCGCCACCTGCCACACAACAGTTTGGCATTGTTGATTCCTAATGCTAAGAGCTTAATTCATTGGCACTTCTAAGAGATTTGGACTTAGATTTCTGTTTTGTTTCTATTTTAACAGGAAACTATACTACATAACCACGGTTTGGTCTATTGTTTATTTCATCTAAGGTATAATGACTCCTATATGGGGTAGAGGGCAACTAGAGTGCAGTAAGATTGATCTTTTGAAATTCGCAGATTTCGTCTTTGTGTTTTTACTGTACTATTATATTTTCTTTTTAACTCTACAGTCAAAACCGTTTACGACGACATCGTTTAGAACAACACACCGGTTATATTGACCAAAATCAAAGGTCCCGGCTGAATTCTATTGTATTAGGTTCTTAATAACAACGTCATCGGCTGATACGACTATCGGTTTTTACGACCAAATAGTCCCTTCGACTGTAGTTATATTCGACCCGGGCTGTCTAAGTACCTTTAATAGACACAATAAATAATAATAATTCAGAACAATCAGCCATATAAAAATAGACATGCAAATGTCATATTAATTATCATAATAATTACAATTAAGTTATAATTGATGTTAAAACTTATGGTATAAATACTACCCCACTATAAAGGCGTCTTGCATTTAAAAATTTAATCACCTTCCCTTTGAAAGCATTACACGATTAAGTGAAACAAAGTTTATCCCGACAATTTTAATTCCTACTGATAATTGGGTGACAAAGAATGTTTGTTAAAATTAACAACGCTAAAGGCGCCTCCGATATCATTCCAGGAATATCGATTGTGGGATCAAAGCGGCCGCTTATGACATGTCATTATGAACTTGACTTTAGATACAACATATTTTAGAGTTTCTATATATATACTCGTAAAATTCTCGTGTCAAATTGTTTCCTAGGAATACATGGCAAAACAAACGTTTGCCGGGTCAGCTATATTTTTTATAATAATGCATTATATTAAAAATATAGATCCCATTAATCCTATTTAGCAGTACCTGGGTCGGCAGAGTGGATTAGCTGCAGCTGAAAGTCAGCAATTGGCATAGGACACAAGCTTTTAGTTTCGGAGGCCATGGCATGGGTTATGGGATTCTCTACTCTGCACTTAACATGGCACCACCAGCAATCGTAGACACCGTAATGTAGCCTCGCCGCATCTCGAGCGATCAGCCATTCATATCTTAGCACAGCAAAGATATCATGGTTTTTAGAGCTGGGGGAAGTTGGATCCATTGCTTGCTAGAATGGGTTATCATCACAACGATGTGGCGTGTTAATGTCACTAGAGATGTTAGCCACACAGAATCAAACGGAACACGCCATGATTCCTTTTGCACTTTCTCACCCCCACAGCCACCAATACTTACTAAAATCAGTGATTACCTTTACAAGTGAGTGTCTTCGGGACAAAATCAAAACTCTTGTCTGTTTAATGATATCGCTTATCAGTTAATTGCATTTGTCTTGTTTTAATTAAATCTTCGCATTCAGTATCGCTTCTAAGATGGATGAAAACGTATTGATAATTACAATACAGATTCTTTTATTCTGTAAGTCATTTTTATTGTTCGAATGAATAGAGTTCAGTAGTCAGTAAGAGCAGTGTTGGCCTTGGCTTCAGCAAGCGACTCTCATCGTTGAGGTCGTAAGATCAATCCCCGGCTACGATCTACGTGCGCATTAACATTCGCTCGAACGGTGAAGGAAAACATCATGAGGACATCGGCTTCCTTGGGCCTACAAAGTCGACGGCGTGTGTCAGGCACAGGAGGCTGATTATCTAATTGTTTTTTAGATTTACAAATGATCATGAAACAGATACAGAAATCTTAGACCTGAAAAGGTTGTAGTGCCGCTAATTTAATTTTTTTAAATATAAATGTTTTCGTATAAGTTTTAAATTTTGTAACAGATATGTATGAAGATTCTATAACCATAAATACGTATTTATCATTGTATTTTTTATTTTATAGTCTCTTCCGAACGTTTGCTCAGTGAGAAGCTCCCGATCTCTATTTTATATGCTAGAAGGTGACAAATTATTATTAAATGTTCCAGTATCCTCTATACACGGTCAAGGTAAGAAGATAGAGACAACAACCAAAAAGTCAGCAAACTTCCCTCGTCTCACAAACAGTTCTCATGAGGAGGACAAGCCTGTGTTCGTCTTCGAAGGTGTCAACTATGATGAGCTGCCTCCACACTTGAAAGAAATTCACAAAGACTGCTATGCTGATTACATACGTTGCTCAAGATCTATGTAAGTGCCGTGTCAATCAAGTCATGAAAAAAAATAATCGACACTAAGTTCAGTGTATCCTAACAAGGATCGTCATGCTCTTCGGTCGGATCGGATCGGCTGGCTTCATCAGCGACGTGATGCTCACGTTCTCTATCTCTTATATTCCTATTCAGTCCTAAAACTCCTTCTTATCTCAAAAATAATTTTAATTCTTTAGACGCTCTACCGAAAACATTGCCAGAGGGCTCGCAAGTGCATTGCCGGCTTTTGAAGAATTTTCTTGAAGTACCCTTGAAATCGTAATCTAAGTTAATATATAATACTATAATACATCTAAAGTTTTGTATATATGTTGTTCTCAGGACCCAACACCATCAAGTTTGCTCGTACAGCCTTGACTATTACTACATTGAAGCATATCATAGCATTTGTGAGATGATGTATACTAACTGTCAGCGGGAGAATAAAGAACACAGTAAGTTATAAAACGTAGAAGCTGTCCCAAGTGTTTCCGAACCAGTTTGAGTTAGGTTCCTTCGTCCGCCTTCTGAGTGTGCTTTCTGGGTAGTGTGAGTTTCCATTGGCTTATCACTTATCAGGTACGGCTTCTGCCCGTTTGCTCCCTGTTATATATAAAAAATTCTTCTTCGCTTCGCTTGCCCCATATGATAAAAATACTAGCTGACCCAGCAAGCGTTGTTTTGCCATGTATATTATTTTTAGGAAAATTTTTTTAGTTCAATAAAACTATTTACTATTATAAAAATAGGGGTTTATGGTAGAGGGGTGAAAATTAAGGGTTGTATGTATTTTTTAATGCCACGTATTTAAAAAAAAGTTATCCATAAAATAAATTTTACACCCCTTATACTTAGATAGTTGAAAGATAGATAGTATTTGTTTCTAAGACTTACTGAATATGCATAAAAAATTTCATAAGAATCCGTCGTGCCATTTCGGAGGAGTATAGGAACGACCATTGTGACACGAGAATTTTATATATTAGTTATAAAGATATACAAATTTCATATGTACGTCTGGTTTTGATTCCACTAGAACCACCTGCCCATTGAAGTATTTCTTTTCTTCAGTAAAAGAGCGTAATAATACTTAAAAGGCCGGCAACGCACTCCCGATTCCTCTGGCATTGGGTCTCCGTTTGCATATCACCATCATATCGTGGCGGTATCACTTAACATCAGGCCTGTTCTATGAAAAAATCTATACTCCTATTCTCAAGTCAAGACTGGATTGAATTTTTTTTTTCAGCGATATTTTATTACATAGCTGATGGGTATACGTGTCAACATTGGACCCGGCGTATGAAGCGACCCAAAAATATTTTTTCAAAACTTGCCTCAAAAGTCAAACAAGTTGCGACGAAGACTAAAACGTTCACAAAGAACCTTTTTAAAAAGATTGGGAAAGTATTTAAAGGAAAATAAATATTCAATTTAAATTCATTAATTTCTTTTTACATGTAAGTTTTCCTCAATATTATAATAATGAGTGTCATCAAATGTAATGAAGTCAAAATCATTTATTCATATAGGTAACGCAATGTACTCTTATGAACGTCAAAATATATGCTACTAATTTTACATTTACTGCCAGTTCTCAAATCAAGGGCGTAGAATGGAAGAGAAGAACTGGCAATAAACTCTCCGCCACACTTTTTAATCGCCAAGTTTTTTGTTTTGCACAACGTTTGTAAGGAGCTGCAACCATCACAAGATGTTCCACATGATTTCTTACGTAATAAATAATAATAAAATAAATTAAAAACAAAGATTTGTGTTAGCTTACTGGCGTGCGACTCTCATCACTGGGGTACAATCCCTAGCTGTGCACCAATGGACTTTTAACACTCGCTATTACGGTGATTGAAAACATTGTGAGGAAACCTTAGACCCAAAAAAAACAGAAGGATTACCTACTTGCCTATTAAAAATTATCACGGAACAGATACAAAAATCTGATGACCTAAAGGATTGTAGCGGCATGGTTAACATAATAATGATTAAAATTAGATTAAAGCATGTTGTACATTAAAATGTTAATTTCTAGTTTATTTCCTACACATTTACAATAATTTCATGTCATTTTATTTAGAATAATAAAACAATTTGTAAGGAATTTTATACGCTAGCGCCATTGCAGAAGGCGGATTTGAAAGTATGGCAAGGTCGTATGTGACGTGAATTTTTTGGTAAATACACAAGGAAATCCGTAATGTCTTAATTTCTATCTAACTTTTGTGCTTGAATATGGAAAACGAATACAATAAAATAATCGAGCAATTTCAATTCTTTCACCATTTGAATGTTACATTACGCCCGAGTACAAGCCCATATTTATATTAATAATCATGAAACAGATTCAGAAATCTGAGACCCAGACCTAAAAGAGGTTGTAGCGCCACTGATTTATTTTATTTTAAAAAGGCACACACACATACATAGACATACACGAATGTGCATCAATGACAAGTGTGCATAACATTTAAAAGGAAACATTACAACGGTAAAAGAGAAAAGAAATTATCAATTAAAAACAAAAGACAATAAACTAGATTAAGGAATACAAATATGCAATTGAATATATTTTTACTTTGCAATTGTTATTGCAGTGGCTGCAGCATCTTATGACTAAAGTCATAGAAACTAAATAAATAGATCTGCTTAGCATTTTATATCGTAATGTATGTGCAATTACATTTTTAACCTTTAGTTATGTATTATATTTCCTACGTAGCTGACAATATTGCAAATACCAAGTCAACAGCATTGTATTGACTAGACAATGGTAAGTGTGGAAAAAACATTTTATTCCTATAGAAATATTATGATGAATTATAGTCTTGCGGGGCTGGTGAGCAACCCAAGTGTTCTTCAAGACCTCGGTTTCTTTGTACCTTGTGATATATGGAAGGGCGAAGGCCTATTTTGTTTGAAGAACCAGTCTGTTCCACAGATTCTCCTCAACAAAGACGTTGCGCCTGCTGTCTCAGACACTATCATCATCTTTATATGTTCACAGAGTGAGTTTACAGAAGCGATATTATGTATATAATATTATGTTATTTTATTATATATTTTTGTGAATAAATAAATATCATCTACATATAATATAGTATCTCCAAGTCACAATCTCGACATTTAAGTAGGTCAAATTTCATATAATATTATATTTGAATTGGGATATCAAACTATATATATATACAAACATGCCTATAGTATAATTGAAAAGAGGTTTAATACAACAAATTTTAAGTTTGGTATACGTATATATATACAATTAACGTAATAACTAAAATATATTATTAAAAGGAGTCCCTTTAGGCAAGGTTCCGAAGATACTGGCAGCGTTCCCCCTTTGAATAGCTAGACTGAATCTTTGTCCGAGGTAACTGCCAGCTCTTCGGCCTCGTTTCATATTGAAACAGCTCTTGAAACTAGATTTAAGTTTGAGGGCTTAGAATATGGCCTAAGTGTTTTATAATTATCTCAGAAATTACAACTATAGTCAAAATCGGAACAAAACAATTTAAAAATAAATAGTGAGACCGAAAACAATGACATGTGGATATCCGGGCGCCACATTGTGACTTCCTGTTCAGATGGAAACACTCATTGATCTAAATTGACCACAGAATATAGGGCCCATGCCCTTTGGTTGGGTACATACTGTGACCAGCGGGATGCGTAATATATCGATAAACATTTTTGTTTTAATTAATAATATTGATCATTCTAAATTTGAATTATGTAAAACATCGTTTTATACTTATACTATTAATTGTATTACATTTCAGTAATTAAAAAAACAAAAAATAAACATTGTATTATCTTTGTTATGGAAGTGCTGGGAAGCCTAACACAGGTATTTTTTTACTTAAAACCCCTTAAACCTTATTTTTATTCTATATACATTGTATTTATATTTTATTGATTAATTCTTATACTTGTACTTCATAACATTCGCACTGTAACACTATGGCTCCATACTTATTAAATGACATTTGAAATAGGATCTTAAATCAATAGAACAAGGTTCATTTCTACATCTTTATAACTAAACGACGCATATGTTACGACTAGAGCGCTTACAAAAAAGATGTGGTATCCACTTTTGTCCAGAGGCATCTCAAGAAGTTGCCAACAGACGAAACCAGGCTAGTGCACTTTTAGTTGTTATCATTGGAGAATCGTAGAAAATTAATTGATGTATCGTTTGCAATACTTAACAATCGGGTTGATTGCCCCAACCTTTTAGCTAAATTTAAATTTCGGGTACTCTAGATACCCCAGACATCCTATCATTCTATTAGTCCCAGATCCTTTCCGTAGAATGCGTTTTGATCAAAGCTCACTGATGTCCAGATTGAGCATTCTGATCAACGAGCTAGGTCTGGATATATAGTTGCTCCCTTCACACTTTAAAGTTGATATTCGTTTAGTTTTTATAATTTTCTTGGTGTATGTTATGTTTGTCTATATATGCTTGTCACATTAAAACTGTATTTTATTTTTATGCCGAGCGTTGGCAAGCTTTTATAAATAAGTGAACTAAACTATAAACGCAATAGTTTTTTTTGTAATTCGTGTAACAAAAAAATCTCAAGATACCAACACCGGACAAACAGCATTGAACGGAAAATAGCTTAAACAATCATGTATAGTGTAATTAAAGTGACTTAATCGTAGTGAAAGTTATACAGGAAGGTATTCATCAAGAGAAAAATTAACTGGATCAGGATATTGAGAACATAATTATAAGCACAGTAAAATCACCTTTTACTTTTTGTCTCATTACGCCGGATGTCGTATTCATTGATAATCTCACACTCTTGGAATTAATGTCACTTGATTATCAAATTGTAGTTCTTATTTATCACGTGTTCAAATCAAATATTTAATCTTAAAAAAAAATACTATCAAGATCATCAAGATACACAAACCAATTCTTTAAGTAAATTTTTATTGGAGTAAGAGAATCCGCTGGCACAGACCTGTAGGTTCAGCCTTCGAATCTATCTAGTCAATATATTCTTGTAGCCTTGTTGTATGTACAAAAAAATATAAGCGATTTTAAAACTAACGGTGACTTTTACCTGTATAATACTCGAAAGAGAACTAAACTAAGCGTACGACCAGCCAGGCTCCAGAAGATAAACCACTTATAACCTTATATGGAAATTTTATTCGTTTTTACAACAAACTCCCAAACGTAATTAGAGAATTATCACTGAATAAATTCAAAACTCTCGTTAAACGTAAATTAACCAATAAAGCTTTTTATAAATTTGACGATTATTCAAATGATCCTAATCCTTGGGATTAATTTGCTCCAGTTCAAACAATTTGTATGACTCAAAACTTAGCGATTAAAAAGAGTGGCGGAAGAGTTTTTTGCCAGTTCTTCTTGCCCGCTCTACGCCCTTGACTTGCGAACTGATAGTAAATTTAGAATCAATTTTATATCTTTTCTGTAGACGTTCATAAGTGTACTAGCTATATGAATAAAGTTGAATCTAGAGAACGCTGCCGTTCCCGCTTGCCAATCGGGCACTTGGAGCTTATCCAGCGAAATCGGTATACCAGACAAATATTTAATAAGCATAAAATATAGTTATCGTAGCAGTTATGACACGCTTTTTTTCGAGACAAATATTTAATAAGTATAAAAAAAGTTATCGTAAAATATATCGACCTCTCCCATCCCTAGTTTTACTTTCACAGTCAAACGAAGCCGAGGGTCGGAGTTTATCAATATTGCGTTGATGCGACCATGAGTGACACAAGTGTCGTAATTACGGTTATATTGTATTTATAGAAATATTCGCAGAAACATAACAACTACTCCCTATAATTGCGTACCTATGACGTACTCAGAGACGTTCCTTAAGAGTTAGGCCGTTTCTCCACTGCTCCGGTCCGGCAAACGTTAATTACCGATCCGATTTAGAAACTCACAACAGTACTTACGTGCTTCTCCACTACTCCGTCATCCGGTTTTTAACGATCCGATAACTTGCTCGATCGGAACGCGGTGTATTATCGGTCCAAGTATATCCAAGAGGTTATAAATTATTATTCATAGGTTTATTTATAGTTTCTTTAATTTGAAAGAATCTGGATAACCTGGACCAAACCAAATTATGTTGCTATTTATTTCTATTTTTATACCATAGTATTAGTGAACTATTTATTAAGTAGATTATAATATTTCAAGATAGACAATATAAAAAAGTAATAAACTTGCCAAGGCAATAAAATATTCAGAATTTAGAACGTTTTATTAATAAAGTAAAGTAGGTATATGGGTTTTAGTTAATATAAGTGTTGCATGATAAATATACAAGTATCGATTATTATCGGATCGGATATAGTGGAGAAGCGTAGTCCGGCCTTCCGATATTTTTCTCATGACTCATTCCGGTATCCGACGCCGGACCGGAGCAGTGGAGAAAGGGCCTTACCGAGACAAAGATTTTAATATATTGACCTTATTTTCATAATTAAGTATTTCTTTTATTAGACATTATCGTATTGGCTATTAAGTACTTTAAGGGTAGTATGTATTTTTGTAAATAAATAATTTAGGTGTAATTATTGCAGCCCATTACAAGGGACTTGAATCATGAAATTAGAATCATTTTGTAGACCATCATAAGTATACTATATGTGTAACTATATATTATCTTATATATAAAATTCTCGTGTCACAATGTTAGTCTGCATACTCCTCCGAAACGGCTTGACCGATTCCTCTGAAATTTGGTAAGCATATTGGGTAGGTCTGAGAATCGGCTAACATCTATTTTTCACACCCCTAAATAATAAGGGTGGTCCACCCCTCAATTTTTTTTTTTCATTTTTTTGACAAAAATTTTTTTTTTATTTTTTTATGATACGATATTCAAAAATACATACAACCCTAAGTTTTTGCCCTTCTATCACCAACCCCTATTTTTTATTATAAATGATATACGAGTACATGGCAAAACGACGTTTGCCGGATCAGCTAGTATATATACAATATTCTTAACCTACATAGTAAAAACTGAAATTAGATCAATAAAAAAATTAAACAAATTTAAAACGTTTGGTCCCTGTGGCAGTAGGTACATACATAACCCTGGCAGCATTTCCTCGCTATATTGCGATACTTATTCGTTGAGCGAGGAAAGCACCAGCTCTGGTGTTACCGGTACTATCTACCGCCAACTTAAATCTTTAATTAGCGCCTGTGCACTTGAACCTCACGGCCCAAGATACTCTATGTATAACTTATATTTCTATTTTAATTGTATTTGTGCACGTCATCTTGTATATGCATTTAGAACCTAAGTTCATTTGGTTAACTGTCGCCTACATGATAATATAGGCGACTTATTAGCTGTTTAAATAAGAAATTGTAACATAATATTGTTACCTGATATTGCTTAACTTGCAGCAATGATAGAGGAACATTAGGTTGGCATATAATATTCATTAATCTTATATATAATCGCATATATAAGGACAAATTTAAATTCTATAGAAATTATTATTTCGGTTCGGCTGACACGAAGTATCTTATTGGCAGTTCAGTCAGAGATATAATAAGTATATGATAACAGAGGAGAGCGATCAGAGAAGTTGTTCGGACTAATACCTTCAGCTGTGTTTTATCATCTGACGTCAGAATACAAAATACCAGCCGTATCACCTCGTCTGTCGTTCCACAACTGAGCGTTTCTTAACGCATTTTGGCCGCGCACCACCGCTATGTGGAACCAGCTGCCCAATGAAGTATTTCCGAACCTTCGCTTGGGAGTTTGTTGTAACACAATTTCCATATAAGGAGTGGTTATTTTCTGGAGCCTGGTTGGTCGTACGCTTAGATTAGTTCTGTTTCATACTGATTATTCAGCGCTTTATTCCGCGTACATTAAGCTTCCAGCGCTGAATGCGTTGAATTAATCAACTACATTATACACATTCTATTCCCCTGACAATGCATCGTGCATCGTTATAAAAACAATACTAATAGATAAGTTATCTATGCTTACGAAATGTTTCTTGGACTGTAATTAGACCATTGATTAACGTTTATTTTTGCCTTTCAATTGTTTTTAAAAGCGTATATAAAGGATTAAGTTTATATTATCAAAGAGTTATTTTTTAAAGTTGAAGGTAGCTAGAAGTGTTAGGGTATTAATGTTTCTTTAATTATTATTTATATTACTAAGAAGGTTAAGAATATTTGAAATACTATATATTTGTGTGTTGTTAATAATAAATACATAATATAGTATTCAAGATTAATAACATAGCAATAGCTGGAGTATAATATTATGTCTAGCTACTTGACGCTTTCATAATAAGTCCACCGGCATAACTGTTGTTGACGTATTGCGTCACACACTGCGTGATGTCATGTTGCGCCGGCGCATCATTGTCAGATAGTTCATAAATCAGGTTTGTATATTACTCGTTGGCGGCTTCATATCAGACATAGAGTCACCGATGGGGCATGGGTTTACTGCGTTTCCTCATACTTGCCTGACACAACCATGGCCGTTTTTTAAATGACTCCGACTCCGTGAAGCCACCGAAGTGTCCAGTAAATGTCTGAGCTAGGCTGGCTTAATTAGCCGGGACCTTACGCGCAACGGACCAAATGAGTGTCTCATTGCGGAAACTGAATTCACACTACACTATAAAGAACAGATAAAGAAAGAGAGCTATGTCACATACCAAGTGGATATCTCTCTCTAAGGCGTGATGATATAAATACATTTTCAAATATGTTGAAGTTGGGTTGGTTGGGCCTTGTGCATACCTGGACCTAATCCAGGATGTAACAAGTAAAGGAGTTCAGGCACCTCTCTTTCAAATTCTTCGCGATTATAACGGATGTGTTCGGTAGTGGGCTGATCGGTTTTTAAGAAAGCATTGTTAAGTGCCTATCTCGTACAGAATCCGCTGTTCTGCTGGTAATTTATTTTTTCTGCTTAACAAAAAATTTCTGTTATTTTTATTTTACCTTGTACATATTTTAATTGCAAAGAGCAGTGTTGGCCTAGTGGCTTCAGCGTGCGACTCTCATACCTGAGGTCGTAGGTTCGATCCCCGGCTGTGCACCAATGGACTTTCTTTCTATGTGCGCATTTAACATTTGCTCGAACGGTGAAGGAAAACATCGTGAGGAAACCGACATGTCTTTAAGACCAAAAAGTCGACGGCGTGTGTCAGGCACTGAAGGCTTATCACCCACTTATTTTTAAAACCTATTAGATTTAAAAATGATCATGAAACAGATGAACAGAAATCTGAGGCCAAGACCTACAGAGGTTGTAGCGCCACCGATTTTTTTTATTTTTTTTTATTTTACATATTTCAATTGCAATTTTTGTAACATTTATGTTTACCTTAATTGTCATACATTTTAGATAAAAGACTACAACATAATATATAACATAGATGTAGTATTATGTATGATGTAACTAACTGTGTGTAACTTTAATAAATAAATAATGTGAAACTCCATGGTCTCTCCTAAAAGGGTGATGATATCATAAAAGATTTGTTCGATCTAAACCTGAACTTATCTTTAGTATTAGCCACCCATAGAACTGTCTACTAAGAATATTTTTGTTTTAATAATTATGACGCGATTTTCAAATCAATATTCATCCTTTGCATTGATCATTCAAAGGTATACGTGCCTTACATATTACAATTGCGCGTGCCCAAATCATTTATTGGAATGGGAAATTTATATTTTACTCAGTTCTCTTGCAGGCAATGTTATATAAGTTTTTTTTTATTAACACATCGTTAACGTAAATCTTAATATAAATTACGCATTACGTTGTTTGTCCGCTATGGACTCCTAAACTACTTAACCGATTTCAATCAAATTTGCACACCGTGTGCAGTTTGATCTAACTTAAAAGATAGCTTATGTGTATGTCACTGAACTCTTCTTAAACGGCTGGACCGATTTGAATGATTTTTTTTGTATGCGTTTGGGTGGAGCCCCATTTAGATTCACGAATCAGCCCGGTAGATGGCGCTGCAGCTTTCACACTTTGTTTAATATTCTAATCGCTTGAAATATCATGCAGGACAACGTCTGTCGGATCCGCGTGTATACATATAAAAAACATAGTGATAAAAAGAGATCAGTGCCCTGAAACCGCTGCTCTTTAAACTTTAAGCTAATTGTTATGCTTAGAAACAATCTAAATTAAATATTGTATAATAATTCGTGTATTTTGTTTTCGCACTTTACCCACATGACGCCATAAGCCCGCTGATGACGACGTCAATATCGAAGGAGATATGTCTCCGACATATATAGTATATACCTTTTATAACGTCCTTCGCTATAACGAAAAACTCTTTATAACGATCAATATTTCGAATTTAGACATCAACAACATACTTAAGTGTAATTGTTTTTATAATCAACTTACAAAACTAACCTATTGAGGTCATAAACAGCCGTCTCGCCTTTGCTATTGTAAATTGCATTAACACGTGTGCCATTATTCTTAGATGACATTGCCTGTAGGAAATTTTGGTCTCAGTTACTAAACACTACAAAACTGACCTATTGAAATGCCGAAATTTCTAAAAAGGCACCTAAGGTCATAAACAGCCGTCTCGCCTTTGTTATTGTTAATTGCATTAACACGTGTGCCATTATTATTAGATTACATTGCCTGTAGGAAATTTTGGTCTCAGTTTAACGCACCATTGTAACCTATCTATTATATATATATTTATTTTAAATTATTGTAATTGGTTAAATTTGGTGTTTTTTCTCAACTCTCCCTATTACGAAAACTTAAGCCCTTGATATTCGTTATAAAGAGTTTACACTGTTTATTAAACTCGTTACGTTTGGTTTTATATTTCTCAAGCTTGAGAACCATTTTATGCGTTAAAGAAAAAAGAAGTATTCATAGATTCAGCTGTTTTCGAGTAAAGTGTACATCTGTACACTCACGCGCAAAGCGGGAAGCACTTCCGTCATTGTATAGGGACACCTGCCTCTCAGACTATTATTTTTGGGGATAACTACATTATTTTGGTTAAAACAATATTTATTAAACAACACATATGTATGTCTTAAAACACGTTCCAAAGAGAACAAAATAGAGGAAAAAACTTACATCTACTAATAAAAACCTAGGCCTTATGCACTAAACGACAACGGTTCGTTATGTTAGGGACGGGTATTGCAACTGAAGAGTTGCTGCATCTGGCACAGGACAAGACACGCTTCACGAGACTGGGCAACCTCCAGTAATGGAGAGGCAGCAAAAGAAGAAGATTATGCAGTGCAGGTGGTACACGGTGCAGTGCAGACAGGAATGGCGGGGGGCCTTTGCCAAAAAAGACCATAGATATACATAAAAAGATGATAGAAATATAAATGTATTTAAGTGTAAAAGTATTTGAAATAAAATGCTATTGTTATGAACTGATGATTAGTATTTACAAGGGCAAAGGTTTTTCAGGGTAGAAACTAAACGCCGGATTAGTTTCTTCGTTTGATTGGAATAAAAGGAAACATTGTCAGAAATTTCCTCTCAAAGAAAGAGAAAACAAGAGTTTTCTTTTTAATTTTTGTGAGATATTTATTATAAATAAGAGAAATGCAAAGGTCAAAGTATACTTGTTATGGGAATTAAACTCTCACCAGGCATTATGACTATCTTAGAACAATCATCATATCGTGAGAACTACTGTACGTATGAAACTCATTGATTCTAATTTTGAAATAATTATTATAAAGATTACTGGGGATAGTTAAATACAGAAGACATGTACAGCTAGTGTTTAAGCGATTTTCTCGAAACTTTCTAATCAATACTTTAAAACTTATTTACAAAGTGATACAAATAAATTTTCAGATATATTAATAATTATTAGTAATAATAAAGCAGTATATTCAAACGAATGAGCAATAAGGAGCAGTGTTGGCCTAGTGGCTTCAGCGTGCGACTCTCATTCCTGAGGTCGTAAGTTCGATCCCCGGCTGTGCACAAATAGACTCTCTATGTGCGAATGATCATGAAACAGATACATAAATCTGAGTGCAAGTGATTTGAACGCACAGTCTCAGTGTTATCATGGCTATAGGCCAACGCCTAGTAACGTAGTACTACGAATGGAAATGTTATGGTTTATGTGAACAATGAATAACCGTTAATATTTTACGTGAGGGAACTTATAAAACAAAAACGCGTAAAAAACACAGGGACCAAACTCATTCAATTTGTTTTAATGCCTTTTTTATTAATTTTTTTATATTAATATAACTAATCATATATATTGATTATAATTATACTATGTTAAGAATATTGTAAATACACTACACAATGAATTTTTAATAATTAAATAAAATTGACGTTCATATGTTTTACATTTTCCAAGGTACTCGAGAGTTCATTAATCATTACACAATAAAACCTTCCCTGGGAGATCTCCTCCTCGATCGACCTCCAATTGTTTAAAAAAGAGTATAATCCTTCCTCAAAGGCCTCCCTAAAATAGGCTGCGACGACTGCCCTTTTTGAGCTATTCTAAAAAAAGCTATCTTAATAATGAGCTGTGCGATTTCTATTGGAAGGTACAAAGTACGGACGCAGTTCGCTGGCCTACTTATCTATAAAATTTTCCAGGAAGATATAAGTCTAGGATTCAATTAATATGTATTAATACCTTTTTGGTCTGGGCCTCAGATTTCTGTATCTGTTCCGTGATTATTTACAGGCAAGTAGGTTTTATAAGTCAAATATCAATCTTCTGTGTCTGACCCACACTCGACTTGGGTTTATGGCATGCCGGTATCCCGATGTTTTCTTACAAGCGAGTGTTATATACGCATTCGTGCACAACCCCAGGAATGAGAGTCGTATGTTGAAGCCACTAGGCCAAAACTCACTCATGAAAAATTAGCTGGGTTTATATATGAACTGCCTACTTTACATTCTACACATTTTACGAGTAAAACTTTATGGAGGATATAATTCATAATTCTCATCAACACATGTGCAGTATGACCTTATTAATTAATGTGAAACATTCGTTTCCTACCGTGCCGTAAAATACGAGATATAATTATCTCTGTATGGTTATGTAGCAGGACACGTAGCCCTTTACATGACAGATAGTCTAAAACAGTAATGGAAAAAGTTGGAGCCTTCTCCTGGACAAGGGCCGCATCTTGTAGTATTTTTTTAATTATATCTATTTTTGTTAAATGTATAAAAATTTATAAAAATACTACACCTCCATATTTAGATTTTACTAGTAAAATAATGGATTAGGTATCAGATAGACACATATGCTTTTTTTTTTTAATGATCAGCCCACTACCGAATACGTCTAGCTGTGGATAAGTAGATAATACTTTATAGATAATAATCGTATAGGTAGCCTATGCCTGATATGTTTCGTCAAGTATTCCTTCACAGACAAGTGTTTACTGAAAAATCCGAACACAAACGGGGTTCCAATGCACAGAGTCGCACGCTTAAACCTAGGCCAACACCGCTTGACGTAACACATTGTAAAAATATTAATTACCCGTAATTTGGACTTATCCATGAATTTATAAGAATTTCTGATTTCGATAAATTGTCGAGATAGCATTGTTTTAGTGAACTGTATGGACTCTGAAAGAACGTGGGATGATGCATATATTGAGAAACAAGTCCACAAAAATGTATTCTTAGTGGGCGGTAGATAGTACCGGTGACCCCAGAGCTGGTGCTTTCCTCGCTCAACGAATAAGTATCGCAATACAGCGAGGAAATGCTGCCAGCGTTAAAGGTACACAGGGACCAAACTTTTTAAATTTGTTTAATTATCTTTTTATTATTTTGTATTGTTACTATGTAGGTTAAGAAAATTGTACATAAAGTATATTTGATTGTTATTATAATTACTTAATACTTAAAATTTCTAGATTTTAAACAGTATTTTTATTATTTTAAATAATATTAAACTCGGAAAATGAATAACCAAGTCCTTTAACAAATGTATAACTAAGTCGTGGGAATATAATTTAACCAGATTAATATTTATCATAAATATGAACTGCTTAACACTCAATAACTGATAGCGGGAACAAATATTTGTCAATGATAACGACGGCTTCCTGTTTTTACCTTCGGGAGCTGTCAAGGACAAAAATGGGAGTGTTTTAACTAAAATATATTTAAGTTTTTTTATAGTATTGTCTTTTATTGACATAACTTTCACTCATTTAATAATAAAACAATTTTTTACCGGATTGAAGTTATATATTTACAATTATTTTTCATAATTTTAAATTTAACCGACGTTTCGCGTGCTTTACAGCGTGCGTGGTCACGGTGACCAATTAAAAATAATTGTAAATACATAACTTCAATCCGGTAAAAAATTGTTTTATTATTAAATAAGTTTTTCTATTTATATGTTTATCCATATGTTTATCAAATCAACCATTAATAATAATAATTAACCATTAATTCGAGTATTATATATACTAGTATACCTCCGAAGTCAAAGTCAAAATCATTTATTCATATAGGTAACACAATGTACACTTATGAACGTCAAAAAAGAAATACATATTAAATGCTTCTAATTTTACATTTACTGCCAGTTCTCAAATCAAGGGAAGAAATAAAAGCCTCCTCCAAATTCTTCTACTGGTCTCTCATCTTCGCTAATATTTACTAAATTCTCCCCGCTATCTCTTCTATTTCATTCGTCCTCTCCTATTTCTGCCCATGGGCCAAGTTAAATACCTTTTTGACCTATCTGCCATCACAAACGCGGGCAGGATGACCGGCCTATTTCTAATTTAATCTTTTTGAGCGTGTTACCACGTCTGTTATTTTTGTATTCGTATTACACTGTTTTTTATTATGTATTTATTTTTAACCAAACAATATTTGGCCCATCTGAATTACGCGTTTTTAAGGAATATTACTCGATATTATTGAAGCAATTATTTCGAAAACAAAAACACATCACTCTATTGTTTGTTTTATTTATGGACTTCACACAAAATTCGTGAGACATATGGATTATTTATGTCAAGGATTGTTTTTACAGTAGTCTGTGAAATATTTTTTTCGTTTATACAAGCAACATCTTCAGTGTATCCAGTTATATAACAGTTAGTTAGTTAGCTTTTCAAAGGGGGAACGCTGCCAGTGTCTTCGGAACCTTGCCTAATGGTACTCCTTTTAATAATATATTTTAGTCATTATTTTTTAAGGTTATATTGTTTATTGTTATATAGTTAAATTATATATTAATAAATAATATTATTATGATTAATTCATTATGTTATCCAGTTATATTGTTTACAGCGTTATTTGTAATTAATATCACATTTAAGCTTTAAAAGGAAGTTCACAAAGATATTTCCCAAGCATTAAGATTAAGTTCCCGCGATTACTGCGAAAGTGAGCAGAGAAAGGTGGGTAATTAAAATGGTTCGCAAGGTTAATGTTACAATAATAACTCGAAATTGTATTAAATATAATTAAGATTATGCGAATATACATTTCATCAAACAATTGACGGTCAATTCAAATCGATAATCCGAGCTTTTTAATAATTTAAATACAAATTTTAACTCTTCATTAAATCTTCCTATATATTATATAGATGTCATGTGATGGTTGCAGCTGCTTACGTGCAAACGTTGTGTAATTAAAAAAACATGGCGATTAAAAAGAGTGGCGGAGAGTTTATACTTTATTGCCAGTTCTTCTATTCCGTTCTACGCCCTTCATTTGAGAACTGGCAGTAAATGTTAGAAGCATTTAATGTATATTTCTTTTTTGACGTTCATAGGGTACCTTGTTACCTTTATGAATAAATGATTTTTGACTTTTGACTCCTAGAAGTTATAGATCACTGCCGTGTAATGCTTTCAAGGGGAAGGTGATTAATTTTTTAAAGGCAAGGTGCTTTTAGTGGGAGAGTATTTAGACCATAAACTTTTGACAACAGTTATAAATAACTTAACTGCTCTTATTGTTTTTATGACATTATCATAATTTGACACATCATGCATATTTTTTAAAATCAATTGTGCGATATTTTTAAAATCAATCTGAATGTACCCGTACTAGCTTTACAAATAAACGATTTATTATTATTATTTTTTTTGAATGATATATCATTAAATGAATGGGCAGGTTATTACGGGCAAATATTTAATAAATTACCGTCTAAAATTCGAAATATTAGCGAGTTTAAACAATTTAAGGACATTAAAGATTCACATCAAAATGAGCCTATAAACTCTATCTTCGTATATTAAGTTTCATATGTAATAAAATATCATTGTGTGAGAAATTAAGTTCTTTAAACATTAAAAATATCATTTATATTTTATTCATATTATAGGTAACCCATTTCTACCTATACCCGGCCATAAAAAAATAGTCTAACTTTACATTAACTGACTGAAAACTAGTCCGTAGAACAGTCGAGAAGATTAAATTTAAAATAACACATATGTGTTATATAATATTATTAGATTATCCTTGTTTTATATATAAAACAATAGGAAAATTTCAACATAGCGTGTAATGTTACCGCATGACAGACGAATATATGCCTGTTTGATTTATTAAAGTTGTTATCATGTTCTGTGACCTCAAAACAAAATTTTGTCTGGATTCACAACAGAAGGAGAACTAAGACCATTATTGATTATTGTAAGTATCAATACAGCGAGGAAGTGCTGCCAGCGTTAAAGGTACACTGCCACAGGGACAAAACTTTTTTTTTATTTATTTATTTCTTAATACTACAGCTAACATACTTAAATATATAATAACAAACAGTTACACTGAAAATATAGCCAGAGATGGAATACATAATATAATACATTTTACTACAAAAAGGTTCAAAAATTTATAAAAGGAAACAAACAAATAAAAATTATTCAATACATTCAACTAAGTAATACCTAATTTGGCTGCGCGATACAAAACAGCTTTTTGCATAGTTATTATTGATGTGAGGAAGATGAAACAAAGCACGATTACGAGTCTGTTAGGCAGGAACAAGGAAGGGCAATTTTTCTAGAAGGGAGCTGCAATTAATTTTATTTAATATGATGTCATGTAGTAGCAATAAATCATATTGTTTTCGTCGAGAGTCTTAAGTATGTGTGTACATTTTATGTGTAAACATTACACGCGTTTTTATATGTATTAAACTTATTATAGTTTTAATTTTCTTTTTATTAATTTTTAATTATTTTTATTATTACTATGTAGGAAAGTTAAGACCATTATTCAATATCAAGATATTGAAAACGTACACTCTCTTTTCAATTTACTGAACGGAAACGATTTCTAGTATATTAAAAAAACATTAGTACTTAAAGCAAGGAAACCATAATAGCTTAGTATTTTGCAAGAGCGGAAAGCATATTTGCAGAACCACACGCAGTTCAACCACAGATAATATTTACTAAACCATAGATACTAGAATATTTGTATTGAAATTCGTTTGTCTTGAACACAAAAATTTAAGTTTGAACTAGCAGAAAATTACTACAGTCAAAACCGTTTACGACGACATCATTTAGAACAACACACCGGTTATATTGACCAAAATCAAAGGTCCCAGCTGAATTCTATACTTCATTAGCTGTTACGACAAAATATGCGTAGTCCCTTCAATATCGTTATAAAAGATTTTGACTGTATTAGTTAAATGATATTTATTATTAGTTTCAGTATTTTTTATTTGTAGATATATTTACTAAAAGACAAAGTACCAGTTCACAACTATCATCAGTAACAAGATTACAATTGTTTTAACGAACTCAGAGTGCGCCGAGAATTTGCGCTTACCATGTATCATATAAAATTGTTACGTGGAAAGGAAAACAATCCCGCAGTGCTCCTAGGTGCACTGGACTGCGGGACTCATAAAAAACTAAGCTCTCGAAAAGGGCACACATGACACAATGTAAGGAAATAATTAATGAACTGCGCAGATTAACGAGACGTTTTTAATTGTCCGTTCAGTGAACTGACAAACTGCTTGCTTCATGTCAGTTCTTTTAAGAAATAGTCTTTTTATAAATATTTTAAACTTTTATAAAAGTTTAATAGTGTGAAGATATATATTATGTTAATCTTCTAACTTGGTGATGTTAATTATTTCGACTATGTGTTTGCGTGTTGTTCCCACGAGAATGTAAGTGTGTGCTCCTATTTCATAATGCCTCCTGCTGATAGAGGACAAATCTTTGTTTTTCATTTATGTTATTATTATTTATTACTTAATATGTCATGTGGAACATGGTGTAATGGTTGCAGCACCTTACAAACGTTGTGTAAAAAAAAACATGGCGATTAAAAAGAGTGGCGGAGAGTTTATTGCCAGTTCTTCTCTTCCGTTCTACGCCCTTGATTTGTGAACTGGCAGTAAATGTAAAATTAGAAGCATTAATATGTATTTCTTTAATGACGAATCACAAGTGTACATTGTGTTACCTACGTGAATAAATGATTTTTTAATTTGAATTTAACTGGGTCCTGTCGAGTTTCTCATTCCCATTAGTACATAAAATCAATATCTCTCGTTATATATGATTATTTCCTTTCAAGGTGATAATTTGTTGGTTGAATGCATTGTTGGCAATAGATAAGTGCTATATTTCTCTTTGTCGGGCGGGTCAACCTTTCACCAAGGTCAAACTAAAGTTACTATGAATGTTTTGTCCTTTTCACTCTCGTGACAATTGGTACAATCTTTAACTAAGTATTTACTATTTAGTAAGGATTTTAATTGGTTCGCCCATATAAAAAAAACTCCGACGGAGTGAAAGCCTCTTCCAAATTCTTCCACTTGTCTCTATTCCTCGCGACAATTTTCCAATTCTGCCCCGCTATCCCTTTTATTCCATCTTCCCCAGTTTTTGGTAGGCATCCTCTCTTTCTTCTTCCCACTGGGCCATTCCAAGGGTCTTATTTATCACAAATGCGGGCAATGTAACCAGCCCATTTCCACTTTAACCCTTTTGTATGTGTTACGACGTCTTTTTTGAATGTGTTCGCCCTAACTTTAAAATTAGTATTTCGATGTCCTATGCTTTCTTGATTATTAAACTAATATTAGCCTTCGTAGGGGTACATCGTTCTTAATAATGCTAAGTAATAATTAACCATTCGTAAAGTTTAATCATCGACTACTCACGTACGGTTATGTCAAATACGACATTCGGGAGTATACGGGATGTTAAAATTACAATGAACAAAGTGGTGGTTGGTGGTGGTACTTACCGTGCGATTAGACAAGTCCCCAACGGAGTCGTGGCGATGATCAAGGCTGCCGAGGCTGCAGCAGGATGTGGAAGACGAGAGGCTGACGGAGTCTGCGCGCGCGCGGTGCGGTGAGACCGCTACGTGCTTCAGCATGCCGTAACCTGTGGAGAAATTGTTGCCATTACTTTATTGCTGCAGCAAGTTATTTTGTTCTGTTTTAGTTAGAAGTATAGTTAAATTTTTCATACAATTATATAACACCAAGCCGTGATTGCAGTCAGTTTCAGCGATAGTTGTCGTAAGTTAGTTTTAAGTTAAAACATCTTTCTCTTAAAGTTACACACATATAAAGAGTAAATAAATTATTTTCCAATAATGCATAAAAAGTATAATAATAATAATAAAAGCCTGTATTGGTGAAGTGAAAAAGTGTTAATCGGCAAGCCGGTTAATTTCTGTTTCACAGCTTGTCCTTGGACATAGGCCACCTCTAAGAGCTTCCACTCTTCTTGGTGTCTAGCTTTACGAAGCCACATAGGGCCAACTGCTCTACTTATATCATCTCCTCATCTTTTTACTTGTCTTCATCGATTTCTTTTGTCTATGACAAAGCCATACACGTTGGGTTTTTCGTCCACATATTTGTATCTTATGTGCCTCGTCTCTCTTTTAATTTGAATGTAAGTCTGTATAAATATTTCTTTATAAATAATGAAGTTAAGTTATTAGTACGAGTTTTGGTTTTGATGCGTTTTGTGTGGAATTATTTATTAATGCGAACTTTATCAAACAGTGCCATACACCTATACCCTTACATTGGTTATTGAAAAAATCTTATATGCATTACAAATTCATTTAGCATTTTTTGTATCTTTTACGTAAGTCCATATTCAAAGTCAATATTAGCGCACGTGCGCAGGCCATTGTTTGATTAGGGTCTGACCATTCTAGGAAGGGCTTGATCGTATCTCGCTGCATAGCAACGCGAAGTTTAAATTTATCTTACGATATTATTTAAACATAGATGTCGCTAAATAAGAAAAAATATCTTCTTTATTATTTATATTATTATTATTATATACCTAATGTTTTTCTTCGGTTTTACAAGCCCCGTAAACCCTCATGGCTTGATACGCGTTTATGCGTTTCGTTGTAAAGCAGATATTATTGTGTTATACACCAAAACAATTATTGTTTATGGATAAAATTCCTATGCGATTTTTTTAGATTTGTGAACTCACGCGCCCATCATTTTCACGTTAATTGAATCGAAACAAATATAATGTTGGTAATAACAAATGCGTATCCGGTCGCATCTGCTGAACAATTGGTTGGATCTTTGTTCTACGTCATTAACATGTGCAAAGATGCTGTGAAGATAGTCTTTAGGTTAGAAGATTCACATCGACGCATTCATAATTATGTACATGGTATACCTACGAGTAATTGTTTTGTTACGTTTATTTATTTACTTTAATAAATATTACCTTTAAAGATTCAATAAAGTAGCCAAATATATACTGTAACATTAAGACTTTAAAAATAGAATACATAGCTTTAAATTGCTTACATTTTTCTTATGTGTTGTGGTTACCATTTCTACATAAATGGATATGGGTCACGCAGAAAAATCACCTTCTAGCCTTTTAAAACAGATAAATAAATCTGTTCGGTTCCTGGGTGCTTTAAATAATAGAAGATTTTATTTTTACTCTATATTACCCACTCGCGTACAACAATAAGCGAAATACTGAACTTTTAATTGCTATGTAAAGAATGAATGCAATGTAACAGTTGAAGTGAGTGCCTACGTCTGGCTATACTCTCGGGGCGTATACTGTCGGGGCGTATCTCCGACGATTTAGGAAGTCGCCACGCTTGTAAAGAAAGCCTGAGTGAGCAAAATGTACAGCCTTGGCTCATACAAAATCTATAATAATAATTAAGATTATTCCTGAGTATCAAACGATGTCGCGAGAGTGTAAAGTACAAATTATTTATACAAAAAATCAGACTTGAAAATTACGCAGATACCAAGTTTCCATATATGCCAGCTGTGTGCCATATTTGACTACATTTATTTGGACAAATGCCGTAATATAAACAACCAAGAGTTTGTTTGTATGACCTAATTTGGTTTGGCTTAAATGTTAATATTTATTATGAGCTACATATGTTATAGACCGTTCATTTAGATTATCTTATAAAGAACTAAACGCTGTTTTCATTCTTATGGTATGAAAACTTTGTAACCATGGTAACGACGGTAGCCATCATACATTTTGTAGGTTTGCTCATGTATAATATTATCTAACATTGTGTGTTCCTTAAGGCAGTTTTTGCCGCGCACCACAACTACACGTAGTGGAACTCCACAGAACCAGTTGCCCATCGAACTAAGTCGACATAGGGTCTTTCAAGAAAAGAGAATACCAATTCTTAATAGGCCGGCGACGCAGCTTCCTGCCCGTTTGCATAAAAAACACAACTCCGAATACTATATTTCTCTAGAATATGTTCCTAGCGATGCGAATGTGATTTTTACTAAACTCTAATTTTTATTTGTCTGTTTTTTTGTAGCTAGTTTGTACTTTCTTTTTAATATTTTTAATTATTAAAATTACACATTAATATGAGGTAAAAAAATTTACATCTCCTCTTGTATTTTTTAAGTATATTTTATAAATAAATAATATCAATAAGATAACTGTCATTTGTCAAGTTGACAGATCAGTCACTGACCACGATTGTATAATGAAACGTCGAGTTATAAACTTCATATTCTACTGTACGTGTTTATGTCACTGATCTCCTCTTAAACGGCTGGACCGATTTGAATGAATTTTTTGTATGCGTTTGGGTGGCTCCCTGGATGGTTTAGATTCATAAAGCAGCCCGGAAGTTGGAGCTGCAGTCGGTATCTAGGTTATTTATCTATACAGCAAATAAACAGCTGGTATATTTATAAATCTTCTGTGCATGTTCGTAACTAAACTCCTAAACGACTGGACAGATTTTGAAGAAATCTTTTGTGTGTTTCAAATGGAGTCAAGAATCATTTACATTTTTAGATATTTTTTTGTATACAGTAAGACGTGTGTACAGGACAACGTCTATCGGATCCTCTGGTATATTATATAATATAAATATTAATAAAGTTTATTTTCCTCTTCACAATATTGCATTTAAGGAGTTTACATGCTGCAAGTATTGAATGTCTTAGGACTATAGGAGTCCTGTGGCAACAGGTACCCAGCCTTCCATCCGAAAATAAACAACATACTATGTCTAAACTAAAAAATATTCTTAAACTTAAACTAATAATAATAAATAAAAATGGATAAATAGCAGATTAAAACTAATTTTAAAGTTTGGTCCCTGTGGCAGTATACCTTAAAATATTATAGAAACAAATATATTTGTATCAGTTTATAACATTCCCTCGGTTGCACGTTTAGCTATATAAAGCATAAGCCAGAACACGTCAAATTAATCTCAACGTGTTTCCAAACACAGGAATGGAATGCAAATTGATTGCAAATAAACCATAAACCGTATGTCAATTGTATTTACAGGAAATGGGTGTGATTAATTTTACCACAGATTAAAACTTGCGTACAGAGTGAATTTTAGTATTACCAGATTTATGCACTTCAAAATGGGATGAAATAAATAAGCTTTATTGCGGGTCTCATAGCCTAGCGGTCTTATTAAGTGGCAGCTAGGTGAGGGGTACCGGGTTCGATTCCCGGTTCGAGGGCAAGTTTTAATTTAATTTAAATTTGTTCTCGGCCTTTGGGAGGGTTGTGCGGTACCGGGCGAGTGCCTAAACCGTACATGGAGGACATGGTCGAATTTCTAAGGCAAAAGCACGAATTATAAAAATCTTATACTTGACGCTGGCTAATGCACAAACCGTGCCAGAGCCATATTAAAAAAAAAAAAGCTTTATTGCTTTTTTTTAAAACCGTTTAGTATTTAAGTTTATTTACGGTTGATATAATAAAATAACAGTTATTTCTTCTTTAACAGGTTCGATTTCCGAAGGGAACTACATATTATTTTCATGACTAAGCTATTATAGGTTCTGTAAAAATATCTTGAATACTATATAATTATAATATTGAATGATTGAATCTGTTTCGTAATCATTTGTCAATCTAATAGGCAAGTAGGTGATCAGCCTCCTGTGCCTGAGATTGACCGTCTTTTTTTGAGTCTAAGACATGGTTTCCTCACGACGTTTTCCTTCACCGTTCGAGCGAATGTTAATTGCGCACATAGAAAGTCCATTGGTGTACAGCCAGGGACCGAACCTACGACATCAAGGATAAGGGACGCACTCTAAAGTCATTAGGCATACACCCTGTATACGTTAAAGAATTCAAAAATCGCTTAATTCAATCAAGATTGCAGACGGGAAATCGTAAATGGCCGAACATGTTTACGAAACAGTAAAATGTTGAATTAATGGAAAGTAATATGAAATTTTGTGCGACTAATTACCAACTCGTTAGTCTTAAACTTGTAGTTAGTAAAGTATGTTGCTAAAACCTCGTCTTTATAATATGTATGCATTTCACTAAGTTGTAATACAAACTTAAATTTTGTATATTTCAATCTGCTATAGATATTTATCTCGATGGTATACTATTAGAGAGGGTAGACAAGGTCTGAGTCCGTCGAGCCTTCTGGTATTAAGAGTGTCACTTCACGGTGGTATCACTTTAACATCAGGTGTGCCTCCTGCCGGCTCGCCCTTAAATATCATGAGGATATTACCGTAGACTTCCAGAGACGCTACCCATCAGACCTAGTTTTACGAGATTTGGCAACAGATCTGCCTGATCGCGTGACAGGCTATTAGGAGTCATATGTAAAAAAAGTACAAATTTCATTGAATGGTCAAATATCTGAGTTACATAGGACATGAGGTGCCGCGGATCCCAGCCAGCGGGCTCCGACTCGCCCATAAATATCATGTGGATATTTCTGGAGTAGTTGTCAGGCCAAGCCACCAGACCCAGTTTAAGCAAAAGTCCAAGGCAAGGTGGGATTTGACACTCCCCTGCTGACGTCTCGGCATAGAAATACCATTCTGTGACTATAACCTAATGAGTATCTAGTTCAAAGCAAGAAATAAATAGCATTTCCTATTTACTGAACAGTTTACAATAACGACTCGTAGAATATAGAAACAGGGCCTAGGACAACAAGTACTAGGAGTAGATGATTCAGTGCTCAATTGCAGACATTAATCAATTGTAAGAAGCGACCCAAATTGTTTAATCGACTGCATAGCTTGTTGTATAATAGTGATTTCCTAGTTTCCTAAAGGATGTTAATATCCTGGTATTTTCTTATGATAAACTTCCCAATGCCGCTTAGGATAAGACGCATAGTGAAAATTGTATAGGATTTTTAAGTTTTCTGTAAAACACAATATTGTTTCAGTTTAAACAAAAGCAAGATGAGAAGTACAGAAATAAGAGATAAAACAAAAGTTATTGATGCAAATAATCTGATAGAAATATGATGACGAACAAACATAGTGGAAAGGAAAGGAAACAAGCATAGTGGATGAATCACTGATACATCGAGAGCAGAAGAGATAAGATTTACGATTAAAGTAGAGAACATTATAAAGAAAATAAGGCAATTGGCTGGACCGCCACATGACGAGAGATAGCAGGTTGAAATGGACAGAAATTATTACAGAACCACCACGAGATGGAAAAAGGAAGAGAAGACGGAGCAAGAGATGGGCAGACTATATAAAGAAAATAGGAGGCACAATTTGGACAAGAAGAGCTAACATTAGCAAATAATGGAAGCAGCTGGAGGCCACGCTGATCACCATCATATCAACCGGCATATCTGATGCATTAGATTAAGTTAGGTTATGTAACTTAAACAAATGTTTATATAGATGACAGCAATAATAATAAAATATTCTGTTGTACGAATTTAGAAAAAATCATTATCTCTATTGAAACTTGTTATAATTATGTTTCTAATAAGATATTTTTTACCATAAAACTATAATGGTTATATTTAAACGAATGTAAAAATTTAATTACACACCTAAACCTTCCTCAGTGAAAACCATATAAAAATCCGTTCGATTCATGTTCTAAACGGGATTTCAATTCATAAAATGCAAGGATAAAAAAAAATTGTGCTTGTGAGCAGTGTTAGCGTGGGACTCTCATCCCTGAGGTCGTAGGTTCGATCCGGCTCTTCAGACCTTCTTTCTATGTGCGCATTAAACATTAGCTTGAAAGGTGAAGTAAAATATCGTGAGAAAACAGGCTTGCCTTAGACCCTAAGGCTGCTGCCTCGAATTTTGCGGGCAGCGGGGCGGCAGCGGCGGCGGCGCGGGAGCGGGCTATTGCACCTCTCGTTACTCGCCCTCACGCCGCTGCCACGCCGCTGTTTTTGAGAACCGGTCCATTTGATTTTACGCATAAGATCCTGCCGCTCCCGCGCCGCCGCCGCTGCCGCCCCGCTGCCCGCAAAATTCGAGGCAGCAGCCTAAAAGTCGACGGCGTGTGTCACCACTAAGATAAGGTGAGTGAGTGCAAGGAGTGCAAAACTACCAAGACATAAAATACTTAGACAAAACTAATGGAACAAACAAAATAAATATTGATTTAATTAAATTAATTAATAGCATAGCATCATATTTTAAGCTGAAATTTCATCAAAAGTGAAAATCCATTGATTGATACTGACGCTCTTAGTAATATGATATTAAAGATGCATGCGTTATGTCTGAGTATGACCTAATAAAGGCAATACTTTATAGTGAGATGTTGTATATTACAAACTTACTACAGGCTCTTATTATCTTATTATATAAAGTCTAGGCCTCAGATTTGTGAGACTGTTTCATTTGTCAATCTAATAGGCAAGTAGCTGATCAGCCTCCAGAGCCTGACACACGCCGTCGACTTTTTGGGTCTAAGAAATGTCGATTTCCTCACGATGTTTTCCTTCACCGTTCGAGCAAATGTTAAATGCGCACATAGAAAGAAAGTCCATTGGTGCACAGCCGGGGATCGAACCTACGACCTCAGGTATGAGAGTCGCACGCCGAAGCCACTAGGCCAACACTGCTCATACATCAACTAAGCCAATTTAAAAAATTAGATTCAAGAAAAATAAACTTTACCGTCATTGTAAAGGTTCCGGCAAATTGGGTCACAATAGTATTTCCTCATAAAACTACATGCGCCTTCACGCAAAATCTTAAGTTTTTTTACCAGCCCAATGACGCACTGGTCTAACGGGTCTTCACTTTTTCAAAATGACATGAAAATAATGAGATCAAATTTAACTAATGGTATAACTCAGTACAACGGAAGTGTCTAATGTACGCAAAAAACTGCTACTAACGAAACGAGACTTGAATAATAATTTCAATCCACGAATAATATGTAAATATTGTGGAATTAAGAAACATCTCACTCAAACACTGGAGTAAACCGGACACACTCAATGCCAGAGGGCTAGCGAGTGCTGGCTAAGTCGAATTGGTTCGGAAATACTTCAGTGGGAAGCTGGTTCCACATAGTGATGTTGCACGGCAGAAAATGCCTTAAAAACGCTTAGTTGTGTAACGACGGACGTCGAGGTGATACGGGTGGAATTTCGTATTCTGCCTCGACGTCCGTAGAACTATCTAGACCAACCCAACAATAATAGCAATTTACTAGTTTAAACTATGTACTTTAGATTTGAACATAAAAATCAATCAATCGTGCGATTCTCATCCCTGAAGTTGCAGGTTCGATCCGGCTGTGCAACAATGGAATTTCTTTCTAAGTGCGCATTAAACGGGAAAGGAAAATATCGTGAGGAAACAGGCTTGCCTTAGACCCAAAAAGTCGACAACGTGTGTCAACGACGAGAGGCTGGTCACCTACTTGCCTAGTAGATTGACAAATGATCTTGAAACAGATTCAGAAATCCTTCTTTCTCTTTCTTCAACAGTGTAAAGGTTAGTCACACTTAGCAACTTAAATATAAAACGTTGAAAGTTATATTCGTAAAAGGATAGAAAGTATTATCGATAGGACATAGACAACTGACTACACAGATAAATTATCTTTTAAATTCTTAACACGTGCTGTGTGACTGTGGACGTGCGTGGATTGTTGTCATCCTGCTATAATTATCTATGGCAAAAACTATTTGTCAGCTAAGGGCAATTTTGTTTAAATTAAATACATCGTGATAGATATTGAATATCGTTTATATATAAAACTACAGAATAAAATACGACAAACTCTTTAAAAACTACGCATTAAGTGACTCCAGTAGCACGCGATTTAACAATCACTCTTTATTGTAAGTGTAAAATGGAATGACAGATGTCAAAGTTACACAGATTATTAAGTTCGTACAAAGGAAACCATGAACTGGGCTATATTATCTATGGCTTATACCTAAGGTTTAAGGTTGGTGGACTCAGTTTCCGCACTTAGACTCTCACTAGGTCTGGTGTGCGTAAAATCCTGGCTAACTAAGCCAGCCTAGCTCCTTCTAGAAGCATATAAGTCTCCTGGGCACTTCGCAGGCTTCATGGAGCGACCTCACTGCTTAGAGGATTTCTGTAGGTAAACACTAAACTGGCTTATAATATAATATTTATTTTCTTCTATTTGAGATTATAGATTTTATTAAAAAATAAAAACAAAACGTATTAATAATATAAATATTTTAGTAAAAATACTCCTTAAGAATAATTCTTTTCAATATTCTGCACGTACAAATGCAATGACAGGTGTTAAAGTTACACAGATTATTAAGTTCGTACAAAGGAAACCATGAACTGGGCTATATTATCTATGGCTTATACCTAAGGTTTAAGGTTGGTGGACTCAGTTTCCGCACTTAGACTCTCACTAGGTCTGGTGTGCGTAAAATCCTGGCTAACTAAGCCAGCCTAGCTCCTTCTAGAAGCATATAAGTCTCCTGGGCACTTCGCAGGCTTCATGGAGCGACCTCACTGCTTAGAGGATTTCTGTAGGTAAACTGGCTTATAATATAATATTTATTTTCTTCTATTTGAGATTATAGATTTTATTAAAAAATAAAAACAAAACGTATTAATAATATAAATATTTTAGTAAAAATACTCCTTAAGAATAATTCTTTTCAATGTTCTGCACGTACAAATGCAATGACAGGTGTCAAAGTTACACAGATCACTAAGTTTGTACAAAGGGAGCGATGAACTGATCTATATTTTCTGTGGCTGTAGTACGATGTATTAGATTCTATTTCAAAAGAAGATATAGATTAAAAATTCTCTAAAAAAATAAAAACAAAATTCCTGAACGTAATGAGAGGTGCACGCTCTGTTGGTTGCGCGGTATTTATCTGAATATTAACACCGTCATGCACGACCAATACTCCATTTTCTACTTATAAATCATCATTCGAAACACTGACATATAAAAGTGAAATTCGAGAGATTATCTAGAAAATGGAGAACGCGGCGTTAAAGATTAATAAACATATATATTAATACATACAGTGTAAACTCTTTATCTCGTCGTTATAACGAAATACTCTCTATAACGTAAAAATTAGTTATATTTATTTGGTTTAACCCAATACCCATACATTAATTCTTCCCTCCCTATATCCGCAACCTCTCTACAACGAAGCAAAATGCTCAGTCCATTGAAATTCGTTATAAAGAGTTTACACTGTATATAGAAAAGAATAGATAAAATACACGATTGAGAAGAACAACTAAAGTAGGAAATGTTACATTAAAAATAAATAAACTTAAGTGAAATGGGCAAAGCACATGGCAAGAGGAACTGAAAAGTGCAGCAAGAAAGTAGTAAACTGGTAGTACCTTGGGCACCAGGTAAACGCAAAAGAAGAAGACAATTTAGAAGGTAGACCTAATTATAGAACAGCAGCTAGTACATGGCAGAGAGTGGCACAGTGCAGACAGGAATGGTGGGATTTGGATTTGAATGAGATAGAAATATAAAAGTTTCAAAGTGTAAAAGCATCTGAAATAAAAGGCTATTATTATATTTATAGAGAATTAAGGAATAAACTTTTGTCTTTGCGTATACGTGTATGTCCTATGTAGATGAGCAGTCTCAATAGCGATTACCGAGGCCTAAACACATCATTATTGAAATTTAAATTTGTCTTCTATTTCTAGTGGTCTGTTTTTTTATACTCGTCGTTACCAAATACGGGATCATTATTCCAGAGATGGATACACTTCACTGTAGATAATACTGATTCAACAAAGTTTTGCAAGGCCCTAATTCCATATGAATAAACAACACAATACCTTATAACCTCATTAAAACCATAGAGTACAGAGAAGTAAGATCTGTGGTGTAGACATCGATCATCTTCATTTAGCACAGATAATAAGCCCATTGTTTCACAGATTATGAAAGATATTATTATTCGTATCTCGTGTTAAACGATCTCGCATTGGTAAAACCATGTTTGTCATGGGAATATCAACTTTATGTTAATATACAGAAGGTCATTGTCGTGGATTTAAAATGCTATTGTCCTCGCGTACAGGGATAAAATATTTATGAATTAGCAATACCAAGAAGAGAATGAACTCGCAGGCCTTGAAGGGTTGTGTCTGTTTCATTTAATGTTTAAACAATTTATTTAACTTACTGTTCTGTAGGTGAAGGGAATCTCACTTCGTATATTTAATTTGTACTCAGTCTTAATAATATAATAGTTTAAGTATATTTACAATATTCAGAACCTACATAGTAATAATAAAAATAATTAAAAAGAAAATTAAAACAAATTTAAAAAGTTTGGTGTGGCAGTGTACCTTTAACGCTGGCAGCATTTCCTCGCTGTATTGCGATACTTATTCGTTGAGCGAGGTAAGCACCAGCTCTGAAGTCACTTTGTACTTAAAATTGTGATTTAAAACATTAAATTTCCCCCCATTTGGGAAATATACCAATAATAAATGGAAACATTCTCAATTAAAAATGATTTATTTTCCTTTAAAGATAATCAAAATCTATACGCTAATTAAACCCTCAATGCAGTGGCCATGGAGACCAGACATGGCTGCAAAACAAATCTACCATAATATATTTATCAGGCTGGTGTACGTTGGGTGCCTGCGCGGATAAACATATAGGTCCTAAGTTAGGCACTATATGTTCGAGGAGTCGAGGTTTTTATATTCAGATATACAAATATGTAGAAAAAGAATGGAAGAAAAACCTGATATACATGATAAGAACCGACGTACAAGGCACTAGTATTCCCTATGTCGTGGGTAACTAGTCTCTTTCATTTGACATATAAACGTATTGTATGTTAACTTTACATAGTGGAAAGGGCCACCAGGAAAAAGAAAGAGCTGTCGAGCTTAAGGAAGTTGGTGGAGAAGATTGGGAGAAAAATGCTCAATACAGAGAGAGATGGAGCCAATTGGAGGAGGACCTAATAAGAGGCCCTTAGCAAAAAATATATACAATTTATTTATTTTAAGTGTGTTGGTATATTTTATAAAAGTTTCAAGGAATAAATGAGGCTTCATTAATATTATTTAAATTTTAATTAGTTTCGACATTTAGTGGTGAGTATAGGCAGCGGCACGTAAGTCTAGCGCTGGCCGATACGTGGAGGGGATTGCTGCGCATGTGTACTGTCGCGCGGGAGACGGAATGCGACTGGAGAGCCAATCGACGCTACGCGCGCCCGCTAGCCACCCCCAGGTACCTTATTTTTTACTTCTGCGCAATAACGGTCAGCGCTAGAGTTTCGTGCCGCTACTTGTACTTTCAAACGTAAAAATCCCAAAACTGCGTTTTTCAATACAATTAACACATGTATTAGAGGCAAAATAGTACATCGTAAGCATACCAACAACCCTTCTTGGGTAAAATTAATGAAATCGGTTTTTGTTTAGTAATTGTTCTGTTTAATATTTGTATGATCTCTTCGTGTATGCCTTGCTTGTCACATTAAAAATTGTATTTTATGGTTCTTTCACCAATGTATCACTGTGGCGAGCGTTGGCAAGCTTTGATCAATAAAAAAAACGAAACAGACTTAATCTGAGACCCATAAAAGGATTGTAGGTCTGTATATATCTTAGTCTTAGTAAATTTACACAAAAAAGGAATAATATGAAATCATTACGGCGAGAAATCAACACATTACTACTTGTTAGTGTTTTTAAGTGCACTGATTGTCCGAGTCCTTTTCTCACGACGTTTTTATTAGGAATCCAGTTTTGCCTGTATTGTATCGAACTAGTATTTCACAAAAGGGAATGAAAGTAACAATGGTATGAGAACACTTTCGATTTATAGAATTTTATTTAAGACCACGGTAATCACTACTTAGTATAAAACATAGTCGCTTTCTCTGTCCCTATATCCCTATGTAGGGGAGCGTGGGGCTAGTTGTAACAATTTTAACAAATAATTGAATATCATGAAGAATATTGGCTAAATTACTACTAAATAAACTTTGATCGATACTCTAACTATTTATCTATGAAGTCGAATCGAAATATTATCAAATCTACAGGTAACTATCTCACAATTATTTTTTTTCTAAAAAAAGAGAAGTGTTACAACTTACCCCGTGGTTGGGGCTAGTTGTAACAACAAAAATGACACCTTCAATCGTTTAATTTTTTCACATCTTGGATCATTTTATCTCTTAGTTCTACCTTACATCTTACCATCGCAGATTTGTTAACTTTTCCTTCCCCTTTCACTTTTCTTTATCATCTTCTTTTTGCATTTTCTTCATCTTTTCTTCATATTCTACTCTCAAAGCTTCTTTTTCAGGCGTATCAGTCAGAACAGCAGACTTCCTTTTGCGTCTGCAATTTATATTTGTTTTTCGTGGTGGCGCCTTTGGTAATGGTCTAACTTTTGATGGGAAAAATAGATTTTGACCAGAGCAACTTGGAGTTAGTTTGTTCGCAGTTTCAATGTGGCGTATAATTTGTGTTGTGCTGATATCCACTTCAGGAGCAGAATCTAATAGTTCTGGATGTTTAAGACTCAACGATAAATTCTCACTTTCATTTAGAACATTTTCTGATTGTTCTGTAGGCTCTGGATGATCAGTAACATAAGAGAGCGCAAAGTATCTAATACTCTCGCATAAACTATCTTGGAAAATATCAACATTCAAAGGCCAAATACCAGAAGCTTTAAGTCCACTGATAATGACTCCTTCACTACACTTGGGATGTCATAAATTGTCATCGTTTTTCCTGGATTATTATACATCCATGCAGTCTGTGCTCTGTTCACGTAGTTTTTAAAAGGGCCGTAGACTCCTACATACATAGGTTGAAAATTGTGGGAGCAATGGGAGGAAAACTATAACATGATAACTTTGTTTTCTTTGGCTTTTTCGACAACTGAGCTGACACTACTCACAACTGAGAGACAACATTCACATGTGAGCCATGATTATCGAGCAGTAACAGAACTGGCTCTTTCTTGGTAGGTTTCGCGTGTTTGATAAAGTTATCTACAAAAATCAAAAATTCTTTATCAGTCATCCTCCACCCTGAAGAATTGCCAGCTCCAATGCAATCTTCAGGTCCACCGCGAATGAACATTTCTGAGTATTTAAGCCGGGGAAAACTGAACATCGGCCGTCAGTAACTTACAGCAATCTGGGGGCAAATTGTAACATGTTACAACAAACCCCGAGGTTTTGTTACAACTAGCCCCTTGATATAGTTCTTAATATTTATCACGATAAATATTAAATTAACTTAGTAATCTTGAAAACTGTTATACAACATCATAAATAGTTATATTTTAGCATAAAATAAAATACATAAAACTTCAAAGTTACGAAAATAGTAAAACTAACCAAAAATTTACGTTAGTAAAATTATAGGTTTCCTGTCAACAATTAAGCGTTTGCACACACCCACTCACTGAGCCGCCTGGCAGGACCCTGGCTGTGGTAAAGTGGCGTGGCACGTTATAAGTTGAAGATTAGGTAAAAAAAAAACGTGAATAAAATTCAAATTCCTATTGAAAAAGGTCTGTTACTATTTACCCCTGTAACAACAAGCCCCGCGCTCCCCTATGCTTATATCTTTAAAATTACGCAACGGATTTTAATGCGGTTTTTTTAAAAAGATAGAGTGATTGAAGAGGAAGGTTTATAGTTATAATAACATCCATTAAATAGTGGAGAATTATCAAAATATCCAAATTTTGATAAATCTCGTAGGAATCAGCCACGGGCAGTAATGAATAAATCAAAACTACTGGATCGATTTTAATCATTTTTTATTGACATAGGCTATATATTTTATAACCGTGCGAAACCGGGTTATGTTTTTAAATATACAACGTTCACAGTTTTTCAGTAGTGTATTTAGTATCAGCATTGCACCCGTGCGGAGCCGGGGCGGGTCGCTAGTATATAATATTTCTTAAATTAAATTCTATACTTTATTTTTAATAATATATAAACATATTTTGAAGAATCTAGTTGCTATTTGACTCATTCTATTGTTTATATAGGTTATTCTATAACCTATGTATGTGTGTGTAGTGTGTTATTAGTATCGCGATACAATATAATGTTCCTTTCACATATGAAATATAATAAATATAGATATAATATATGAAATATAGATAATTCTTGTCATTGTTCAACTTTCATTTTTGTCATTACGCGACATTGCTCTGAGACAGCTTTAAACACAGTTTTTTCTAAAAAAATCCCCTTTGCCAAAAATAATAATTTATAAACACGACAGAGGAATCTTTTAGCTTTGACGTAATATATGCTATGATTGTTTATGTAATATTTAGTACTTTTATTTAAATATTGTGTTGCAGGGATAAGTGGGCGACGACACACCAGAATCTCTGCTATTTGGAGTCTGGGTGAGAAAAAACCATTAAAACTACTTCGGTTTACAAGACATCGTTAGAGAGTCTCCGGAGTCACTCTCGCATTCCACCGGAGGAGGTCGGAGATGGGAATATCTTCTATTTACTCCGCGTCTTCCAACCCGTCTTCGTTGTAGAGCTCTCATATTTAGTATTGTTTCTAATTAAAAAATCCTACATTACATATTAAACAATATCGCGTAATAGATTTGTCGTCCAAAAATGTAAATACCTATGTATTATACAACGTCATTATGTACTATAATAACATGTTTCACGATAAATTATCGTTACTGTCACGCAGGTTGCAAATAATAGTAAATTACTTTATTTTGCCTTTGATTGCTTTCGTCTTTCCGGTGACGTACCAAGTTTTTATTTCGAATTCCAACTTTAACAATTAAGGTCCGCTGTTACATATGAAAAACAAAGAACTGGTCAATAATAAAAGCGCACGTCACAACAATTAAAATGACTCACTTTGAACGAAATATCCTTATTATCCAAAACAAGGCAATTAGAACCGAATATTGAGAAAAATCAGAGAAAAAAAAGAGAAATGGAAAAATATGAAAGAGGCTTACTCCAAAAAGGGCCATAAACCTCAAAAAAATTAATAACACAACTAATACTCATATTAGGAAATGTTAACAAATAAATTTTCATTTATTTACACTTCGTTACCTAATACAAAAATATACATATAAAAAAGGAGTTTCCATAAGTTATTAGGCAACGGGCGGCCTCTCGCTAACAAGCGATTTCTTCCAGGTAACCTTATTATGGTTAAATTTTATTTAATTAAAAAGAAAAACCTACAGATGGTACAGTACAAGAAGTACATAAATAATTAACAAAAAAAAACATATAATAACATGTAACAACTATATATATTTTAAGATTTTCCTTTATATAGTTATACATAACTAAAATAAATTAAAATCTAAAAATATAATAATAATAATTAATTTTCTTTTTTATTATTTTTATTATTACACCTACATTTAAGAAAATCGTAAATTCTGTATATTTGATTTTTTTATTAAATTTAAAAATAATAATAATATAATAAGAGCAGTGTTGGCCTAGTGGCTTCGGGGTGCGACTCTTAACCCTGAAGTCGTAGGTTCAATCCCCGGCTGTGCACCAATGGACTTTATTTCAATGTGCATTTAATATTCGCTCGAACGGTGAATGAAAACATCGTGAGGAAAACAGGCTTGCCTTAGACCGACATCGGCGTGTCAGGCACAGACTGATCACCTACTTGCTTATTAGATTAACACATGATCATGAAACAGATGATGAGGCCCAGACCTAAAAAGGTAGCGCCACTTATCTATCTAGTAATAAGATGGAATCTTCTATTGTCTAATAATAATAATATCTTCAAACATAATTTATTTCAGTGTCATTACAATCAATGGGAATCGTAAGATTTCACATAGTATTAAAATAGTTGTGGAAATACTGCACATATCAGCGAGGCGATCGAGTTAGTGTCGGGCTTCAATTAGCCAATTAACCAAGTCCTTGTACGCTTCCCACGGTTTCTGTCTTTTTTATTTAATTGCTATATGAGTTTTATAGACTGCCTCACTCATTTCTATTCTCTTTTATACATTCGATATCATTGTTACTTGCACAGTTATTTTATTATTTATTTAAAAACTCTGGTATCTTTTATTAATAATGGCTTTGTTATTCTTCTTTTATATTAAATATTCGTTATGGTGATCAACGAATCTTAGAATTTAAAATTTATTATAAATGTATACTTTGTTATATTTTTTGTATAGATAGATAAAACTTTATGTTTGATTGTACTTATTGTGTGTTCCGTTTTTGGCTTTTGTGTACAATGTAATTTGTTTGGATATTGTTTAGTAAGTAGTCAAAAAAGTCATAAGTCAATATGAACGAATAAAGAAATACATATTAAATGCTTCTAATTTTATATTTGCAGCCAGTTCTCAAATCAAGGGCGTAGAACGAAAGAGAAGAACTGGCAATAAACTCTCCGCCACTCTTTTTAATCGCCAAGTTTTTGTTTTACACAATGTTTGTAAGGCTGCAACCATTACACCATGTTCCACATGACATCTTAAGTAATGAATAAAAAAAATTAAAAACAAAGATTTGTCCTCTATCAGCAGTAGGCATGGTGAAATAGGAGCATACAATCTCACCTGATGTTAAGTGATAACGCCCATGGACACTAACTTTAGCAGAAAGCTCGCAATTGCGGGCCATTATACGTTGTAAGATTTGCAAATAAATTTATTACTATAACTATGGAATTTAGAGCAAGTTTAAGATGAATATTCAGAGCGGAACATTTGATCTTTGATAAATGAACAATGACTCTTCGTTTTTCGTTCAGCGATTTGCATCCGTTATTGCGTTTTCAAGTGGATAGAAATAAAATGATAAGAAATCCTTTATTAGGGTAAGATTTAAAGTCGAGACTAAGCTAAATTTAATAAGATTTTCACATTCGGGTATAATAGTTCTCAGGATTATTGTTTTTGTTATAAGTATATAATAATAATAAAAACGGCTCGAATATAAACTTTAATTTTGTTCCCTTTGGAGTAGATCTTGGGCTGTGGGGTTCAAGTGCACAGGCGCTAATTATAGATTTAAGTTAGTAGATAGTACGCTCGCTTAACGAAAGTATCGCAATACAGGCGCACTAAAGGTACACTGCCACAGGGACCAAACTTTTTAAATTTGTTTTAATTTTCTATTTAATTATTATTACTATGTAGGTTTATATTGTAAATAGTGTATATGTGTGTGTTGAAAATAATAATAATTATTATTTTCAACACACAATGTCAATGCCTTGAAACATTCATCCTTACAAAAGATACACACTTATTTTTTAAATACATACAATATAAAACCCTTCGGATGGTTTATAGATTGATTATAATGTTTCAAGTGTTAATTACACAATTATTACGATAATTCGTAAACGTTCAGTAGGGGATAGGACCGTAAAATCGCAGACTTAGGCACTAGGCTCTTACGGAAACCTTATAGCTTATTCGCTGAACAAATTCTTTATAATTAGACAGAATATATTTTTTTAATCAAGTACAACTTTTTAAGGATATCAAAAGAATTTCTTATATATTTCTGATAGAATCGATGCAATATGAAATATAGAAAAAATCTGACCATATACCCTATTTATATAATATATATTATTTACAAATTTACTACAATAACGTATCCCAACTTGTCAGAAAAAGTATGCAAAACTCTGAAATCTTATCTAATTACTGCTGACGTAATCACCATCTAGATCCACCCCCATGTCATCAAAAATAAGAAAATCAAAGACCCCCTTACAGTGCTAACGTAATACTTGTTAAACAAATAACTATTAAAACATTAAAGATAACATCAGTTAAAATTAAACTCATAAATGTCAATGATCGCGCCTAAATTTCTATTTAAAGTCATAAACCATAAATTACAAAACCACGAGCTGATAAAGATTTATAGCCTGTGGGTTCGCTGATAAACCATAGAGAATAGATAAAACATAGATTATTTACTGCGTTCGTAGACATTACCAATTTTAATACCGGACGTTAAATATTTTGAACCATTTTAGATTGAAATTTCTTAAAATATTTAAAATTTCTTGTTAAATATGATAAGATGATACAATAATATCTAATAGACATAAGTACAATTTAAATAATAAAATTATTTCTTTGACGAATAAAATACAGAAGGCAAACGAGACCTGCTCTTTAAAGTGACAACCCCCGCCCATGGACACCTGCAATGGCTAGGGGGTGTCAAGCTGACTTTTCAGGTAATGGTACGCTCTTCGAAGAACCCTAAGTCGTATAGGTTTAGAAATATTATATATACTACTGGCAGCTGGTTCCACAAACAGGTGGTGCGTATCAGAAAGTGCCTTAAAAAGGCGCCGTGTTATAGAAGTCCAGGCGTTGAGTTGACTCTTTACCTTCATATTATTTAGTATAAATTTGACGTTTCGTTTGTTAGAAAAAACCAGTGCCGCTACAACCTTTTTAGGTTGCCCTGGGTCTCAGATTTCTGTATCTGCTTCATAATCATTTGTCAATCAAATAGGCAAGTAGGTGATCAGCCTTTAATCATACGCCGTCGACTTTTTGGGTCTAAGGCAAGCCGGTTTCCTCACGATGTTTTCCTTCAATTACAATATACGAAAGAATACTTCTGTTAAAGGATTTAGACTCTTGTATTAATAAGATAATATGTAAATAGTATACCTATGTACTAGTCTTATAAAGGTTTATACATCTATGAAGATGATTACTTAAGGATGAGTAATGCCGGCAGCTGTTGGCAATTGAAACAGTCGCCGGCGCCATGCTACCGGCTTCAAGCAATCTTACGAATTAAACTCTCAACAATCACGTCTCTGTTCAACATCTCGACATATGTCTATATATTTTATATTTCCAACACACAAATATACAGTATTTACAATGTTCTTAACTTAAAAGATTTAAGTACGTGGTAGACAGTGCCAGTGGTACTGCTCTGCGAATAGGTATCGCAATACAGTGAGGAAAAGCTGCCAGAGTTATGCCAGGTACTGCCACAGGGACCAAACTTTCTAAATTGGTTTTAAATCTATTTATCAATCGTTAATTTATTATTATGTAATTATCTTTAAAATACTCAAAGCATTTGACAAAAGGAGACAAAATATTAGCTTTTTTAGTTTGAAGGAAGTTTCTTTATGAAATATGCTTTCTGGTGAATTATTTTGAAAGTATATATTTCAGAATTTTGGTCGCAGTCCACTCTATATCACATGGCTAGCGGTTAGTGTTCCACAGATGAGGACTGCTGACCATATCCCGGCATTGTCCGAAAATGATTGCGACTTTTTTCATGTTTCAATAGTAGCCCTAAGTTAGGAAGTTGGTAACATTTGACCTTTTTATCTGTTGACAGATGGCACATCTGATGTTTAGTGATACCGCCGCTCATGGACACTCTCAATGTCAGAGGGCTCATTGCCGTTGTCGGCCTTTTAAGAATTGGTACGCTATTATCTTGAAGCACCCGAATCGGTTCGGTAATACTTCAGTGGGCTGCTGGTTCCACATGCAGCAAAAACTGTCTGAAAAAACGCTCCGTTGTGGAAGGACGGACGTCAAGGTGTGTGGAATTTCTTATTCTGCCTCGACCTCCGAAGATGAAACTTATCTGAACATCTTTACACAACGCCAAGTCTTCGGTCATTATTCTTTTTAACGGTATTTAAAATTTCTTTATAAGTAAGTAAAGCCTTGGTCGAAATACCGGTAATACTGGCGGGAATTTCTACAATTTATGGATTGATAGCGTAAATTTCAACAGACTGCAAATGTGCAAATTGCAAACACGTTTACCGCCTTGATTATTTAAATTGACAAGGACTTCACAATATGATGGGTTATTACGACATAATAATAGGCTGTGGAAACACAAAAATCTTACACAAGCCTCGAATAACACAGCTCGGAGTTTTAGTCTGGGCCTCAGATTTCTGTTTCACGATAATTTGTCAAACTAATAGGCAAGTCGGTGATCAGCCTCCTGTGCTTGACACACACCGTCGATGTTTGGTTCTAAGGCAAGCCGGTTTCCTCATGATTCTTCCTCCATTAGTGCACAGCCGAGGATCGAACCTAAGACCTCAGGAATGAGAGGCACACGCTGTACACATACACATCTTATGTAATCGGTTATTCTTTTTAATTTGAATCTGAACAATGAAACTGATAATTTACAGTTATACTCGTATTGTAGTCTAATCCCTTTATAAATTAAATAAGTTTAATTGTAATCTTTACTACAGTACTATATCCTCTCTTTCTATTAAATTGTGTTTACGCTATGATGAAAAGAGATCCTTAAAGAAAAGAGCGTACCAATTCTTAAAAGCCCTCTGGCAAGGTGGGTGTCTACTGTCTATGGGCTTATCACTTAACATTAGGTGAGCCTCCTGCCCGTTTGCTCCTATATATAAAGAGACCTTTAGTTAAAACAGACCTAACTGATTAATTTTGTATGATTTTTTATTTTTTATTATAAAAGCCATTTTAATCAAATTTGTTTGGTGGCAGTACCTTTAACGCTGGCAGCATTTCCTCGCTGTATTTATGAATTTAGATTTAGATATTAATGCCATGCAAATACCAAATAGCCCTTATCAGTTCAAATACGAACGGGTTAAATTTAACCCAGTTATATGTTTGGTTAGTTATCTTAGTTAAATACGGGTTTTGGATCAAACTGTTATTGAAACGTTTCCAATGTTTTTAATATAACTCAAAAAACTTTTGTACATTTGTAAAAAGAACAGAAAAAAAATGTCTTCTAGTCGAGCACTGCTTTCGAGGTGACGAAAAAAACGAGCACGATGTGCAGACCCGAGTACTGAGTACCAGTTGACAGTGATCCTTCTTTCCCTGTACCCTTCACATGTAATGAGAAAAGATCATTGTAAAGCCCAAATAAAGAAAAGATGCGCACGCGACATCGCGTGAGGCGTGAAACCGATTTCTAAAACGTACTTTCACGATGTTTTAGTTAATTTCCTTTAATTACCCGCTAATCAACGGTTTCGGAAGGTCAACGGGCCGTTATTGGACAAGTTTTGGTTTTGTTTGCAATACTTTTTGTTGATGGATTTTCTTGAGGTACCTGTAAATTATAATAGCCGTGTTGGCTACAGCGTGCGACTCACCGATCTCAGACTACACCTCGAGCTCGAACGGTGATGGAAAACATCGTGAGGAAACCGGCTTGCCTGCCACCCAACGCGTGTGTCTGGCACAGTAGGCTGGTCTTCTTCTCCTCTCCTCTTCTCTCATCTTCTTCCCCTCGTCTTGTAAAACGTTACGATGCGGGGCGGGGATTGTATTACGCGTTATTGTTAATATTATTTTCGACTTTCTAGTACTTTACACCACATAATGGTAACTTTTTGGAATAAAGAGTCACTAGGTGGTCACGAAACGTTTTACTATTGGGTACAGAAAAACGTTACGGCATGTTACATGGGGGGGTCAAGAATCCCCAAAAATTGCGTGACGTACCTAATACTTGAACGCTCCCTAAGTACACAATGTATGTTAAATATATGTTAACGATTCCGATTGTAAATTTAAAGTTTAATGGAAAACTAATAGTATGATTAAGCGCGATCTGTCAATATTAATCATGACCGCATGAGTCACGACTAGAGATTTTCCGGGAATTTTGACGTCAATTAATATCATCACAGTTACTTAAGACTTCGTAGTGAATTATGTAAGTATTTGAGTCATACGAATATGTAAATCTTCGCCAGGAATCGCCTAAACTGCTTCAACAACAATCAATGTCACACAGTGCTTTCTGCCGCTCACCACCTCTGACGAAACAGCTGCCATTAGAGGTATTTCCGAGGAGCCTGAAACACTAGGCCCGGGCATTGTAAGTGTCCAAGTTTTCACTTTATTCAACGTGCTGGTTTTCCACCTGTGCCATAAAAATAACCTCTAACTATAACACTGTTAATTGTGAGTACCTATACGTTAACATGATAACACTTAATCAGTTCAGGTTTCTACTTGACCGCATCAATGACTCTTCGACGTTCGAGCCACTCCACCAGGACTCAGCTATGGCACCATTGTGAACACATAGAAGGCAAGAGACCCATAATTGTGTATAGGATGTTTACAACTGTAATGTGAAAGATTGTGGGCACACCATAAAAAGGTGAATAGAAGAAAGAGAAGCGTTAGCAGGAAGGGATGGAGCCATGTCATGGAGAGAGATATTTCGAAAACCTGGAGGAGGCCTTTACCCATGAAGGGGTTCCGATCAATGGAACTGAAGGAAAGCATATTAGCATATTAACGATAAATGATTGGGAATGAAATGGGCTTTTATTATTCATTATTATTATTATTATTAATGTGAACGAACCTCTTGTGCAAAAGCACTCGCCATTTCTGCTACACATTGCATTTTTGTGTGAAATTTTACACAATGCACCCGAGTCACACGCTCTGGGTGGCTCTTTCGACACCTTGTGTCAAACTTACAAGTCTGTACTCTATACACAATACAACTTTGAGTGCTAAAAATGCGATATGGATAAAATAGTAGCCGAACCAAAAATTTGTATTTAACTCAAATTGGTTTATGAAATTCTCACTGCTAGAGTGCTATCTCTGAAAATAAATATATACATACAAAATATTTTGAATATTTAATATCCAGCCAGGTAGGTAGGCGCTAGTAGGACGCTATTTTCCTTTACCCTACGAGCGAGTGTTAAAAGCGCACATAGACAGTATACAGTCCATTGGTGCACAGCCGGAGTTCGAACCTCAGGGATGAGAGTTGCACGCTGAAGCCACTGCTCGCATTTTTATCAGAGCAGTGGGTGTTAACGCCAATCAATGTGAATAAGGGGCGGTTGTTTGATAAGACCGGAATGTCGGTTCTAATCCTAAATAAACATATCGTTATCTCAGACATGAAGTTTTTAATAAATTGTAATAAAAACATATTTTTAATTTAAAATGCAATCGAAAATTTAATAATAATTAACAAATGTAAAGATCTAATGGCGACGCTTTGTGATCGGTCGAAAGATGTCGTGCCGCGAGTCTGTGATTGGACTAGAGATGCTGTCCAATCACAGCCAAACGACAGGTGTTTCGTAAGCAAATGCTACGGCATTGAAAGTTACTTTGAATTATTCAATAAGTTTTAAATTAATTATTTCTTATAAGTAATTAAGGCCTTACTTCAAATCTAGACGTTAATGAAAGAAACTGCAATTTTTTCTGAATAACGTTCTTGAAATACAATAGTTTTCCCATAAGAGAAAATAGATCAATGTACTCCAACAATCATGAGACATTTTACACAAGGGCTATAACTGCTGCATTTAATACATTGTTTTTTATGGTAATAATTAGTTATTAACAATGTTAACTGACGCAAATGGGACACTAGCAGTCGCGAAAACGCCAATGTTATTGGTACGGAAGGAATACCGCCAGGTTGATCAAACTCAAACTCAAAATAACTTTATTCATAGGTATAGGTTAGTAATAATAATTTATTTATTGCAAGAATATGGTACAAAGTGTTAAGGTGATACAATCGTAAATCGTTCGCATAATCTGCCAATGGCACGCAAATTTGTCTTAAGGAATTTTACATTATTAGTCAAAGTCAATTCTTATATTTACGATATAATATTATACACATTAAATCATTAACCAAGTACACTTATGAACGTCAACAGAAAAAATGTTAAATTAATTTTAAATTTACATTTTTTTTTAATAGAACAGGGGGCAAACGGGCAGGAGGCTGACCTGATGTTAAGTGATACCGCCACCCATGGACACTCTAAAAGCCAGAGGGGGCGAGTGCGTTGCCATCCTTTTAAAAATTGGTACGCTCTTTTCTTAAAGGACCCTGAGTCGAATTGGTTCGGAAATACTTCAGTGGGCAGCTGGTTCCACATAGTGGTGGTGTGCGGCAAAAACTGCCTTGAAAAACGCTCAGTTGTGGACCGGCGGACGTCCGATTTACTACCAGTTCGCTAGTTAAGGACGTAGAGGGGACAAGAAGAACTGGCTAGAAACTCCACCACTCTTTTCAATTGCAATGAAACCTACCCAATGACCTACGGAGGAAAAATGTTGTCTCCTTGCCTCCAACCTGAAGGGAGGATCCTTGACCTTGGAATCATGCTGTTGGCTTTAAGGGCCAGTTCAGGCTGTTTTGGCGCAGTAGCCGAGATGGGATTTTTCCCCTGACCCCCGTAGGGCATCGAACCTCGGAATGGGCTGTCGCGGGGTGGTTAAACGCCTGAAATGCAGGACGAAAGCTCTCTGAAGTGAGCGAAGTGCGAAGCAAAGGTGTGTTCCGCGGTGTAGGCGGTTTTTTACCCTAATCTGATTTTGCCGCGACTATTAATTAATTTGTCATTTGCTACGGTGATTGGATCATCCGGATCCAAGTCCTACGGGCCTTTTTTGTCGGGAAGTCCCCGTAGTTGATGAGAGGTTGCATATATCCTTAGCGGTCGGAATAATTTTATTAGCGCATTTAATTGTGACGTCATCGTATATAGCCTCGGATTGTAGGTTTGAAATATATTAGAAATCGGGCAGTTTTCCGAGTTTCTTCGACTTAATGACGCGAAACGAAGTATCCAACAACACGAGATAAATAGCAGATTCAGAATAATTAATTAATTATTCTGAATTTAAAATTATTAATCACGCATTTAATGCGATTATCTGTTTAGTTCGAATAACGTTCAAGGAGCGCTGCTCACGTTTTCTACAATTTTTTTTTTAATTTGTATTTTAATACAAATTTTATTCAAATTTTAAAAACCAAACTGATATTTATGAAACTTGGCCCGTGCCTAGTGTAATATTTCGATATAACTTAGTTCCCGATAAATTTGTAGACATACATTCATGAAAAGCACATATGCTGAGAAACTTGATCATCATTCACAAATATTAACCATGGCATCTGGAGACACAGGGATACAGCCCCTAGTGTGGGCCAGCGCATATATTTGTAATTAAAAAAAAATACAAAGTGTAGCTTTTGTCGGTTAAGACTAGGAGTTAAACAACGGCTTGTCCTATTACGTAAGTCTAATTGAAAAACACGTTTAACAGTACTATAAAATAATTTCAATTACCAAGGCGGCATAAACTAGTAGAACAATGATTCTTCGTCGAATCGAAACAAGTGAAGTCCGATTTTACGATGAAACAAAACTTCAAGTAATTGTATGAATTAACTTTGAGTAAGATTCAGAGTCGACTCATCTACCCATGTGGTTGCCCAGGGAGGTGTGTTCGGGCCTAATAGTCTTATAGTCTTTGCATTTGGAAAAAAACGTAGTATTAAGGACCTATCTGGTCGCGCAACTCCATAAAAGAACATTGTTTCTTTCCATTTTTCGTCATCGTTTCTTGAAGAAAAAATATATGGTGGAGTTGAGTAGTTTATGTATGCATTTTGAAAGATCGATACACGATTTAAAGAACTTAGCTCGATAGAAAAAACTCCAAACATAGCCAACTTTGACACTTTGAATTCATTTTATGACGAAAATGTATATAGAACATGATTTTGAAATTTACACGATATATTTTATCGCAAGCCAAGTAATCCATTTCAGAAAAAAATTGATAAAATTACATTAAATAACTAATTGTTATTACGGGCCGGCGCGCCCCAGTTGCAGTGCTCCGGTTCTCCACTGCGCCCCGCACCCCGAGACATTGACACAGCAACTCGTGCTGGGATAGGGCCTTAATTCTGTACAAACATTACCTGTCCACATCGTACCCCTAACTTTTCTACTAACTGATGTGAAACTGATACAAAATTATCGTAATACATGTGCACTTTTTATTTTTCATGTGGCCTTTTTTAAAATATTGTCCTGATCACTGTTTACATATGTTTGTTTTTTCTCACAGTGGTTGCCTGGAAGAGATCGCTCGAAAGCGATAAGGCCGTCAGCCCTCCTTCATTTAATTAAGTCAATATTATTGATTGATACTCGGGCTTCGTTTCGATTGTATTACAATCACTTATGTAGAACAATAAACTAACAGTTAAAGATTATTTATGGCATTAAACCCCAACACATCGAACCTCGGTCTATAAATACTTGAATTAAAAACTCCTTCGGATTTTGTATACATTGTCATTGTCATTGTAATTATTTCAGTCGCAGTTCCAGCGGAGTGAGTAAATGGAAATAGTACACATTAATATTACATATATTAGAGATAGTACACACTGAGTTTTATTTTTGAAATCTATTTTTACCCTCAACAGTCTATAACACGTTACGTATATATAAAACATTGAAGGAAACCAGCTTTAGATTTGTGTATAAGTACCATAGATAAGTACTTCTATTTTTAGTATGGTAACTCTTTTTAAAATTACACGTTTCGAAGCACACAAATTGCATGAATCACCGCGATGATTGTTTTACATGCTAGTTGAATAATAGCAAATAACACAAGGACAAAACATTGTTGTTATAGTACATTATAAAAATATATGTACATAACGGATCTTGTTCTTTAGTATAATTAGCATCAAAATAAAAAGATCTTTAGCCCGCACACGCTTCTCCAAGGGGCTCTTTGGGGCGTAGTGTCTACTTAAGGGGCACCCCAGGCACACGTCCGACCACAATACTTCTACGGCTAATTGCATGGTATTGAAACGTATTTCATGCTGAATACGATGATAATGCAGTGCTCTATGTATCATAATATTTAGGCATATGTATTATATAAAATTCTCGTGTCACAATATTCGTTCCCACACTCTTTCGAAACGGCTTGACCGATTCTTATGAAATTTTTAATGCATATTCAGTAACTTTGAGAATCGGCTACTATCTATCTTTCAAACCCCTAAGTGATAAGGGGTGTCACTCCGATAAAAAAAAAATTGTTTTTATTTTTTTATGATACAGCATACAAAAATACAATACAACCCTACATTTTCACCTCTCTACGATCAACCCCTATTTTCATTTGTTATTTAAGAACTTATAACTTAACTCTGAGGTTTATATATAGAGAAAAATCTAAAAACATTTTATTCCTCAAAACCGAACAGTCTCTGGGGTAGCATAGCAAAATGTTCCATGTTGGTATGTACTAAAGAGGTAGGCTAAGTAAAATCACATTAAAGAGAAACGAAGTTCACGGGGGCAGCTAGTACCTAGGTATATAAAAATCTAAAGCGCGAACCTCTGTGTAATAAGTAATAAACTAAACATACCTAAATATAAAACAAAAATATAGCGCTTAAATTTAATACAATACCAGTCATGAGCTATTCAGACGCTTTATATAGCTAATATTAAGTACTCCAAAAACCCAAGTGATTGGATCAAGAAAGTAGTTCAATGACTCAGAAGACCTTTATAAAATAAATACCTTAAGTTGACGCGGATTTTTGTGATTCATGCTTGCAGTCTTAGGTGCCGTCATACTATGCAATACATATTATCATAACTATGCCAAAAGTCGATGTCGATTTTAATACAAAGTTTAAAAACTCCAAAACATTCAATACTTTACAAAATAATCAACTTTGTCAAAGTCAAAATAATCAATACGCTATTTAAAGTCATAATGTAAGTAGACAAACATATATCTAACTTCAAATATATAAGACCCGTCTTCCGCATAAGGGTTTTAAGAAAGTCATTAATTTACTTTAAGTGGTCATTACAAGGTCAGTAAAGGAACTGTCAATTAAACAACAATTAAAATTAGTAGCTTAGCTCTTTATGTGGCTAACCGACAATGCTAAAGGCCAGACTTACCAAATAAAAGAATTCCGATTACAATAAGCACAAATCAGCCCTCCAGGGCGTCACTCAATCAACAGAGCACATGTCACAGAAACACGCACATAATCAAGCGCACGATACGACAAACGGCGCGACACAACTATCGCGCACGATGGTTCGGCGCGGATTGCGGAATGAGCTTCGCTTAATCTCTACAACTCTAGAAAAACAATCAGCGCTTTATGTTATGCGCTTAGCAAACGTTTAGTTTAGACTCAATATTATAATCTACGACTTTATAGGGAAATAAAAACTTATTTATCATTTAACAATTATAACAAAATATACTATCAACGCATAGGACCTTAAAGTATAAATATAAAGTACTGTTACATAATTTTTATAAATAATAATTACACAGCAAAATTGACTAGTTAGATAAAATATTGGTGTGAACTAAATAATAATAGCGAACTTCAAAATCAAACGACAAATTAAGTATAGGTTTGTATTGATATATTCACATTTAAATAAATTAATTATAACAACTTGAATATTTATATAAAAACTTACGAAAATCAAAATGTCTCTTAGATACAGCTTTAGCTTAAACACTTACTTACTTCAAGCGCTGCGACGCTTAATGCATTTACACAGATCGCTTGCGCCTCACCCCGCGCGCATGCGTTGATGCGTTCCATGAAGTTTGTTTTCAATTCAATACTAATGGCGCGTAAATTCTAATCAGATTAGTTATGAACGGAAACCTCTTTATTTTAAGCATTTATGGTGTGTGGCCCACACACCATAAATGCTTGCATAATGCACCACACTTGAGATCAAAGTAATATTGTTACTATTCAAATCGTCGTAATGCATCAGCGATTTTACATACGTCAATCAATATCTAATAACAATAGATATTTTCGTCGGTTCATTACTTTTTATTTCAATCTAAGCCCATAACATATCTATGTAAATGTATATAATATTACCACTATACTTTAGGAACCGTAAATCGATATTTTGTATAGCTATATATTAAGCGCTCCATGGGGGGATTTTGGAGCTGAAATCCAGCAATAGAAGTGGTACAGGAAAGGGAGCGGTAGAAGTTTCTCGTATTGGAGATGAAGACATTAAATTTAGGGTCTTATGAACAGCGAAGTGACTGTAGGTGAGCGAAAATTAAATTATAATTTTAGTATTAGTCAAAACCGTTTACGACGACATCGTTTAGAACAACATACCGGTTATATTGACCAAAATCAACGGTCCCGGCTGAATTCTATTGTATTAGGTTTTTAATAACAACGTCATCGGCTGTTACGGCTATCGGTGCTTACGACGAAATATGAGTAGTAGTTAGACAATCTAATTCTTGAAACTCCTACTCATAAAACTGAATTATAGCACTCCTCCTTTACTGAGCAAAGTATCCTGCTTTGGAATTCCCTACCAATTGATATCAGACGAGCTCAGTCTTTAAATTTATTTGAAAATCTCCTTTTTGATCATTTTTCTTCTGCCTCGTAATTAGCTACTACTTATATTATATTAATTGTTACTCAATTAACGATTGGATTAGCTTTTACATTTTTGTTTATACATATTATTATTTAATTGTTGCTTTAGATTTTATTTTATTTAATTTTAGTTATAAGTTCATGTTTTTTTTTTGTTAAATAATTATGCATTTCTTGTGCTTTACCCTCTGTAGGTGTTTCTTTTGTCATTGTTCCATATTAGTGTTGCCTGGAAGACATCGCTTGTTAACGATAAGGCCGCCCGTTGCCTAATAACTTATATAACCTGGATTTTTAAATCTATGATTTTGTATATTATGGTAACGAAGTGTAAATAAATAAATAGTCACTTCGATGTCGTTATAACAGATTTTGACGTAGGTAATTCATTTGTTTTTCGTTTATTATATTATTAATTCGTTCCCGCGAGATATGTACGAGTACGAGATACGAATTAAATGCATACAAATTGGACAAGATCTGAAGTAAACTTAGTATTTATAAGTGTTATTAAGGTAGCTGGAATTAAAATTAAATACAACTGTTTAATTAGTCTTCCTCCAATTAATTCTCATACGAAATCAGATTTAATTTATTCGTTGTTTTTATACGCATTCCTTGATGCGGTTTTGTGTTGTTCTCACAGGTGAAACCTGTACGCAGACCGCAAGTATGGTGTTATATTATATTCGATTAGTTATGTCACTTATAAAGCCTCTGCCTGTTGGCTGTTACAAATACAACTAGGTTTTCTGTGTTGATAAAATTTCCTCTCATCCTTGAGATCGTAGGTTCTATCCCCGGCTGTGCTCTAGACTTTCTGTCTATGTGCGCGTTTAACATTCGCTCGAACGGTGAAGGAAAACGTAAGGTGACTGGCTAGCCTTAGACCCAAAAACGGCGTGTGTCAGGCAGGTGAGTGTTGCCTATTAGATGGGCTAAGGCCCTTGACAGTACTGACAATATTTAACATAATATGTGTCTATATTATATAACATACATTGAAGCTCTTTTGTCTACTACGATGGAGGAAGTAGTCACAATATGTATGTAAATATAATAACCGCTTTGTTACGGTCATTACTCAAGCGATCACGTGCGCGATAGGAGCGGCTAAAGTACTGTAACAATACTATTGTAAAAAATACATAATTGGATGGGTATACTGCTCTCCAGGCAGATTCAGAATTGGTTCTCTGTTGAGAATGGATATACAGAAGACACAACACCCAAAATTCTTTATAAAGATTTAACGATTCCGTGAAAAGCCAAAAAATCTTGTACATTATTTGTTTATTCAATTATTCACCACATTATAAGTAATACTATATCTACAGTATACACAAGATATATTTTCTAAAATATATGACAATTATGGTTATTGATTGAGCAGTGTTGGTGTAGTGGCTTCAGCGTGCTACTCTCATACCTGAGGTCGTAGGTTCGATCCCCGGCACCAATGGACTTTCTTTCTATGTGCGCATTTCACATTTGCTCGAACGGTGAAGGAAAACATTGTGAGGAAATCGACATGTCTTAGACCCAAAAAGTCGATGACGTGTGTCAGGCATTGGTGGCTGATTACCTACTTGCCTATTAGATTTAAAAATGATCATGAAACAGATTCAGAAATCTGAGGGCAAGACCTAAAGAGGTTGAAGCCACTGATTTATTTTATTTTAACAATAATTTAGACCAAAATGTATTCCCTTGCTGTATTCCAAACCCCTCGGACACGGTGTGTTAACAAATGCAAATTTTTTCCAGGCTTAACGCCTCACTAACCTATTGCCGTAACTGCACAACAGTTATAATATGGTCTGTTTACGTTTTTTAGAAATAGATTTTTAAAAGTGTCAACTGATTTATATTGATGACTTAATAAATATAAATGAAATATTGTATACACATATTGATGTGGTTTGAACAGTTGCAAGTGTGTTGAGTTCCAAGCTGAAGCAGCATGAGCAAATGTTTGATACCAACAAGTATTCTAACAGCTAACACATATACATATGACTATGACAATAATTTGAGTATTGGAATCTGTGGACGTTATTGACATTTGACATTTGACATTTGTCTGATATAAAATTTATTTTAAAACGAATAATATATAATATAAGTATTATAATGTAATATTAAGAATCTTAATCATTAAACTAAATACTATTTAAAGTGCTTTAGTTACCGACCTTGTCTGAAGAGACGAATTGTCTCTTCTCTTTTTAAAATAATATCAACACTTATTATATTTCTTCATACTTTTTATTGACACATACTGTTAGAAGATAAGAAAGAACGAAAGAAAACCACTTTATTACACATAATAAAAAAGGATGTATAGAACGGCATATTAAGAAAGCGTAAAAGAAATAATACCCGATAAATTTGTTCCATGTATATCGTGACTCCCACGGTGACGAGGAAATGCAACTAGATTCCTTCCTTTTACATAATTACTTTCCAATATTATATCCTGTTAATATTAGATCATTTTATGTAAAGTACTTTTACTTATGTGTAATGTCTTAAGTAATTTATTGAACAGAATTCACGAAAGCATACACCAATGGATATTGTATCAGGAATTCATTCCCGAACTTTTTTACTGTTATTATAGCAAGTCAAGCAGAATGGGAGAATTCCATATTCCATACAAAACGTTTTATATGAAAATTTCGTTCAACGAGAACATTAGTGAAGTTATACTTCTTTAGGCGCGTAATGAAAATTGATGAGAGTGAAATTTTACGATGCGCGCGTACCGTGACACAAAATTAACAGAATGAAGTTGCCCACTAACGAATTCTTTTTAAACCAGCCGGGCGCCGAGCGTAGACATTATACAAGTAAAAAGAAATAGAATATGCGTGAAGTTAGCAGCTATGCCAAGAATTTTGAATGACCATAATGAACTTTGTATTACCTTTTAAACAAATAAAGGAGTTTTAATTATTTTTTCAAAGAAATTTAGCAATGCTTTTTCACAAAGACCTATTGTTACTAAGTTAAAAGGTTATGAAACTTACCTAGTTACGAAATTAAATGAATAATATAATAAAATAATAAATAATAATAATTAATATTATTAATATTAATTAATAATTGAATAATATACTAAATATTAAATACTATTAAATTATTAACGTTAAATATTAATTATTTAATATTTTAAAAAAATAAAGAAAGCCAAAGAAGTATAACTTGTTACGCGCGTACATAAGTACACGCACCCTTTTTTTGTAAATCATATTTCATATTAATTTATGCAAAAAGTACATAATTTTTTGTTTAATATGATATTTTTAGTTGAAACTAAACGTTACACGTTACACGTTGTCCCGACAACATTTCAATGTTGTCGGGACATCGTGTAATAAATCGCTCATTCTGCGCCGCATCTATCTCTCTTCGACTCGATTGGCCTATGCGTCCGAGGATTCACTTCTTCTTTGTATCCATACAAAATACTGATAATTGAATAAAAATGATTCCATTTTATTCATAAAGTACTTTAATGCAATCATTTCATCAATGTTTTGTTATGACGTTGTCACGTTAAACTATCGTCCGTAAACCTAATTTACAGACAACTATGTTTTTCTTGTGTTGAAATTTGGAAATAATATAAAAATAAAAAAAAGAATTTCTAAACGCACGTGAGCCTGGCTTTGAGTGTGTCCCATTGTGTATAACATCAGGTGAGCCTTCTGCCCGTTTGACCTCTGTTCTATAAGAAAACAGTAGTTGTAGTTACAAAACTCCACAATACAAAACAGAAGTTAATGAGGTAAGTCACGGGTATAAATTCTTGTGCGATACGAAGCGTGACCGGTGACTAAGGCTCACGTTGGCCGTGAACATGTACTATTCTTTGTTCTACACGTGAAATATTGTATTTTATCGGAGAGGTTGTTAAATCATAATCACCACGTTTCCAGGCATTCGTGCGATTTCACTAGTGGAATGTCCAAAGGACTTAAGTGCGTAAATACGTGCGTACCAAGTACACATGTCAGAAGTGAAACTTCTTTGTAAATTAATTATTACTAAGGTAAAAGCCCCAATAGATGATCATGTACCAGTATATGATCACTCCATATATTTGTATCTATATTCACACAGTATACGTGCTAATGATAATTAATATAAATAAATAAAAAATCTGCGTTTACTGCTCAAGACGTTATGCGACAGAATTGACATCTAAAGTTCTAATATGTAACTTCTAAACGAATACATCAACCAATAGCGTGTATTTTTTCTCGATCTCCCTTAATCTCTCTCTCAATCTTTCTCACTATAGCTCTCTCCCACCTCTCGCTCCATGGCACTGTGCGTGGCGCGACATTCGCGCTATCTCACTCTCTCTCTCGATCTTTCTCACTTGCTTGCTCCCTACTCTCGCTCACGCTACGTTCGCCCTTTCAAACTCTCTCTCAATCGGTCTCAATCGCTCTCTCTCTCTCTGCATATATTCGTGACGCTATTATTATTATTATTGCGTTTCATCCGTAAAAAATTTAGTCGTAGTGAGAAAAAACATTCTTCACGCCTTGGCCACGGCGGCTTCATCCTTGAGGGAGAAGTTTGGTACTCCGTACACTTCGATGGGATGTCCAACGCGGCTGGGGCACCGGGCCAATATATTTACGACCTTTAAAGAAAAAACTGTTTAACCGGATTGAAGTTATGTATTATTATAAATTTACAACTATTTAACATAATTTTAAATTTATCCGACGTTTCGCGTGCTTTACAGCGTGCGTGGTCACGGTGACTGAAGACAAAAGATGTTGGATGTCAAAAAGTATCACAGCTGTAGAGAAAGTTTCCTTATCTGTATTTATTACCCCGGAGTTGGTATCGACTACTTCTTTAAATGTGTAAAGGTTATGTAAATCAAAGACAATACTATATTTACGACCTCTTCAAACGTTGTGCAAATCCCATTCCAACGAATTTAATTGAATTACCAAAGAAGGTAATATAAGCTAAGTAAATCTTAGTGATATTAGTCTGTACTACTTATGAAAGTCAACTACCGGTTCTCTAATCAAGGGCGTAACACCAAGAGTGGCTATTAATTATCTTGACACTCTTTTTATGAGTGCGTGCGTACGAGCTAAGTACAAGACATTTTGTTACAGCAGTTTTTGCCATGCACCACCGCTATATGGAACCAAGAAAAGAGAGTACCAATTCTTAAAAGGGCGGACGGACTTGCGAGCCCTTCGTCAATGTCTTCCGACATTCCGTCACTTAACACCAGGTCAGCAGTCCTACCCCATGTTATATAAAAAACATGAAAAATATTATTTGAAAATGTAAGTGTTATGGGAATTCAATTCATTCAATGTATGGGGCCACGAAATCTGATGTTAGTACGCGTACCAGGCATTTTATAAACTTTTTGTTAAAGAAATAGATGGAAAAGATCTCCCAGAGACCAAACATGAAGTTACATATTACACTCACTCATTCGCTCACATGCACCCACACACTCACATGGACCCACACATTCACTCATGCACTCACGTGTGTTTTGTTAAAAAAAATTGGGAGTTTTTGAAAACAGTATATGAAAATTTCAAAAAAGGAATTCAAAAACAAAAGAAAGTTGTAATGGAATGATGTTACTTAAAAGGGTTCCCAAATCTTAAACACATTTTTATTTTACCTTATTCTCACACAGGACAGTTTCTGTTTAACCCGTGTAGTCTTGCAAAAAGAAAAAGTTTCGAGCAATGAAAAACTTTTCCTTCCGGAACCGGAAGCATAAATAAAAAGTAATTATTTTCAAAGATCGAACTTCAAAGAAATCGAATTTTGTATCACGTAACGTTACATAATTCACTCGGTTTCACAAGTTCAAGTTTCAATGAAATACCGGACGCGTGCGCATGTGTTTTACTATCCGAATGTAAAATTTCACACAATCTCAATTTTAACTTAAGTATACTTACTTAACGAGTTAATAAATAAAGATATGGTCTATTCACTTTAAATAAGCTGGCCCTAAATAGATTTGGTTTCTTCGTTGATATTGTTGTTCTTAATGGAGGAAGAAGCTCTCCATTAAAAACCTCTTCCATTAAGAGGTAAAAGCCCGCGTATCAGCAGGGTGCGAACCTTCACACCACCCGCACGGGGCATAGCTCCGAATGGGCCTAAGCACAACAACAACAAGTACAACGAGAAACAAATTTCATTATATTTGAACCAGTATACCTGACTGACCGATCATCAAAACTCTAATGCACTTTTAGCAGACATAGGAACTTAGGTTTAAAGACTTTATTTTCTCAAAAAGACAAAAATGTCACTTACAGAAGAACTTCAATCTTATGATTAGTGCTTAGTGTAGTTTTATTGTAGTGTTCAATTAAATATCTATTAATTGTATTCAATTAGATTGTTTAGTGCGATTGCTAAGTCAATCTATTTATTTAAAACACATTTTTTTATTAATATGGTCAGTATAAGATCTTGTTAGGTTAGCATAATAACTTAAGACAGAAAGTCCCTTAAGTGGTACAGAATAAATTGACCGACTTACTCGTAGTATTACATATCACAACTTTTTACGGTAGAAGAACTGCGTGGCGAGAATTAAGTTTGGTTGCGGTTGTTGTATGGATATGTTCAAATCACTTTGAAGCTGGGTATCAACTTTAATTGTTTAAAACATGAGCTTATAACTAAAATAACATTAGGGGTAGTGAGGTTGCGACGCTGGATTAACAAAAAACTAACTTGGTTTATCTAAGTGTGCATAAATCTAAATTATACTTATGTTATTGGACATTATCGGAAACGGGAATGTTTAAATACAATTTATGAGCGTGGTAAAAAGTAAATATACATGTAACTAATATTAGGTTACATAACTCGAGACTTTGTCTTTTTAATAATAATAATAATTTATTGCAAGAATATGGTACAAAAATGTGAAAGGTGGTACAATCGTAAGTTCGCATATTCTGCCACACACAATGGCGCACAAATTTGACATTTTACATTATTAGTCATATGAATTTGTCAATTCTTATATAATTTGTATCGTTCATATCATATCATACGTTTCTCAATTTATATCAACTACAGTGTCTCACGCAAATAATCATTTATTGAATAATACATTTTTTCCAAAAGTAATAACCAAGAAGATCTTTTAATTCTTTTGGTAAATTATTGTAAACCTTAATTGCCAACCAAAACGTGTGTTTCCTAAACAGTTCCAGATAGATTTTTGGCACAGCCAATTTCTCCCCATGTCTACTTCTTACTCCGAATTTTACATTCGACTTAAAAAATACATTTACATTTTACAAGTTTAGTACATAATGCAAAAATAATTCGTTATTAAACAGTAAACTTCCAAGTGGCCTTTTCAAGTGTCACTTGGAAGGTCATTCCCCCATCTTAATAGTATTTCTCCCATAACATCCGCATATTTGTTATTTGTTATCCAAGCACGTGGCAAAAGGAGCCATTTCCTTTCGGCAGAGCCTCATCACAGGATGCCGAGCCGTTTATGGTCAAATTATCTATTTGTATTGAAGGACGCGGTGTTGATGTGTTTTGAATAAAGAGCTTGTATTTTCTTTTATCTCAATCATTATAAAGTTTTTTTTAATATAACAGGGGTAGGAGGCTCACCTGATGTTAAGTGACATTGACACTCACATTGCTCGCAACTGCGTTGCCGGCCTTTTATAAGTAAATTGAAACCAAAAACCTAGGAACTTAAAATGTTTTGTGGTAAAAATTATTACATATATCTAAAAACATATACATTCATTAAAGAACAAAAAGGCTAATATTGAAGATGAACTTAGTATGTAGTAGATAAGTAAAATAAAATTTCATTTAGTAATAAGAAATTTCAAATTTTGATTTACTGACTGAATTTGAGGATGTATTTAGACAAAGTTATATCTAATATATAAAATTCTCGTGTCACAGTTTTCGTTGCCATACTCCTCCAAAACGGCTCGACCGATTCTCATGAAATTTTGTGTGCATATTAGGTATGTCTGAGAATCGGACAAAATCTATTTATCATCCCCCTAAATGTATTTTTTTTATTTTTAGATATTTTTTTCTGTTTTTATTTTTTTATGATACAGCATTAAAAAATACATACAACCCCTAACTTTCACCCCTCTACGATCAACCCCTATTTTTTTATTATAAATTATATACATGGCAAAACGACGTTTGCCCGGTCAGCTAGTTATAGTATAACATTTCTTACACAGTATCTGTATCAAATTTTGCTCTCTATGCCTCAGTGGATAAGGTTTACATTGATTCCTGGGTGTCCCAAAAAAATCCATAACCCCAAGCCGGCCGGTCACCGTGGGGTCCACCGACCACCACCCTCCAACAAAAGTTCAGATGAAGACACCTAACAATAAGTGCCCTCCCTCACCGGGACGCCATGGCGACGTGGCCAGCGACGTTACCACTGCTACGACTGGCGTTTCTGAGTCGCCAAATCGCGTCGCCAATGCAATCAGTTCTGTCTCGACTCAAAAATCAAAATCAAAACAAAATTTAATTAAATGATCAATAACATTATAATAAAATAATAATAATTATTTTATTTAATCTTTTTAAATCAAATTTTAAAATCATTATTATGTAAAATATTTATAATTAGGAGAGCACGAGCCTAACAATTTCTTTCAGGATAACTAAGTAAAAAACATAATTAAGAGCCTATGAAAAAGCAAAAAGAGTGCTATAGTGTGCTAATTCGCCAGGTAGCCAGCGTCGCCAGTCGCCGCATGCGGAGCGGTCGACTCTGGTTAGGCTGGCTACTTGGCGACGTCGCCAGTCGGTAGCCAAGTGAGTTAGCCGGCATACATCTTAATATGTATTATGAACTAGTTCGGAACGTGGCCAGCGACGTCGCCATGGCGTCCCGGTGAGGCAGGGCACTAAGTGTGTTATAACAAAACTAAAACTTATATGTAAATATTGTAGAATTAAATTTATTTCCAACACACAAATATACAGTTCTTACAACTAAAGTTTGGTCCCTGTGGCAGTGTACCTTTAACGCTGGCAGCATTTCCTCGCTGTATTGCGATACTTATTCGTTGAGCGAGGAAAGCGCCAGCTCTGGGGTCACCGCTACTATTGACCACGCGCCATCTTAAATCTTTGAAACCCCACGGCCCAAGAGTCTTTACTTCAAAGGAAACAAATGAATGAGCTGATTTTCCGCCTGTTCTGCGCCCGTACAAAAGCTTTTGTACTTGTCCGAGGCAAGTAAGAGCGGGCTATGTAATTGTTATTATATAGTGTATGTTAATTATTATTTATTAACTCCTGGGTAATTAATACAGTGAGCAGTTGCTATTGAGAATGTAATCATTTTTAATGACAAACATAATCGTGACAATACATTGTATACTTAAAATCATAATATATTTCAGAGAAGACATTGCAATGACAATTCATTCTATTGTCAAGCTTATGACCTTCTATTAAGATTGAGATTCTCATATTACAGTCACCATCCACATACCATAACGGCGCCCTGCGGCCGTGAGCTGATGTTCCATTGTCTTCTTGTAAACACCTCTTTGATGAACGGTATACGATAAATCGTTCACCTATTTCTCTCATTTCTCTGACATTGCGTTATTAAAGCGTTTCTGTTTACTATTTTATAAGTTTTAACAATCTAAGGGATTTTTTAAAATTTTTGTCTATTAATAAACTTACTTTTTCGTTTGACAATCTTTACGCGTTACTTAAGCCAGAATAAAAAATGTGTCAGGTGGGTCAGAGGCTCATCTGATGGTTAGTGATACCGCCGCCCATAGACCCCTCAATGCCAGAGGGCTCGCGAGTACTAAGAATTGGTACGTTCTTTTCTTGAAGGACCCCAAGTCGAATTGGTTGGTTATTGAAGCTATAATCTATATAATTATATTAACCGCATTATTTATTCTTCATTTATAACGTATTGTAAAAAATTCTGCATTGTGAAGGTCAGAAACGTGTTTATTTATGTAATTTTTATTGCCTAATTAGAGTGATTATTCTCGATATAACGGTGATAAGTCTGGCATTGGTATATGATAACTCCGCCACTATGGCATCAAGAATACCGCACTGAATCTTCTGACTTCCTATTTACACGGAAGAACTCAGAAGGTTGAAGTGAATGGTAAGAGGTCCTCTGGGTCGGCAGTAGATATGGGGGTACCACAGGGCTCAATTCTTGGCCCTTTCCTCTTTCTTGTTTATATAAATGATCTACCTTTCATGGTAGAGAGAAAACATCAGATAGTTTTGTTTGCTGATGACACGTCCTTGGTTTTTTAAAATCAAACGACAAATAACAAATTTTGACGATGTGAACAATGCTCTGTCTTCGATTGTCCATTGGTTTAGTATGAATAACCTTCTACTTAATGCAAAAAAGACAAAATGCATTAAATTTTGTGCAAAAAATGCAAGGGTTATGGATACTAGACCAATTATAAACGGTGAGGAATTGAATCTGGATGATACAACTGTATTACTCGGAATCACCAGGGATTCAAAACTTCAGTGGTCCCCTCATATTAACGGATTGGCGAAGAGACTTAGTTCTGCAGCCTACGCGGTTAAAAAAATTCGCTCACTAACTGATGTCGATACAGCTAGACTTGTTTATTTTAGTTACTTTCATAGCTTAATGACTTATGGCTTATTATTATGGGGTCATGCTGCTGATGTCGAAACTATTTTCATCCTGCAGAAGAGGGCTATTCGTGCAATCTATAATTTAAAATGTAGGGAATCTCTTAGTGATAAATTCAAGGAAATTAATATACTTACCTTTCCCTCGCAATATATTTATGAAAATATTATGTATGTATACAAAAATAGTGATAAGTTTACTAGAATAGAACATACGCACAATGTTAATACACGGAACAAACGCAGGCTGCAATTTCCCCGTACTAGACTATCTAAAGTTAGTAATTCTTTTTTGGGGAAAGGGATAGTCTTCTTTAATAAAATCCCAGAGGCTCTTTTATCACTGCCTTTCAATAAATTTAAGAAATGTATTAAAGAAAAGCTGTGTAAAAAGGCTTACTATAAAGTCAACGATTATCTAGTTGATAAAAGGGCCTGGGACTAGTGCTAGACAGGCTACTTCTAATTAATTTGCGATATTTGTTTTAAATAAGTGTTGTTTGATGATTTGCTGTTTTGAAAGAGTACCGAGAGTTTTTTACGCCGGCTTTTTCTCTCGGCCTACACCCTCTGTCTTCTTTGCCGATGAGTAGGGATGCCTTCAAATTGAATGACGTGGAATAAGTGATACATGTATCTTATGTTCCATAATAGACATATTTTTTTTTTTTTATTTTTTTTATGAGCGACTTTGTTAAGTTTTATCAAAAATAGGTGTTCCACGTGATTTCACTAGCAGGGCTAAGCAGTATTTCACTGAGGTACAACGTACTACTGCTCACATCTCTGGGCTGGTGCTCCCAAATACCAGCTTCTTCTTTTAGACTAAATTCAGCAAAGGCCTTGTCGAATTGTCAATCTCCAACGTATTACTGATTGGCTTGATTATCTCTCTCTGACGTTTATATGCGTTTTCTTATATTGTACTATGGAGAGTATTCTGAAGATTTGTTTGGGTTGATCTCTGCCTCGTTTCAGCACCATACGAGCCGCATTAACTCCAGATTTCATCTTTTCGTCCGCTTCAGTAGGCATTTTCTTTTGCAAACTAGTGGAATTGACTTCTGGTAGGGGTCATCCCAGGGACATACGACCTCCAACTGTTTAAAAAAGAGCATACTCCTGTCTCAAAATACGGTAACGCACGTACTAAAATGGGAGCCCATGGGCTGTGACGGCTGTAGTAGTACATAGACGTAGGCTCGTTTGCCCCCTATTCTATAAAATGTTCTATAGTTTGCCTTATAGACTTTGAAACCCAAAAGATTTCGTTCAATTCGAACCCGTAGTACCTGAGTTTAAACTTTGGCTTTATTTAGTAACAATTTATTTTTTCTTCAAAACATTAAGTTGTAGTCTGTTTAATGTTGAAATGAAATAAAATGAAATGAAATAGTTTATTCTTGCAAGTAGGACTATATAAATCACTTTTACAATGTCTTCCTAAACTAGATGAAGTCGACATTTCCTAACTGACTGCCCTGAGAAGAAATGTCGAAACAAACTCGGGGGTCTTAGTCTCTTTTATAGTCCAGATAATACAATAATAAATTAATAAATTGGTGTAAACAAATGCAGAGTATTTACTGGACTGGTCTTTGGAAGAAAGAACCAGATCGATCTGAGCAAGCCTGTGCCAGCAGACGGCAAGCATGCCCCGAATAGCTCATGCAGCTCAACCATTTTTGAGGGAGCTGCACAACCCGGTACACAACAATACCGCCAGTGGCACCATAAAAATATGTGGGGCAACAACTCACTCAGATCGCCAGCCCAAAATAACTATAGACTAAAATGTATCAAATTATAAATCAAGCAAAAGAGTTTACGATATACCCGCATAATGTTTACACTTACAATGGATACAAAATGTATTTTTAAGGTGTACCTTAAAGCAAGGAAAAAATAATGAAATTGAAAAATATAATCGTAATATAAACATTATTCACTTGGCATGTCAAAGTGTAAAATATTGTATGCAAAAGCACAAAACATGTCAGTATTGTAGAAAAAGAAAATGTAAAAAAATGAATATGCACTAAGCACAAACATGTCAATAGAATAAAATAAAATGCATATGCATTCTCAGGCGTCGGGACGTGACGACCCCATCGCCCACTGGTGAAATAACCTGTGACAGAGGTTATTTCATCAGCGCAATCAGTCAACCCCTTCCTAGTGGGAGTGCCATGCTGTTGCCTTCGGGCTTCAGCCAAATGGGCAGGCACGACCGGGGCAGTACCACTGTCTCTCAGAAAACCGGCGTGAAGTGATGCAAAAGGTTCGCCTTCTTGTACTCGCGTTTCGTGCGGTGAGAGAGATTCCCGGAGCCCATCCCCCCCCACACAAGAAATATGAAGGTGCAGAAAAAACAGAATCTACCCCAGGGGGGTACCACACGCGCTCGCGGTGGAGAATCCCCCTCTGGGCGTCCACCACCGGGACACTCAGCACAGGCTGCCCTTCGTATTCTGGGGGGGGCAATTCTGCGCTCTACAAAAATAGTAATCGTCCTCGGGGCAAACGGAGCAATTATACAAAGGCACCCCCGTCCACACTCGCCGTGGACTTCACAAATGTTAGGGGGCTTAATTCTAACATCAACGCTGTCCACTATCATCTAGAGACTGCGAAGCCGGCCTTGCTCTTTCTTACCGAGACTCAGATATCCTCCCCGGCTGATACTTCCCACCTATCCTACCCGGGGTACAAATTGGAACATTCATTTGTGCCGCGGGCTGGAGTTTGCGTGTACGTCAGAGAGGATATCTGTTCTCGTCGCCTCGGGACGCTTGAAGGAAGGGACCTATCTAACCTCTGGCTGCGCGTAGACTGCGATGACCATCCGCGATTCTACGCATGCCTGTATAGGTCCCATAGCGGAAATACCGAAACTGACCGACTCATTGAGCACATCCAAATGGCTACAGATTCCCTGCTCGAAAGGGTTCCTACCGCTGAAATCGTGATACTTGGCGATTTTAACGCCCACCATGCCGATTGGCTCGGCTCTAAAACCACCGATCACGCGGGAAGATCCTTTCACGACTTTGCTTTAGCCTACGACCTGACACAAATGGTCCCTGCGATTACGCGAATACCAGATGTGTATGGTCATAAACCCTCTTTGTTGGACCTTCTGCTGACTTCTCATCCGGAGAACTATCAAGTCTCTGTTGACCCGCCATTGGGTTCATCAGATCATTGTGTGGTCCGGAGTACTGTGCCATCTACGCACCCTTCACGGCCCCGCTTTATGGGTTGTCGCCGTATTTGGCACTATAAGTCAGCAGATTGGGACGGGATGCGGTCTTTCTTTGCGTCCTACCCTTGGGGGCCTATGTTCTTTTCGCCGGAAGCTCCAGATTCCGTCGCCGCCTCTGTCGCCGAAGTGGTTCTGCAGGGCATGGAACTCTTTATTCCATTTTCTGCGGTGCCGATCGGTGGCAAGTCTCAGCCCTGGTTTAAACGTTCTTGCAAGGCGGCCTCGCGTCGAAAGCGAGAATGCTTTGAGGCATGGGCGGAAGCGGCGAAATCTCGTGATGCCAATACCAGCGAACTTAAAAAAGCATATAACTCAGCCTCCAGGTCCTTCAAACGGGAAATCACTAAGGCAAAGTCAGAGCACATTGCCAGATTTGGCGAGAGATTGGCCCAACTCCCATCAGGGACTCGAGCCTTCTGGTCTCTCGCCAAAGCTGTCCAAGGGAATTTTTGTCAGCCCGCCATTCCGCCACTGCACAGGGAGGATGACTCTCTGGCCCACACTGCGAAGGAGAAGGCTGACCTTTTGGGCTGTCTCTTCGCGTCTAACTCGACTTTGGATGACCGAGGGAGATCACCACCGACCATTTCGCGGTGTGATTCTTCGATGCCGGAAATCACATTCCGGCAACGTGCTGTCCGCAAAGCACTATCTTCCTTGGACATTCATAAGTCGAGCGGGCCGGATGGTATCCCCCAATTGTGCTGCGTTCTTGTGCTCCTGAGTTGGCTCCGGTCTTAACGCGCCTTTTCCGGTACCTGTACTCGCTCGGCACTGTCCCGAAGTGCTGGAAGACCGCTTTGATACATCCGATCCCTAAAAAGGCGATCGCTCTGATCCGTCCAACTATCGCCCAATAGCTATAACCTCCTTGTTCTCCAAAATAATGGAATCCATTGTTAATTGCCAGCTCTTGAGGTATCTAGAGGGCCACCAGCTGATTAGCGATTATCAGTACGGCTTTCGTCGTGGTCGTTCGGCTGGTGACCTTCTTGTATACCTTACACATAGATGGGCAGAGGCAATTGAGTCCAAGGGGAGGCGCTAGCGGTTAGTTTGGACATAGCGAAAGCCTTCGATCGGGTGTGGCACAGAGCACTGCTCTCGAAGCTTCCAGCCTATGGGCTTCCCGAGAAATTACGCGATTGGATCTCCAGCTTTCTGGCCGATCGGAGCATCAAGGTCGTCATCGACGGAGCATGTTCCGACCTAAAACCCCAAAAAGCTTGGTGTGCTCAGCAAGGCGAGACGGTACTTCACTCCGGGCCACCGCATGCAACTATATAAAGCGCAAATTCGGCCCCACATGGAGTACTGCTCTCACCTCTGGGCGGGGGCTCCCCAGTACCAGCTCCTTCCACTTGACCGTATACAACGCAGAGCGGTTCGAATCGTCGACGACCAATCCCTCTCCGAGCGGCTTGATCCTTTGGCGTTGCGTAGAGATGTGGGGTCACTCTGCATCTTCTACCGCATTTACCATGGAGAGTGTTCAGAGGAGTTGTTCGGATTAATACCTGCAGCTGAGTTTCATCATCGGACGTCGAGGCAGAATACGAAATTCCACCCGTATCACCTCGACGTCCGACGTTCCACAACTGAGTGTTTTTCAAGGCAGTTTTTGCCGCGCACCACCACTATGTGGAACCAGCTGCCCACTGAAGTATTCCCGAACCAATTCGACTTAGGGTCCTTCAAGAAAAGAGCGTACCAATTCTTAAAAGGCCGGCAACGCACTCGCGAGCCCTCTGGCATTGAGAGTGTCCATGGGCGGCGGTATCACTTAACATCAGGTGAGCCTCCTGCCCGTTTGCCCCCCGTTCTATAAAAAAAAAAAAAAATGCAAAAGCACAAGACATGTCAGATTGTAAATATGTACAACATGCAAAAAAAAAAAGTGAAAGACAGCTTAAAAAAACACAAGCGATAGCTGTATAAGCGAGCAGCTCAATCCCAGGCGTTTCTATCATTTAAATAATCGTATATCCTGTAATATCCTTTAGTTATTAATTTTGATTTAATGAAAAAATTAAATTTCTTAAGGGGAAGTTTACGAACATCCATAGGAAGTTTATTGTAAAAGCGTATACATTGACCCATGAACGAGTTGCTTATTCTATGAAGGCGAGTAGCATGAACTGTTAAATTATTTTTGTTCCTAGTATTTCGGGAGTGAAGATCAGACAATTTGACAAAATCAGGTTCGTTTTTGTGAACATAAAGTAAATTTTCAAAAATATATTGTAAAGTTATGAATTCAATTTCAGATTTCTATTTTTATCTATTAATGTACCTTATTGACTTATGTATTCTGTTTCGTTTTTTTAGCAATGTAATCTGTTTTGGCTTTGTAAATTGTCTAAGTGTTTACCTTTATAATACGTATATGTGTATCTGTTTTAGATTACTAACAAAATGATTTCTTTCTGTCCAAGCCATGCGCATGCTTGAGGAAACCGGCAGATCTTAGACCCAAACAAATGAGCATTATACTGAATCAGACTAAACCAACCAACTAAAAACAATTATGCAATGTTTTTGTTTTTGTATAGCGTTTAGCCTATATTACTATAAACATCGGCGATTTCTGATAGTAAAAAAACTTTTTTCTTTGATATATAAATTCAGTCTTGAGAACACCACTCTCTTATAAGATAAAACCATTGAAATACCGTGATCATATGAAACAGCTTTAAATAACACCTGCATAATACAAAGGAAATGGAATAAGGAAGTTTTGCTCTTAGCGTTCCACTTCGCAATATTTCGTTGTTTCATTGTTTTAGTAACATTTTCCTGTTTTCATTATAGAACTTTGATCTCGGATCAATGACTTCCTTTGTGAAATGTATTTAAATTGGTGCTAAATAAATGTTTTTAAAATAAGCCGATTAATAGAGGCTGTGTGAGACAAGTGATTTTTGTATAACTCTGATACTACGATGGGACAGATGTCGGACACGACAGCATGATCAGGAGAAGACAGCGTTACGTGCTCATACGAGACACGTGTTCAAACCTGCAAATTTTCAAACTAAATGGCGTTTAATTAAATATCCAACTATACCCGATTAGTTTGTGAAAACTTTTAACAGTGAAACATTTTTTTATCTCGTTGTTTGCAATGCTAGTGCTAGTGGGTGTGTTGCCGATGGAAATACCGCTACCGGCAGCCGGTACCTCAAAGAGGTTATCGCGGCAGTGCCTTGGAAAGCGCTGTGTTTTGAAACGCCAGGCTTCCAAATAGAAGGGATGGAATTTTGCATTCTGCCTTGACGTCCGAAGATGGATGAATTCAGCCATAGTTATTAGTGTGAACAATTGCTCATAGCACTGTGACAAATGCGATAGGAGATCCTGAGAAAACCATGACCTCTATCCCAAACGATCAAGCCGATCAGAAAGAGCAGTACACAGGCGGGGATCGAACCTACTTCAGAGATGAGAGTCCCACGCTGAACTACTAGTTCAACACTGTAACTAATACAATTGTATGTCAAAATAGCTCAAGGCTTAGTACCACTTCGATACCGTTGCTGCGTAGGTTTGACCCTAAACCTCTAAATTGCCGCTTTTGTAAACAAGAACCCATTAGAGCGATCAATATTGAAGCGTAGGAAGCCCAATGTTTTTGGCTCTTGCTTCATGACTGGAGTTGATTAATTTTCTATGTAGCATATAGCAATTATTTGTATGTTTGCATATCGTATCTTTATAAAAAAAAATATATATATATATATATATTTTTAGGTACACATACAATTAAGTAAAGGAAAGAGAAATTTTACTAACATAGATTAAACTACATGAACTAACACTAAAATAAATTGTAAGAAGTGTAAACTTTAAATACTGGAAATAAAAGGCTTTTTTTTATATCTTATAAGTGGATTGGAAATGGAGGCGAGGGTGAGAATCAAGTGGAAGAATTTGGAGGAGGTCGTGTACTAATGTTAAACATAATGACATGTACTTGATCGTAATCCTGTTTATGTAGTACTCGAATAAAGGCTATTATTGTGGCTTTTACGTAGTCTTTGGGACACATATTTCAAAATAGTATTTATTTTTACAGACCTATCCCTTGCTACAGATACCGGCAAACGTCTTGAACAAATTTCCTTGCCTGCGTAGAAGCGATTTTTAGGTATCACTGGGAGGAGGGGCGGCGGGAGAGTGACGTGTCAATGGCGTGATTGGTAAATCAGTTGACGTTTGTGTCCCGCGCTGCTCAAACTTTCCCCCACTCCCTTGTTTAATGTTCAAGATGTTTGCCGGTATCTGTACATCAAATCGTATCATAAAAACTTAATTTTAATCACGTAACAATTAAAAAACACAAAGTTTAATGTAATAGTTCTTTTCTATTCTAGATGACATTATAATTTACAAAATATTCTGTAGAATGTATCTCGCTGTCATTTTCATTGTACTCTTTTCAGTCGTATTCTGTATTGCTGATGGTCGCGTCACTGTAAGGTGCTGCCCTCCTAGTGGTATATCTCCACTTTGTTCGGTCTGTAGCTTCTCTTAGCCCAGCTGTTATGGGGAGAACCGTGAGAATCGTGACTTGGGCGCACCATTGGGTTGGTAATCTGCCCATCTGGGCAACGGCAACCACCTTGTCCAGGAAATCTGGTGACGGTGGTGACGGGCGATATGACAAATTAAATTTGAACTCTCCTATAGTGGGAAGCTCCCACGAACTTTGAGTTCATCCAAGATTGATTGTTTAGTTCTTTTAGCAGTCCATGGTCTATTTGTACACTGAACATAAAAACCGGCTGTAGGTATCCCACGATTTAAAAAAAATCATTTGTGATTAACTAGTAGACAAGTAAGTGATCAGCCTCCTGTGCCTGACAGAGGCAGTGGACTTATTGGGTTTATAGAAAGTCGGTTTCCTCATATTTTCCTTTACCGTTCGAGTGACTGTTAAATGCGCACATAGAAAGGAACTCCATTGGTGCACAGCCGGGGATCGAATCTACGACTTCAGGGATGAGAGGCGCACGCTGAAGTCACTAGACCAATCCCACGATTATACTTTCTATGAAACTAACTCGAAATTATTTTTTAAGTCGAACCTACAGTTCCTTTAGCCAAACATAACGTTATATTATTTTGTATATTAACAAGACTCGTTGGTACTTACAGCTATGATAGAAATATTCTCAGTTTTAAAGAAATACCTTTCCTCAGATCTGATGTTATATTTTTGTTTTGCTTACTGTTTTAATTCAATTGTTTTGCACACCGAAAGAATTGGTAAGAACGCTGATCGCTTTTGTGTTTGCGATTGTCATCTTTGCAAACAATGGAAACCTTGAATTACGTAAAATTCAAGTGACCGTAGACCGTTTTTGTTCGAAATAAGGTAAGTAGTTTATGTTACTTAAATAATTTCAGTATTTTCAGTCTTTTTACCGTGCAGTGTTGACTTATTTGTCGTGCGCCTGTCAACCACAGGGTTGTGTGTTTGGATCACGGCGTGTACCAACTCATTTTAATATCTGTGTTTAATACTCGCTTGTACGATGAATAAAGCGATTTCAAGCAAAAAACACTGATTAAAGCTTGGTGAGCTCAGCAAGGCGAGACGGTACTTCACTCCGGGCCACCGCTTGCAACTGTATAAAGCGCAAATTCGGCCCTACATGGAGTACTGTTCTCACCTCTGAGCTAGTACCCAGTACCAGCTCCTTCCACTTGACCGTACCAACGTAGAGCGATTTTTCGACGACCACCTTTCGAGTGGGTTGATCCCTTGGTGTTGCATAGGGATGTTGGGTCTCTGTATTTTCTACCGAATTTTCTATGGTGGGTGTCTATGGGTGGTGGTATCACTTAACATCAGGTGAGCCTCCTGCCCGTTTGCCTGCCTGTTAGATAAAAATAAATCACGTAACAGATACAAAAATCTGATTCCAAGGTCTAGAAGTTGTAGCGTCATTGGTTTATTCTAAAGTTTGCCGAGTGATTTTCAACCTCAATATCCTGCGTTAGAATTTGTGCACCAAATCATGGATTGTATCTGCGCTATCAATATAACAGTAAAAAAGGCTATAGACCTAACGATCCACGACGTGTGTCAGGCATATGAAGATCCTTTGCGAAAAGTAATCAAAGGAAATGATTGAGGCTTGTAAAAACCGTAAAAATTTTACCGTCATTCGATTATTTATTTTAAATATTTAATAAAGCTTGCGAACCACGGGATTTCTTATTCGGGATTTAGTGACTACTTCTGAATATCGTATATGATACATTCCTTCATTAGTAGCGTAATTTTTCAGTAAATAAAAATGTCAGTTATTCTACACGTATGAGAGATGGCAGACGAAACTTGAGCCAGTGTATTAATTGCTCTGAAAATAGATGCGCGTGCGCTCATAAACTTAGCCACCTGGAATAGGGTGGAAATAATGATTATTATTATATAATAGACTACTAGACAACCACTATGGAACCAGCTGCCTACCGAACTATTTCCGAACCAATTCGACTTAGGGTCCTTCAAGAAAAGGAATACCAAATTCTTAAAAGGCCGGCAACGCACTTGCGAGCGCTCTGGCAATGTGAGTGTCCTGAGATGAGCCTCCTGGCTATTTGCCCACAGTTATACCTACTAAAAAAAGTGCGTGCGTACAAAGTACACATGTCAGAAGTGAAAAACATTTATTTTCCAATAGGGCATTGGCAGATACATTTCAGAGGCTTTTACGTAGATTTTAAAATAAGTCTTGTGCCTATCCTCTCGCTCGTTGGTTGCGCCAGGAATCGAACTACGGACAGCTTATATACGTTCAAATTTGTCTAGCCGTTTTAAGAGGAGTTCCGTGACATACACACGTACAGCTTAATTATATTTATATAAAGATATACTAGCCATTCTTTGTTAAATAAATACAACAAGGTTTTAAATAGGAACCAATACTTTAGATAGGCGTTTAAACACTCGAACTACAGCTTTAAACTTTAAAACTATACATACAAGGAGTAGGTATCAAACAATTTTCCGATGTGAAACAGGGATACGATACGCGATACTTCCGAATACATCCGGCAATGGTCACACTCCCATTAACGCAATATCGATGCGCAGGCGCCGATAGCCTCCCACAGGTGTCTGTCACTAACGGTGACTTCCCCTTTGGCCAAAGTATATTAACACAATTATTGCAATTGTTTAAAGTGCTTTTTTGTATTTAAAATATCATAAGATAGTAACAGGTGTTATTTAGAAGTGTATATCAGCAGCATATATATATACATATACATATCTACGACACGTAAACCTTCCGACTTGACAAACACATTTATTTATATCTTGATATTGTCTTCTAGTCTTCAAAATCAAGTAAGTTTATTAAAAAAAAATTATCAACCTTCTAAAATCTAGTTTAATATAATGATCTATGTTCATGTGTGTACCTAAGTCGATCTGAATAAAAGGCTATATTATTATTATTGTCTTTATTAAACGAGTATTACGCAATTAGAACAGAAGCAAAGGGTATTTAAAAAGTCAAATCAAAATTGCTTAAAGATTTTCTTATCAAAGATTTCAATAGAAATAGCTTAGGCTTACTAGAACGAGTAGTGTAAGAACTTGAAATAGGTGTTGGAACATTGATCTAAGTGGAAGTGTTTGGAAAACGGGTCCTCTGAAGCGTAACTGCGGTTCCCGACTCCCACGAACATACTAACCCTTTGCACCACAAAGCTATGTGGGAAAATATTTGGTACAAATTATTTTTTACGAAATATGAAATTTATTATTGGAATGTAACAAAACTTTATAGATGGATCAAGGATTTATGGTCTTTAAAGGCGACCCCAGGCTTCTTTATTCTTTTTGGACTTCTAGAATAGCAGCTGCAACTTAATAGAGTAGCCCACAACCCTTGGTCTTAGACTGGCTTCATCATTGTTATGGACAGCGTTGGTGAGTTTGCAAATGCGTTTTGCAAGAAATTCTTTATTCCAGAGATTTAATTTGAGTCATGTAGATATTTTGTAATTTAAAAATAAAATGTGTCAGGAATCTTTCTTTAAATGATTTTCATACAAGTAAAACGTTCAAATCATTGCATTATCTAATATATAAAATTCTCGTGTCACAATGTTCGTTCCCATACTCTTCCGAACCGGCTCGACCGATTCTTGTGAATTTTTAATGCATATTCAGTAAGTCTGAGAATCGGCTACTATCTATCTTTTAAATCAAAACCAACCAACTAAATTTTATTTTTATTTTTTTATGATATAGCATACAAAAATACATACAACCCTTAATTTTACCCTCTACGATCAATCCCTGTGTTTTATTCGTTAATTAAAGTTGATTTTAAAGATGAGGTTTATATAGCGAAAAATTCACAGAGAAACCTAAAAAGTTTTCATTCCGGAAAACCGAACAGTCGTAGCATAGCAAAATGTTCCATGTTGGTATATACTAAAAAGGTAGGCTAAGTAAAATCACATTAAGGAGAAACGAAGTTCGCGGGGGCAGCTTGTAATCTACAACATTCTTATACAGAATTGTAAAATTAGTTTTATCTTACATCGGATGTTGACAGCTGAACCAGTCGGAGTGTTGTAAAATTATTAGGCCATAGTATTACATAATGTAATAAATACTATTACGATATTAACAAGTAAGATCTAGGCGCGCCGCGCTGTCTGTAGCCGCCTACATTCGCCATCCGCCTACTAGACTGCTTTATGTGAAACTTAATCGGCAGTATCATTATTCGTGGGCTAAAGATACTGCTACCGCGTTTATTGCCGACCAAACATGTTTGTTCTTAACATTTTTGATGAATTTGGTGACCATGGTAACAGATACTGTTACCAATAAAGTTGGAAGCCCACGTTTTTTATATTACTATTAATTATACATAGACTACCTTAAAGTACAAACATTCAATAAGTCCATAATCATCTCTGTCTTCCCAAACCGGTCATAAGTGCATCCTATTCTGGTACTGAACTGACGAAACGATTAAGCAGCGCGATCATAAGCGGAATTGGTGACTGCTGGAGGAGGTCATGCCTCCGGGATGTCAAACAATTCATAGTGAATGCCCTAAATACTACTGAATTCGACTTGAATACGCTAGGAGCGTATACTAGAGAAGCGTAAAGCAATATCCTTGCTCTGTCGTAATTTTATCATTAGTAGTAATGTTATATCACTAGATTTCACTAGTAGATTAAAAATAGTTCAGCAGGACCACAACCAAGTTAGCTAATTTTAGAAGAAGAACATCATTATCAACTTTGTCAAAAGGCTTACAGAAGTCCAGATACACAACGTCCTGACACATTTGTCTAAAGTATAGTTTTAACTAAAGTAAGAAGATTACGTAGTAGATAATAGAATATTTATCAAACACGGATGGAAGCAAAAACAATTTTACATATTTTCTGATAAAAATAATCGCTATCTGAACTCTGAAGTCCTCGCCTCTGATGAGCACGTGAAGCCGTCGGTCGTGTCAATCCAGCGCCTGCTCTCGTAAATCGTACTAATCTAATAGATCTTAACGCAATAATATGATAAAAAACCTATATATCTCAAAGACATAAGATATATTTATGCTACGACTTTGATTAAATTCAAGACATGAATTCCCATTGTGGCATTGCACTTCCCAACGGACAAACGCACAATGCAAGTGATTAGAGACAAGGTAGACGAGGTAATGAGACAAGGTTAGGAGATAATTTAACAATGTAAACATAGAAATTGTTTTTTTTTGTAATATTAATCATCGGTGGAGTAACAGGCAATACTGGTAATAAATGAATTTTGGGCGGGGGCGGGGATTTAATTACGCGTTATTGTTAATATTATTTTCGACTTTCCAGTACTTTACACCACATAATGGTACTTTTAGGTTTTACTATTTGGTACAGAAGAACGTTACGGCGCGTTACATGGGGGGGTTAATAATCCTGAGCTGACGTACAGTAACGTACGTACTTTGGATACAATTAGAATTCTATAGAAAATATCTATGAAATTATAATAAAATAATCGTTAAAAGGAAAATGGTCCAACTACTTCCTACAATTCACTGCTACTTAAGAAGCAATTTCACATCGATCTGGCGTCTATAAAAGCCTTTATTAATCTGACCGTATTACACAAGTCCCGCAAGCCCTATGGAATGCTCTTTATAAAAAGTGGTTAAAAATGCAATGACATTGTAATTGCAGCCTTCTTCGGTCGACGGATGCGGCCTTGTGAGGTCGGAAAGGGATTCATTTACACCGTACTGTACCAGCTAATACACTGAAGAAATTCATAGTACATATACAGTGTTAGCTAGTATCTCTCAAGATATTTATCTCATATACACGTAAAGATATTTTCGGAAATGATGAATTATTCATTTTCATGTGTTCTTTTTTTAATTATTGTTTACATATGTTTTACATTTTCTTTGTTCCATTAGTCATTTTATGTTTTGCACTTCTTGCACTCACCTTATCTTATTTCATATAATTTCTCAGTGGTTGCCTGGAAGACATCGCTCGAAAGCGATTAGAACACTAGTTGCCCTTCTTTTTAACTAATTATTTGAATTGTAATGTATTCCTGTATTACTGCAACGAAGTGTTAGTAAATAAAAAATACTTTGGAACCAATTTTATTGTTATTTCATACTAAATTACAATTTTGAATCATATTATTCATTTTTAAAGATTGCTCAAGCCAAGGGTATATTAATTAATATTAGTTTAATATAAATTACACACCTGTGTTACCAATTCCAAATGAACCGGTTCCTGCCATTTTAGCATCGTGATAACTTGTGTTACGCAACGTGGAAATATTTACACATATATGTGTAACGGTTATCAATAACAAAATATATTACATTTCCTGGCAATATCGTTGATTATATCTGTATAAAAAATTAATAAAAAAATATTACCATATTCAAAAATATTTTTAATATTATTTAATTCTGGTAACATACTTTTTGCATTAAAATATTGTTCTCTTTCCCTAGTATATATAAACATTCGCCTTGATAGTTAAATGGTTATCGCACATGGTCCAGAATAATCCGAAAGTGTGAGTTCCAGGTGAAGGAATAATCAGACAAATACAAATGCCTAAAAATATTCCTTAAAAAAAATTTCTTTCATAAAGACATGTGAGCACCATATATCTACATAATAATTTAGTTATCTGCTGCGATGTTTTTTATAACACCATGCGCCTATATTATTTTAGTATAGTATTTTTTTATTCTAGGTACATCGCCTTCACATATAATTATCAAATCAATGTATAAGAGAATGTAAATGGAACATGGTGTAATGGTTGCAGCTCCTAACAAACGTTGTGTAAAACAAAAAAATGGCGATTAAAAAGAGTGACGGAGAGTTTATTGCCAGTTCTTCTCGTCCGTTCTACGCCCTTGATTTGATAACTCGCAGTAAATGTAAAATAAGAAGAAGAAATGCTTCTTTTTTGACTTTCATAAGTGTACATTCTGTTACCTATAATATGAATAAATACAAAAAAACATTTTAAACTATTTTAAAAGAGCAACTCTGGAGCATTCTTCTCCATATGAAACTAGCTTTTGGAAGGGACAACTAGTGATTTTTTTTTAAATTTTAAACTTATAATTTTCACTTTCAAAAGTAGATACCTTTTAATTAGGAGTATTAAAATAAATCATTTGACTTGACAAAAACTTAATGAAATAGAAAAGATAATCACAAAATATCAATGATTAATGTAGAAACGTCCCTTGTCCCTTTTAGAGACTAGAAATTTAAAAGTACACGGTTTTTAATCCTAAAAAGGAAAAGCACAGCTAAGAGCGACATTTGAAAATATTTTCTCACGAAACAAGTAGCTAAAATATTCACGGATGGCGCTTGGCAATTAATACGAACAGACATTTTTAATAGGTCGTTAACATTGAACATATAAACATAAATTGACCTGTCTAGTCCAGTACAACCAGACATAATAGGAGATTCCGATATTATTAAAGTCAGCCGGCCACTATTAAATGTAATATACAGTATTTACTATCAAAATGTAGTATTTTTTTTGGCTCAAATATTCAATTCTTTTCTCCAACTTCGATATTGTCCCCTTTGTTGACTCTTGGGCCGTGGGGTTCAAGTGCACAGGCGCTAATTAAAGATTTAAGTTGGCGCCTGGTAGATAGTACCGGTGACCCCAGAGCTGCCCTGCGATTCTGTAACTCACTTCACGAACTCACACAGCGGTTTTCGCATCGGCGGTCGCTCTCAAATCAGTCGTGAAGCAGTCATTTTATGATTTGGCATTCTGAAAAGGTGGGAGCTTGTACTTTATTGTTTATTAGAATGCCAAATCATAAAATGACTGCTTCACGACTGATTTGAGAGAGACCGCCGATGCGAAAACCGCTGTGTGAGTTCGTGAAGTGAGTTACAGAATCGCAGGGCTGGTGCTTTCCTCGCTCAACGAATAAGTATCGCAATACAACGAGGAAATACTGCCAGCGTTAAAGGAGTGTACCTTTAACGCTGGCAGTATTGCCTCAGGGACAAAACTTTTTAAATTTGTTTTAATTTTCTATTTATTAATTTTTAGATGTAATTCAATACAAATTTAGGTGAAGCTGAAATATAGAGCAATGAGACATTTTTAGTTTCTATAGTGCACTTATTTAAAGGTTCATTCAATGATTTCAGAGCAGAGAAGTGTTAGCAGTTAGCAGGATTCAGCGTGCGACTCTCATACTTGAGGTCGATCAGGATGTTTTAACTCGAAGGCGTGTGTCAGGCACAGAGAGATCACACCTACTTGCTTATTAGAAAAAAACAAATGATGACGAAACATATAAAGGAATCTGAGGTCCAGACCTAAATGGTTGTAGCGCCCCTATTTTTCTTTTGTTGAATGAATAACAAGTCCAAAAGCAATGTAAACATTTTTTTCGATCTCCTTCTCTCTCTAATACCTAACACGTAACTAACTTTCTGTAATTATGTTGTAACTGTCAAATATTTTTAAACTAAAAAACGTGTGTGTGTACTTATGTACACGTTATACTTCTTTAGCGTAAAAAGATAAAAATCTTTTTAAAAATTTTATTCTACGTTTGTTGACGACACTAACAATAGAAAAAACAAAAATGTTGCCTATAGCTTCTTCTTCTAACTTCAGGGCGGCGGTTTTTAGTGACGGTGTGCGCGCGCAACGTAAAAATTTACTCTCATCATTTTTCCCTATCGCGCCAAAAGAAGTATAACTTCAAAACCTTATTTAAATAACTGTTTTTGTAAATCATTCACAAATAAATCCGTTTTTACGCAAAAAGCCCTGTCAATAAAACATTTGCGATCTTTTACCGATACAAACTGAGTAAGGCATATAACGAAAATTAAAGCGGTACTTTGAATAATATAGCAAATACAGTTACAGTGAATTGATCCAGTTTTTATCCAAAATTATGGCAACGCTTGTGGAGGTTCCGTGAAAAATATTAAGAATAAGCTCTATATTAAGAATAAAAGTATTAAAATATTTTTATATATTTATTTATTTAAACTTTATTACCTTAATAACATACACATAACAAAAATAACGATATATATAAGTCTTTCCTCCAACGTCGATTTTGTTCCCTATGGAGTAGAGAGACTCTTGGGCCGTGGGGTTCAAGTGCACAGGCGCGTATTAAAGATTTAAATTGGCGCCTGGACCTGTGACCCTAGGGCGTGCACACTTCGCTCAACGAATAAGTATCGTAATACAGCGAGGAAATGCAGCCAGCGTTCAAGGTACACTGACACAGGGACCAAACTTTTTAAATCTGTTTTAACTTTCTTTTTAATAATGTTTATTATTACTTTGTAGGTAAAGTTAATTATAATAGTTATATTAAACATTTAAAACACACTGGTTGCTAAATTTATAACTTCTTCTTTCCTGATTTTTGTTATGTGTGGCCTGTTAAACCAACTCAAAATGGTGTCCTAATCGAAAATCACATTTTTGTACAATATTTTTCAAAAATCAACAAGAAATACAATTAAACGTTGACTGCTTACTTGTGTTTTTACGAAACCAAATCAAAATTCCTAATCGAAAAACACATTTTTGTCCAGTTTCGTCTTTTGTTTTTTTATATAGATTTTATTGAAAAGCGATGATTTTATAAAATGAAACGCAACTCTTTGAGTCCCAACTTCACAAACTACTTTGTAAAGTTATGAAGACTTTATCCAGATAAAAATATCTATGATTGTTATTAAGTCTAAGTAACACTTAGAGTCGAAATTTCACCGTAACATTTACATTAGTAATATTTCCCTTACATTAAGTGTTTGACAGTCAGTAAGTACTTCGGTCGTTACTACGGAACCCCATATCAAATAATACCTAATTTATGTAAATTTAAATCCTATTTCTGGTTAATAAAATCTACATTAGATTATAAAAAAAAATAAGATGTAACGTCCGTTCTAGTTTCACGATTACAAATGGTGTTTGGATATGACGATTAGATTACGATAGTTCAAGGACGTTTCACACTTCGTCAATAAACTGGAAATTTATACATACGAAATATTTCTACACTAAAATTATACAGAGGATTTTTTGGTTTTCATTGAATAGAATTTAAATTATTTCTGCCGTATGAGAACTTGGATAATGTAACTCAATGTGTGAAATACCAATAAAAATCCCTATATGGGCCAAAATATTTTTAGATGCCTGAACACCAGTCCCTGGGAATGAAAATTAAATTTTATGGGGAATCAGTATAAATTTTTGAAAATGTTGTAGTTGTAATGCAGATGTACTGCTGTTTTATAGATTAAAAAATAAATCAATGGCGTTACAACCTTATTAGGTCAGGGCCTCAGATTTCTGTATCTGTTTCATGATTATTTGTTTATCTTATAGGCCAGTTGGTGATCAGTCTTCTGTGCCTGACGCTCGGCATTGACTTTTTTGGGTCTAAGGCAAGCTGGTTTCCTCACGATGTTTTCCTTCACCGTTCGAGCGAATGTTAAATGCGCACATAGAAAGAATGTCCATTGGTGCACAGACGGGGATCGAGCCTACGACCTCAGGGATAGTAGCACGCTGAAGCCACCAGGCCAACACTGCTCTTATAGAAGACATCATATCTACATAGCGATACCATATATTCAACTAGTATTTAAACAATAAATATCTAGCCGAACCGGGACCCCAAGCCGGGACAGACCTTGCGGGAGACGCCAAGTCCACCAGACCTAACTTAAGCATATAAAATCCCTTTTTAGGAGATTTGACACTGCTAACTAGCTTCTCGGCCATAGATTTGCTTGTTCGCGTGCCTGATAGGCAATCTGTAGTAACTTGTATTTAAGTAGACTAAAGCTATATTGTGCCAAACATAAAATGTCTCTATCTTACAAATGATATTTAATTAATAAATAGTAAAGACAGTTAACGAGCTAGGTCTGGAGACCAGACCATCTCTAGTTTTATATAATCTACTAGTAGACTCGGCCAAGCTCGGCAAGATTTTTGTTATATTACATAGTAGTAAACTATTCAAGGGAAACGGTAGGAGAACATATGTGAAAGGTAGATGACAGCTTATGTGAAACGTTGATAATTTTAACACAGCGCCATCTTTTATAATTGTATCAAATAATAAACAAATATTTTGCAATAAATTAAAATTGCGACTATAATTTGAGATTTAAACTATCCTATCTCTCAAGTTGGATCGAACTGCACATGGTGTGCAAATTTGATTGATATCGGTTCGGTAGTTTAGGAGTCCATTGAGGACAAACATTATGACACGAGATTTATATATATTAAGATGAATCGATGTTTTTCTCTTCGTGTTGATGTTTGCCTATAAGTGCTTGTCACATTAAATCTTATATTTTATTTTGCTTAAGTACCAATGTATGATGATATATGATATAGAACGTCACGCAATTTTTGGAGTTTATTGATCCCCCCCCATGTAACGCGCAGTAACGTTTTTCTATACCCGAGTACAGTACTGTACCCAAGTATAGTAAACCGTTTCGTGACCACCTAGTGACTATTTATACCTAAAACTTACCATTATGAGGTGTAAAGTCATGGAAATGACGCTTGATTCAATACCCGCCCCTCATCGTAACGTTTTACAAAAGGACCCCCCCCAAATTCGTTACGTAATACTTGAACGCTCCCTTAACGCGAACTATGAATCCCTTATGTCAAAGTAGAATATATTAGAGAAAGTAGCAAAAAGGTTAGTCGACATCACAGGAGACCGTAGAGCTGGCACCTCGGACAAAGAATATTAGTCTAGCTATTTAAAGGGGGAACGCTGCCAGAACCTTGCCTAATGGGACTACTTTTAATAATACATTTTAGTTAGTATATGTAGTTATATTTTTTTAGGTTCATTGTTTTAGTACGGAAATCACACTTAGTGCTATGTCGTTTCTCCAATTACCCTTAACGCTCTACTCACTCTTACACACATCTACAAAATAAAACGACGCGAACCGAACCAAGATTCAAACTCGGTGATTCAAACTCTGCAAAAAAATACAATAAACTTTTTGTTCGACTCAATTCAGAAATTCAATGTAAGACGTAAGTATCTTTTGTAAATATTGATGTCACAACACAAATTCGGCGTTTTAGCCCAATTCACAGACAATTTGACAACCATTATATTTAAAATACCATTATTTCAAGTCAGTAAATACGCAGACAAATTGTACTGACTTAGAACCTGACCTAATAAGTCTTGGAAATTCCTGAATATTCAGGAAATTCCTGATTATTCCTTGGAACTTGGAATGTTCCTGTTAAGTCTTAAGAGAGGAGAAAATTTTACATTTCGTAATAATAATTGGACCGACTTCCAAAAGCACTTACTAACAATATTTACTTATTTCTATTGATCGGGCTTGTACCAAGAGTATATGTACCAATATGTAATATTAATAATCAATAAATGTTAGTTGTCTTGACAGTGACAGCAAGAGACAAAATGGCGGGTTTCGTTTGATTGTGATTGGTCAAACGGAAAGTTGAACGTGGTGCGTATTAAACAATAATTAAATTATTTATATACGGGGCGAACATACAGTGCTTTGAGAAATTGTAAATGCGCCGTGGTTTATTAAAAATATACAACTTTACCTTAAGTAAATTACAGAAAATAAATAATGTCAGTCTGACATTTCAAAATGGCGACGGTAGTACCAATTTCAGCCGCCGGCCAAGAAAAATATGTGACACTGTACAATAAGCTAATGATATTTGACTTTTGACTTTGATTATCATTTGTTTAGGCTGTGAAAAACCTTAACACTTTCACACTAATTACAATTTCGTCTAAACAATGTTTTAATGTGACCTTCGAGGCAATTTTCATTGTTGTTTAATAAGATGGCACCCAGATATACATTGTTAGAACGGAGGAAGGTTGAAGCGTGGGAGATGTGAAACTATAAAGTATAGAGTATAAAACAAAAACAACGATTAGTTTATGTTAAATAGAATATATAAATTTTACTAGGTTGGGGGCCTACCATGTTTGATCAGGCCAAGTTCTGGGAAATATTAGTACGGACAAGTTGTTTGATTAATAGGTATTTCATTCAAATATTTGTATGTTCATAATGATATCTCTGTCTCGTTGAACTTAAGGAAGGCTTCAATATTAAAACTTAGCACTAAGTATGACTCCTGAATGTCAAAAAATCAACGTAAAAAGTGTGTTTGTAGTTTCGAAAATCCAAAGGACGACCTCCTTTTTTACGTTTTACGTAATTAGTTGGATCACACTTCTTTTTTTTATGTAGAAGGCAAACGGGCAGGAGACTCACCTGATGTTAACTGATACCACCGCCCATGGACACTCACAATACCACAATCGGAAGTGCGTTGCCGGCCTTTTAAGAATTAGTACGCTTTTTTCTTTAATGACTCTAAGTCGAATTGGTTCGGAAATATTTCAGTAGGCAGCTGATTCCATATGTGGTGGTACGCGGCAAACTGCTACAAGGAACGTTCAGTTGTGGAACAACGGCCGGCAGCGCGCTTGCGAGTGTCCATGTCCTCCTGTAACATAAAAAAAACAAAAACGTACGAGGTTATACGGAGATGGTGGTCTCTGTCTAACAACCTAAAGACTTCTCGTTTCACCTGGAATCGAAGCCAGGGTCTTCATATTAAACGCCACCTTTAAGCCTCCAAGCACGGCTAAAAGGTGGCTAAAAGGTGGCCAACGTAAACAGGGCTCTTTTAATATCATATTATTCACCTGTCAACTGTCCATTCACCCAATAGATAAACAAAACGGACACCTGTATCCAGTTGCGCAATTAAGATTGTCGCGTTCTTAGTACTTCGGCAATGAGGGCCGGGAAATGAACCTGACACCGCTCCCACGCTGGAACTTTACGCTGTTTTATTGAGCTGATATCGTGGCCCATTCATAAAGTAAAAATTCAAACTCAAACTCAAAATATCTTTATTCATATAGGTAAACAAGTACACTTATGAACGTCAAAAAAAGTTAAATCAATTGTAAATTTACATTTACTACCAGTTCGCAAGTCAAGGGCGTAGAGCGGGCAAGAATAACTGGCAAGAAACTTTCCGCCACTCTTTTTCATCGCTAAGTTTTGAGCCTAAACGTCTTGTTTTTGTCGTAGAAACATATGTTTCAAGGATTTAGGTATTTCATGTATTTTTCTTTTTAGATAATTAAAGGAACAAGACAATTTTAGTACTGTTTTTGTCGAAATATTATTAAAATTAATCTTACACCTTCAAAATTACGCTGACCTATACACAAAATATGACACAATCTTTCAATCACCCGTGGGCGCCGCCCACAGCCGCCCTACATGGCAATATAACCTTATGAAGTGGCAATATTATAGATAAATATTAACTTTATTGCTGACGAACATAAGTTTATAGCCATGTAAACTATATTTTTCTGTTTTAATATTTTTATGTCCATATATAGATGACCCTTCTAGCTTCAAAAATAGCCTTAAATGCATAATCGAGGCAATTATGATTATTATTATTAAAGCTTCATTAATATTTTTAGTGTTCGAGCATTTGTAGTATGGCCCTTTTTAAGGTAAAAGCCTCCTCCATATTTCTACATTTCTTCGTCTTGAGTAACATTCATTTTTTTCCGCTAGTTCTCTATTATTATATATCTTTTATTTTGTCTACATCTCTCTAGACCCGGTCCATTTTACTGTTTCAAGTGTCCATATTTGTTTCGCGTTCTTTATATATGTCCCGCCCATTTCCATTCATGACTTTTTTTTCCTTTATGGCTCTGGCACGGTTTGTGCATTAGCCAGCGTCAAGTATAAGATTTTTATAATTCGTGCTTTTTCCTTAAAAATTCGACCGTGTCCTCCATGTACGGTTTAAGCACTCGCCCGGTACCGCGCACAACCCTCCCAAAGGCCGAGAACAAATTTAAATTAAATTAAAACTTGCCCTCGAACCGGGAATCGAACCCGGTACCCCTCACCTAGCTGCCACTTAATAAGACCGCTGGGCTATGAGGCCCTATTCATGACTTAGACCGTGTACAATCATCTGTACGTTTTGTTTTTGTTACCATTACGTTAATTACTGATTTATTTACGTTCACTTTATTATCTAAATAATTGGGTAATAATGAATCCAAGGTTAAGGGTTGATGAAGGCTATTCAAACTCGATTGGGGGCGGTTAAGGGCAACTACCATCCAAATATGGCCTAGCAATCGCGTTGATATATTACGTTTGACACACTTTCAACATAACAAATTAAGGTGTCAATATTATCAATAAATTGGGAATTAAAAATGAGGTTTATTTTTATTAAAAAATTGATAATTGTTGTACATGGCTGTTTAAGGAGAATTTCAATTAACTTGAAAAGTCAAAAATGAAACGCCGTTCAATTCAACCAAACTATAATTTCAAAAAAAAAATTTGACGTTAATTTCGAATCTGAATCTAAGACTCAAACTGGAAATTTTATAGTTAACAAATAGAGATAGTCTCTACGTAAAATACGATAATTTATTTGTTTATTTACACTACGTTACATTTATAGAAAAACAAATAACATAATACATAAAAATTATAAGGTAGGCAACCGGTGGCCTTATCGCTAACAAGCAATCTCATCCAGGCAATCCTAGTAAGGGAAAACAACTAAAAAATAAATAATATGATAGGTAAAGTGCAAGAAGCATAACCAAATCTTATAAAAAAATAAATTATAGAATCGCCAATCTTAACCTAATATAAAAAATAAATAAATAATATAAACTAAAAAGCTAATCTCTCGGAGTCATGAATTGCTATGCAATACAAAATAATAAGAAATACAAGAATTACAAAAGTCACGATTGAAAAAAGAATTTAAAATATCATATAAAAATTTATTTAGTGCGATATAAATTTAAGGTATTACAATTTCATGTTTGGTCATGTTTGCGATACTTCACACAAAAATTACAATATTACAAGGAAAACCAAGATTTAATGTTTTTGCAATTCGTTGTTATAACAAAAAGCACGTACCTACGTAATTTGTTTTTGTACATTACAAGATTAAGAAAAACCAGTAATAATGTATGCGAACTTGAAATTATTATAATTTCTTATAACTGCATTTGTATTGTGTTATTTTAAATGTTATTCTCATGCAAGATTCTTAAAATCTTGTAAACAATTAAATTTTAAGCAACTTTACTGTATAAAAAAACCAGTTTTCACTAACGTTTCAAAACTAACATTAAGTACACTAAAAATCTTAAACAATATCTCAATCTGTCCTTTGATACACAAAATATTCTTATTGTGCAACAATAGTTTAATTATAAAATGTGTTATGTAGAAATTATTATCAGCTACTGGTAAAATGTCAAAAGGTAAAGACTGGCCCACAACACAGGGAATCCTAGTGTGGGGGCTATTACACATTATTATATTTATTTTTATCAATAAAAAAAGACGCTCATATAAAAACCTTTACTTATAAATATATATAAGTAAAGTAATATATACATAATTTTAAACAAATAATGTTCCCACTGTTCCTAATTTAATTGTATACGATATATCGACTGATGTTTAGAAGACTATCTGTACATAACTCAAGTCTTTGATAAGATAATGCAAAAACGTTCCATATTCTTCATACACTAGGAGTATTGTTCACAGGATATACCCCATCAGCAAAATCCGGGCACTGGCTAATAGGACGCTGTTTATAGCTTAAAACAGCCACACATAATGTCCGACAAGATGTTTTTACAGTAGTTACAAAGTAGTGAAGACAAAATTAGACTAACGCGTGTGTCGTTTGTGCTTCGTTTACAGTGACGACGGAGAAATCTTAAACAAGAATTTATAGAAACTTTAATACATACATGACTTCAATTGTTTTTAAAGAGCCTTTAAGCCTTATTTTAGGGCACTAATTTTTAATTGCTTGTAATTTCAATTATTATTTACCGAAGATTTTATGGCTTGGTGACGAGGTCTCGTTTATTTAAATCATATCCACGGTATTTTTAACATATTTATATACTATCACAGTTTTTGTTTTTGAGTGAATCACACAAGTGTCGTAATTACATTACTAAATTAATGCATCTGAAATCAGTTTCACGAAAGTAGTTTCGATATATGCGAAAGTAAGTCGTAAAAGAATTAGTGTCGAGAAATCCACAGTATCGCACCATGGCCCCATCAGCATCAATGCTTTATTTTTCCATATTCAATGTAGCTAAAGACATGCTTCTTTATAAACTTAAAATGCTGCGTTTTTTAGCAACTGGAAATAGTTTAAGTCTAGCGCCAGTTAGCAAACGCAGCATTGGTTCCGTGAAACAAACATAGTAAACCCTTCACATCCGGTTCCTGCCAATGTCAAGTTCGCCACGTGCGTGTACACTTAAGTTGTCCTATGACTAAATTCATCAATACAATACAAATTACAATTGGACATGTTTAAAACATCTGTCAGACGCGACAATACAATACAAGCATTTTTGTTTTAAGCTGGCTTTTCTGGGCTTTTTACAAAAAAACAATTAAATTGGTATAACAACCGGTGACATCATGCATATTACCTTTGAGCTTAATGTAGCATAATTTCTGATTATTATGATAAATTGTGAGACAAGTTTTTAATTTTAATATTCCAATTTACGTCATTGTAGATAAAGCAGTGTTGGTCTAATGGCTTCAGCGTGTGATCCCTGAGGTCGTAGGTTCAAACTAGCACCAATGTACTTTCTTTCTATGTGCGCATGTACATTCGCTCGAACGGTGAAGGAGAACATCGTGAGGAAACCGGCATACCTTACTTATACTTCCAGCGTAACCAAAATCGAATACTAGCAAAGTAAATAAATATTTAGTTTAAAGGTTAATTAGTGGACTTAAGAAAATTAAACTTTACAGAACCATTTGACCAGTTATATGGAGATCCATCATTTTCAAAGTGCATTTTGATTTCCAACCTCTAGAAATTTTACTTTCATGTAATTTTCAATATACGATTTCATTTAATTCCCGATCATCTTATTCCTTGACAACAGATGCACGAAGATCCGGCGCATAGCTTTGCATCTGTTCGCAGTTCCCACACCCACGGGATAATCATTATTTAGGTTTTTTTATGCGGAAGTTGCTTCCTAAATTTATTAAAATCTTCATTACTTTAAAGCATTATTTAACGTTATTACGTTTCATTGTACGTAGTTTTATTCCATTTGCAAGTAGATAAACGAAGGAAGTTCTTCCGTCCAAAGCTTGACATATTGTGTCCAGAGAATTCAACTAAAGACCTCCAAAATAACTATCAATTAACCAAAATCCACACAATTAGGCCACAAACGTGATTTTCTATCTTTAGGTAGGTATATAATTATATAATATTTGAATGATTTTACAAAAATTTTACTAAATCAATAGAACTCCTAAACCTTTCTGAGACCTACATTTTCTATTATATATTACATATTTATAAGAAACGCTATTAAGTGTGAGATGGTTCAAAATAAAGACAAGAAATATTGTATTGTTCCAATTTGTACGAAACCGCAAGAGACTACTTAAAAAAATCAAAGAAATACAAGCAAAAATATATCTTATGAAATTGTGATAGAAGTTAAAATACAATGTCAACTGTCAAATTATAGAAGCACTGCGAAATGATGCAGCGCAGGTGGTAAATCTAGTTCCCACAGAGTACAATAGTTTTTTTTTAATTTCACAAGTGGCAACACACTCTCACATGATGCCACTATAAAAATTAATAAGACCAGTGATGGGTGCACGAGTCGATAAATTCAATTTAAATTGTTTAAATTTATAATTTAACAGTCTAATTGGTTAATTATTTATATTTTATAGGATTTATAAAATGGATACTTTGATTAACTTAATTGTTTTATAATTTAGCTTTTCCAACATAATATTCTTTACTATAAATTTATTTATTTATTTTCTAATTATTTATTTACACTTCGTTGCTAATAATATAAGAAACACAATACATAAAAATTATAAGGGATGCAACGGGCGGCCTTATCGCTAATAAGCGATCTCTTCCAGGCAACCTAGTTAAGAGAAAAACTAAAAAAAAAAGACACATGATGCATGCGAGAAGTGCAGAATCCTTAATCTAAAGTAATATAAAAAAAAACAAAATATTAATAACAAACTAAAAACTTAAAAACTAATCTTACAAATACATGAACAGCGAATAGTTATGTAAAAGGAATCATAAGAATTATACAAGTCACGATTGATGAGGATAGGATAAGGTTAAGAAATGATTATACAGAAGAGTTTTAAAAGATGACAGAGAGGTAGCCAATCGTACGGAGTCAGGCAGCGTATTCCACAACTTAATGGCGGAGATCGTAAATGAATTGCCTAAGAAGGATGAAGTGTGGGATGGAATTTCCAATAAACATCTATTAGAAGAGCGTAACATATAGTTAGAAGGACCTAAGAATTTGAAGTGATTTTTGAGATAAGAAGGGGTTTTCGGATTGAAAAGAATTGAGTAAAGAAGTTGAAGTCAAGTTAAATTAATCGTAAATTTACATTTACTACCAGTTCGCAAGTCAAGGGCGTAGAGCGGGTAAGAAGAACTGGCAAGAAACTTTCCGCCACTCTTTTTAATCGCCAAGTATTGTCATACAAATTGTTTGAACTGGAGCAATTCAATCCCAAGGATTAGGATCATTTAAGTAGTCCTCAAATTTATAAAAAGCTTTGTTGATTAATTTTCGTTTAACGAGGGCTTTGAATTTATTTAGTGATAATACTCTAATTTCGCTTGGGAGTTTGTTGTAAAAACGAATACAATTTCCATATAAGGAGTGGTTTATCTTTTGGAGCCTGGTTGGTCTTACACTCAAATTAGTTCTATTTCGCGTATTATACTGGTGAAAGTCACCATTTGTTTTAAAATCGTTTACATTTTTTTGGACATACAACAAGGCTTCAAGAATATATTGACCAGATAGTGTCATAATATTTAATTCCTTAAACTTATTCCGTACCGACTCCCTCGGAGAAACACAACAAATACCCCGAACAGCCCGCTTCTGCAGCACAAATATGGATTGAACCTCTGCAGCAGCACCCCACAGTAGAATACCGTACGACATAACGCTGTGAAAGTAGCCATGATAAACAATTTTTGCCGTGTCCTTATCAGTAAACTGTCGGATTTTCTTTACTGCATATGCCGCAGAGCTCAGCCTATTCGAAAGAGTATCTATGTGTGGGCCCCATTGGAGTTTACTATCTATAGATAGGAAGGAAATTAGAAAGACGTCTCAGAGTAAAAGAAGCGGCGTAAAGTTTACGGCTGATCTCCTTTACGTGATGACCCCAGGAAAACGTTTGGTCGAAGAAGACCCCAAGATTTTTAACAGTCTTATTGATGGCCAAGGCCACACCGTCAAGGTAAACACCAGGGAGCTGAGCCCATTTGACTCTTGAAATAAAGAAAGGGCTTCCGATGATGATAACTTGACTCTTGGCAGGATTAATTTGAAGACCAAAGTCTTTACTCCAGTTGGCTATGTTTTCAAGATCATCATTCATCGCCTGTATTGCAAGAGGAAGCTCATCCAGTGTAGACTGAACGTAGATTTGAAGGTCATCAGCGTAAAAGTGATAATTAGCGGATAGATGTGCAGTCAGGGTGTTAATAAAGATAGAAAAAAGAAGAGGTGAAAGAACGCCACCCTACGGAACACCAGTACATATATTATTCCACTGAGAGTAAGCATCATTCATTTTAATACGCTGCCGACGACCATTAAGATAGCTATGAAACCAGTCAATAGCGGTTGGACAGATATTCATAGAGCGAAGCAACCCAAGCAGAATTTCAAAGTTCACAGTATTGAAAGCATTGCTAAAGTCAAGCAGAGTGAGAACAGAGAGCTGCCCACGATCCATCCCTCGGCGAATGTCGTCACAAACTTTAACGGTCTTGTCTCTTGTCAGCTTTGCATCATCAGCTGCGGTCGATGACGGTATGCTGTCCGGAACTGAATCGAGTTCCTTCAGCGAAGAGATGCGGCGAAGTTTCCGATCAGCCCCTATCACTTGTACACGTCCACCGCGAGTCCAACAATTCGAGACGCCAAACCGCTTTCTTGCCTCCATAAATAGCGAGTGCCTTGATTTTGTCAGGAACTCAGACAAGGTTATTCCGGTGCCTTTAAGATTAGTTTTGGCAGCCCAGATCCTTAACTTGTCAGCATGCTCACGAAACTTTATTAATATAGGCCTAGGCTTGTCATTGGATCTTAATCCCACACGATGGCAAAGGGAGAGGCACTGCTCCGTCACATTAGGACACTTTAACATTATGGATATCATATTTGCAATGGAGCCCTGACTTTCATCCTTTGCTTCATTTACTCCATGCAGCAACAGACACTTTCGCCTACTGCGCATCTCCTGTTCATCCTGCACTCTAAATAGAATCGCCATCTGAGCTTGAAGATTCTCTAGGCAGAATAAAACAGAATTTTTGAAAGCTTCGAATTCCCTAGCAAGCGGAGTTTGATCCAGTGAGGGGGACCTATTCTGAGTTGCAATAAGGCGCTGCTGAAACTCTTCCATTCTGGTAGACACCATATCGGATACATCCCTTAATGACTTTTTAAGATCCTCCATAATAAGGTGAAAGTGAAAAATTAATACAAGGTAAATTGAAGGTACTTGAAGAAGTGATTTCCAACTTTAAGTTTATTATAGTTAAATAAAGGATATTATTGAGAAAAAAATAGCGATTGATGTGTGGTGGGACACTAGTTCATCACTGAAACTGTTAGTTATAATGTTTTTACCGAAATACTATTTAATTTAAGAAAAAAAATCACGCGACACACCAGTACACGTTTGCACTACCCACACTTTTTTTTTATTAAGAATATGATTGTAATTGTTTTTATAAATCTTTAGATATGTGAGATTTTTCCTTAGTTTTAATATTTTGTAGCATAAAAGTACACAGGTAGGTACGCAAACTTATTTAAAAATATATATAAAAAATCAGTGGCGCCACAACCTTTTTAGGTCTGGGCCTCAGATTTCTGTATATGTTTCATGATCATTTGTCAATCTTATAGGCATTAGTAGGTAATCAGCCTTTTGTACCTGACACATGCCGTCGACTTTTTGGGTCTAAGACAAATTTTCTCACGATGTTTTCCTTAAACGTTCGATCGAATGTTAAATGCGCACATAGAATTGCCAACACTGCTCAAACTTACATTATACTACATAAATACGCACACTGTTTTCAGCCACGCTTAAACATTGGAGGGACAAATGCAACCATAAATTCTGTTATCCTTTTATCGACATTCTGTATTTTATCGTTACAATCTCAACACTGTCGTGTATACCTTCCGTACTCCCACGCATTATGGCGGCAACCGTTCATCATGTAGAAACCAGAACACGCGACAATACACGGAAAATAGAAAACAATATCTAACAGTCTGATAGACAGAGAAAATTACGGGAAATTTTACTTATGTAACTGGCACGTAGTACCATCCCATATTGAAATGAAAACCCACAACACCATACAATAAATTGTAGATATGAAAACTTCAATGACTCTTACAATTTGGGGGCAGGGGGCATTATATCAATATAACAGATATATTATGTTTTTGATATATAGATTTACTTGACAATCGCACTAAACAATATTACTTGTGAAGTTGTGAGATACACTGTGTTGCATGGGTCTAGTATGTATAATGTATTCATATAAAACAAAAGATTTTTAATATTGATATGGTCAGTATTTAAGATGTTAGGCTAGCTATTTACGCAATAACTTGGTATTACATGGATCTCACAACTTTTTACGGTAGAAGAACTGCGTTGCGAGAGTTAAGTTCGGTGGTGGTTGTGGTAGACATGGTTCTAATATATATGTTAAATGAAACACTTTGAAGCTGGGTGTCAACTGGCTTTAATTGTTTAAAACATGAGCTTATAACAAACACAAAATTAGAAGTAGGTGCGATGCTGAATTAACAAAAAACTAACTTGACTTATTGTAGAGTTCTTAAATCTAAGTCACTTTTATGTTTTTACCGGAAACGAGAATTTTAACTTACAATTTATGAGTGTGGTACAAGTACGCACAACGGACCAACCACGAGTCTAATTGCGGAGAAAGGAGTCCTTCTACCCTACCCTGAGTGTGGTACAAACTAAAGGGCAAAGTTTTTTAGTCTCTACTCACAACATTAAACTTTTTTACATTTATTAGTACTATGACGACTTTTTCCAAAGGGGTAGGCAGAGACCAGAGACCAGCACCATTTGCTACGGTCCTGTCATTGTCGGCCCTCTCACTTCAGCCACTTTCATGAAATACACCATGCTCGTCTGTTATGGGAACTTTTAACTTGTCCCTTCTCTACCTCCAGGATTTGGTCCAGGTCTGTACGACAAGGCCTACCTAACCCGATTTCACCATCCACAGTAGTTCCTACTTATTAACCGATCATTCATCCGTTCTACATGGCCAAACCTCCAAGCATTTCTTTTCGTATCCTTGTCATTACGTCCTCTTTTAACCCACACTGCTCACATATCTCACTATGAATAATAATAATTATAGCTCTTTTATTCAAATACTTTTACATTTAAACGTGTTTCTATTTCTACACTTTTAGGTATCTGTGTGCCCTTCGCAAAACCTGTGGAATTTTTCCCGCCATTCCTCTCTGCTCTGTGCCGTGTACGGTGTACCACCTGCTGTTTTTTGAGTTTGGTTTATCCACCTTCTAAGTTGTCTTTCTCTTTTTGGAACCAATTGAGTAATTTTTTATCTCTATTACTTATAAATAAGCTTAAATACATGTATCTAGGTTTTATTATATCTATAATTTATTATAATAATATTATGTATTTGACAGAAGTATGAAAGAAATTTATAATTATTTGATGCACAGTGCAAATTAACAGCGCCGTGGTTGCAAGACCTTAATAGGAGTCGTGACCTCAGGTCCAATGCTCAATCTAGATTCAAACAATAGCTTGACTCATGCAAGTTAATCTTGATTTATTAGAACTAATTACACTAACCTCAATTAAAGGCTTAAATTTCCAAAAAGCGTTGAAAAGGGTCAAATAAAAATACTATTGATTTTATGCCTTAATTTTTAGGTAAATTTTGTAGGTCGCGGTCGTAATTTTATTTATTTTGTAAATGGTTATTGCATTGTAAGATCTTAATCTATTGGTCTGACAATTACGTATTTCAGTTAAATTATAAGTGCTCGTAGAATCGAGATATAATATTATTGCTGTACCGCTAAATCTATATTTAAAATGATTGCGGAAGATATCGATGGTACTATTATTGAATCTTCTTTAAACCATAGAAATTACGAAAAACTATGCGCCTAAACATTTTGTCGTAGCAAAGATGTGTTGACAAAAATTGCGCTTTCAACGATCATCTAATTACTAATCTATAAAATTCTCGTATTCGTATTCGTTTCCACACTCTTCCGAAACGGCTCGACCAATTCTTATTTCATTTTTTATTCATATTCAGTAAGTCTGAGAATCGGACAACATCTATTTTTCATACCCCTAAATATTTAGGGTGGTACTACCCCAAAATGTTTATTTTTAGATAAATTTTTTTGTTTTATTTTTTTATGATACAGCATACCAAAATACATACAACCTTTAATTTAAACCTATCTACGATCAAATCCTATATTTTATGTTAATTAAAATCTTATGACTTGAACTCTGAGGTTTATATAGAGAAAAGTTCACAGAAAAACCTAAGTTTTCATTCCAGAAAACCGAACAGTCTGGGGTAGCACAGCAAAATGTTCCATGTTGGTATGTACTAAAAAGGTAGGCTAAGTAAAATCACATTAAGGAGAAACTAAGTTCGCGGGGGCAGCTAGTATATTTATAATATTCTTGATAGCCGTTTTTTGGCCGGTAAAATTTTTGCCCTATCACCCGCATCCGCGTCATACATTTTGTAAAACTGCTAATTTGTACTCATTAATTACGCCGACCAAAATTGTTTTATTTATAGACATACTAGAATTTCTTTCAAATTTGGTTGCAAATTCACAGACGGCTTAGCTACACGATGTAAATTACGCAATCTATGTTATTAAGACTTTTCTTGAAAGAAACAAATACAAAAAACAAATATACTTTATTAAAAAAAAACAACATTAAAATTATTAAACAGGAACAAATTAATAAATTGTCTAACACATATACAGTGGTAACATTGTTTGGTATATAATGCATTATATAAAAACAAAGACTTGAAACTATTTAACCTCTTTAAACATGTCATAGAGTATAGAACAAAGTCTGTAAAGGGGCAAGCCGACAACAGTAAAGTAATCACCTTCCACACGCTCTACAAAAGTGCCACCAACTCCTTGGATACCATATCCACCAGCTTTGTCCCTAAAATAGGAATATATTATTATTACTGACAATCAAAACAAAAGATCTGGAATGATCTGGTTTAAATATGACAATAAGTAAAATAGTTCATACATTAGCTAATTTACTTAGATAGCTTTAAAATTATTCATTGGGTTAGTCGGCAAATAAAGATTATTTTCTTACTACATATTTATTTTAAACAATATGCGTCGTTCAGCTTTAAGAATTAGTTTAGACTGAAGAAAAGATCATTAAATTATTACTTGCTTATCCCTTGCCACTAAGGCCACAGGCTAAATAAATATTTAACAATTCAAATGTATTAAAATTAATAATAAAGCTTACATTGGTTCACCAGTTGCAATATATCCTCGGATTTGTTCATCATCTAATTTACCAAAGTAGACATCAGTTTTTTCAGTAAATTTTACTGTTTTATCTAATGATTTGACAACCACTCCTGTGTATACTGTGTGACCTCGTCCAGAAAGCCTGCAATTGTATTTTGATATTTTGTTTTTTAACAGTAATAAGTCTTCTCTATATAATTTATAATCATATTCATGTTTTTCATACTTATGAGCAATGGAATATTATGAATATTATATGACATTGCTCATAGTTATATGTACATATGAACTTTTGACAAAAATACTGATCTTACTTTGATAACATATCAAAAGCTTCTTCGTGGGAAATTGGCTTGCCAAACATTTTACCATCAAGTGTCACCATAGTATCTGCACCAATTATAACATCAGGTGCCGCACCTTCTGTTTTGAGCCTATTGTCAACCTCTAAGACTTTTTGTAAAGCCGTCTCTTCGACAAACTCTGAGAAGTTTTCAAAATTTTCAGGATCCAAATCCTCTTTAAATAAGGATGGGCACAACTTTACTTGTAAGCCCTACAAATTAGAATAGTGTGTAAGTACATATATTAAGAAATTCAATAGTTTGTATTTATAAACATATACAACAAATGTATACTAAGACTAGATATATGGTTAATTGTTATTATTTAATATATCAAACCTCAATTCCGACCTAATAAATAATATACAGTTAAATAAGTACTTACAATATTTTCTATCAGCTCTTTTCGTCTTGGAGAGCCACTAGCTAAGATAATATATTTTTGTTTTAATACGTGCATTACTGGTTGAAGCATGTTTGAAGAAATAAGTAGTTATTAAATACTAGGTATTTCGGTTGAAAAACGAATAGATGTAGTAGTATTAAATCTACGACAACTTTAAGTTAAGATTTAACAATAACATTAACATATGGTGTTACCAAGTAATGTTTATCTTTACCTATGGGCTATGGTCATTACCCGCGCTTTTGTTCAGAAATCATAGACTACTCTCAACTCTAGACCGTTTTTTTTTTCTCTTTATGGCTCTGGCACGGTTTGTGCATTAGCCAGCCTCTAGACTGTTAAAACTTAAAATTGAGACAGATACCTAGACGACAGGCGTGCTGCGTGACCCACTTACGCCAAAAAATTTGTATGGTTACTAAAATTTTATGTAAATCTTTCATTAATCTTATTTTCTTATTATTGCTTTATATATATTATTAATAAACTAAAACTATAGAAAACACTAAACAAACCTTGAAGGGTTTTAACCTTGGTGCCAAAAGGGCTACACCACAGTAAAGATTTTAAATAAACTAGTTTAAAAAAAGCACAATTAATAGATACAAAAAACGAAACGAAAACAGAGAAAAAAAATTATACGTTATGTGTTATAGGCTTAGATCAAGGCTCAGCTTGATATTTTAGGTTAGAAACAAAACATGTAAAATTATTAAGCGATATAACAAATTTGTTTGAACTTTAGATAAAATAAAACTTCATTTACTTAGAACAAATTTTATTTTAGCTTGGTGAGTTTATTTACGTTAGGCGTTATTACGAACTTAAGAAAAATGTTAACTGACGTAGTTACTTCCAAGAGCGCCATCCTGTCAGCAGCTTCTGAACCTTAGTTGGCTAGACCTAAATAAATTATGAAGTACTAAATTGATTTTTTCGTACCATGAATAGCGACGAATATAATACAAAAAAAATCAATCTGTAATTTTATATACCTTCATTAGGTTTATCAAGAATGACATCAGTCCTTGGAAATGAATTGCTTAGCATTTCCAGTGCCTGCGGTGAATTTGGAATTATGTGTGGGATACCCTAAAATAAGATTTAGGTTTGAGTTTAATTTTGAAGGCAGCTTTATTTCTGCAACCAGTGATACTTGTTAATAATATTAAAATCTTTGTTTTTGATAGCAACCCTGAGTAACAAGCATATATAAAATAAGGACTTTTATTAAAAAAAAAAAAAAAGGCATATATAATTATAATAAAGTGCTTATACAGTCTTGCTTTAAGCTGTTGTATTATTTAAATTGTAAAATTCATTTGTAAGCCAAAAAATACCATAGGAACGGATATGTAGTACGTTTCGGAGACGCTTTCTCGTGGTATGTTATGTAGAGATAATTGCTTCAGTACATCTTCGCGTGTTAGGCTTGTGTTTTCTAACTGAAATTATTTAGTATTAATTGTGATTATAGCACCCTTGGGACGAATAATCAATTAATTAACATAATATATTAAATTACAGTTAATACTTAATGTCAGAATCGCAGGGCGATATGTATATTTATTATTCTAAGTCATTCCTGTTTCTTAAAGGAGAAGGCACAAACCATAGACCTCCATATTATGCTACTCTCCTTAAATATCTTTCAATTTAAAATGCTTCCATATAATAAAATATTCTATTATTAATTTAATGTTATAAGAATATATGAAAATGATATCTGACGGGGCTTGTATTTTTTTTAATGTAGCGGGGGGCATCCGGGCAGAAGGCTCACCTTATGTTAAGTGACACCCATAGACACTCACATTACCAGAAAGCTCGCAAGTGAGTTGCCGGCCTTTCAAGAACTATTACGCTCTTTTCTTTCTTAAGTCGAATTAGTTCGGAAACACTTCAGTGGGCAGCTGGTTTTACATAGTGGTGGTGAAAAACTGCCTTAAAAAACGCTCAGTTGTGGAACGACGGACAATAAGACGTAGTAGTAGATTATGAAATATATCAGGATTGTTAAGAAACCAATAAAGAAATCGCATGTAAAATAAATTACCTCAATAACAATAGTAAAAGAGGGATGCTTGAGTCGTAAGTGCGCTTGTAATTCTGACACTTGACGGAACCTACCAGGGCACCGCGGACAGTTAAAAGTACGACGCATTGGCGGGCTAAAATACATAATAAACAAAGGTACAAATGTAAATGGGAAATACACATTGAAATACATACTACTATTTATTTGGTTGGATACATCAGCTATTGGCAGGAATTATTTCACTCTTAAAGCATTTAGCATAATATGTATGAAAATAGCGAAGTCACAAGTTATCAAAACATTCACGCCTGCCGCAATAAACATTTGTCTAGGGTAAGTTATCAAGCGTGCGTGAATTGCTAGTTGTAAAAATATTAATTAATTACCGTCTAAGAACGTTCAGAGAACGAATGGGTTCGTTGCGAACCGAATCATTTTGTATACCGTGTACTTCTCTGAAAAAAAAATACAAAAAATATGAAATGATCTTCTATATTGAAACCCTACTCATACAAATTAAAATTCAAGTGCAGTCGCTTTTATTATTTCTCCAGAAATTTTACAATGAACTCACTTTAAATGTTTTTGGAGCGCATTGACATTGTGCAAGTTGTGTCCACATTTTGGACATATTGTTGAATCCTTGATCATTTCTGAAAGAAACACTTCAAAATATTAAAAATCAAAAATTCTTTTCTAGATCTTATATATAGCACTATATACACGGATTACACACAATTTATTAAATTTTAACTGACAACAAATATGGCGGTAAAAACCAGAGAAAGATTTTAACTACATACGTCAATTGTCAAACTAGTGTAACAGACTACTAAAATCTGAAGTTGATTGTTTTAGTTCTGTATAAAACTAATATTTTTATATACGCAATGTGATTAGCCTTTTGTGATTGACAGCCGATGCCGACTTTTGGTTTTACGATATTTTCCCTATGAGCAAATTCTTTGTGCGCAGATAGAGAAATCTATTGTATAAGTTTAGTCTTTATTTGAACCCAGAGTTAAGCTCGTCAAGAACATTATAAGAGTACCTTCGTAATCATCCAACGCCTCATCACAATGTTCCTTTTGTCTATGTTTGTAAAGTTCAAATTTATTTGGCAAAACTTGGTCACAATCTCGGCATGGTATTCTAAAATAAATATAATAACTCAGAAAGTATAAGAATGTAAATTAAAATTATTACGAAAAGAAAGGCGATACAAGGAAAAAGAAAGGAGATGGAGAAATTTTTATCTGTAACAACGTTTGTCACTTTTTGCTCTGGTAATGACGTGTTCTGTGGAAAAGTGTGTATTATTTGTAAACAAGCGAAACATTGAAAAACTATAGTCATTGTATGTTTAGATTACATGAACATGTCTAAAAAATATCGCTATTAAAAAACTACTCAAACAAACCTATAATAATCTTGTCTGGCTATTTTCGTGGTCCCGCCATCTTCATGTGCGGTTTTTCCGTGTATTTTCTTTCTATGATATGCAACGCTCCAGCTAAACATAAAATAAGTTATAGTTTTAATAAAGAAATTACTTTGATAAATTTATATAGACGCAATCGAGGTAATTCTGGATCCATCACAACACCAGCGTAAATCAAGGACGGAGCGGATAAGCGGGTTCGTGGTGAGTGGGGATCTTGGGGCCCCCTTGGAATGTGAACTGGATTTGTTTTTTTTATTTGGACCACTCCGTCGAATGAATTTTATACAACTTTGTCACCAGCTTTCAGTGAGGTAATTTTTGCGAGAATATAAAAAAAACTGACGTATTTCCTAGAAGCCTTAAAAGCCGGCAACGCACTTGCAATCTATGCAGTCCATGAGCGGAGATAAGTACTTAACTCTAAGTGCCTGTTCGTTTGCCTCCTGTTCCATAAAAAACAGTTCGATTGTACGTATAGTTGCGGGTATTAAATAAATTAACAGAGCAGTGTTGGCCTAATGGCTTCAGCGTGCGACTCTCATCCCTGAGGTCATAGGTTCAATCCCCCACCGCACCACTACACAGATGGGCTTACAGATACAGAAATCTGAGCTCCAGACCTAAAAAGGTTGTAGCGCCACTGATTTTTATCATTTTTTTATTAAATAAATTGAATGAACTACCTGTTAGGAAAGGTCAATTCACATTGGTTACACTTAAATAAAAAGTTTTCGTTGGCATGCTTCAAGCGGCGATGTACTTGTAAATACGTCCAGTGCAGGTAGGAGCGACCACAGTCCTATAACGTTTTTAGTATTGTAATATATCTACTGCATATGTAGAAAGTAACCTCCTAATACGTGAATAATAATAATAATCTTTTTTTTTATTAATCAGACAAATACAGTCCATTGATTGATTAGTGAGTTAGTAGCAATAGTTTCTTAAGATCTATGTTAGAGAATTAGTAAAAATAATTAGTAAATATTTACAAAAATAAAGTGCGTGCGTACAAAGTACACATGTCAGAAGTGAAACTTCTTTGGCAAATTAATTTTAATACAGAACCTAATTGTGACTACTTAATACAAAAATGTAAAAGGTCAAAATAACCGTTTTTGATGACTTGGACCGTTTCTTTACTTGGAAGTTATACGCACATACATATACAAATTTAGCATATGTATGTGACATATACAAATTTAGCATACATACTAGGATGCATATATTTATTTTTATTGCACTGTGTTGCATTATACTATTAAAATGTAACATAATTAAATGTAAAAGAAAGGCAACTGGCGGCTTTATCGCTTTCGAGCGATCTCTTCCAGGCGACCACTGTGAGAAGAAAAAAAGAAAAATGCCGATTTTGATGACTTGAGAGTTGTTGAATGACAAATGGGGTATGACGTTTTTGTCAGAAATTTTATAATGACATACCTCACACAAAAAGTGTTTGACAACAGGAAATCCACCATATCCCAAAATCCCAGCACTGCTTGCGCTTTCCTCTTTTTTACCATCAGTTAAATTCCTTTTGTAAAACCCATGTGTTGTCTTATGGGTTGTACACCTATATTCAAAAAATAATTAATTAAAATGTTACAAGATTTTAGTTCGGGACCAACGAGAACATAAGAAAAAAACCACGGGTTGCACTAATTATCAGTATAAAAGAATTATCATTTATGTGGTAGAATTCAATATATTATTATAATTGCGCTATCGTACACAAACATGACAATTTATATTACATTAAATACGCCGCGCCAGCTGTCAACTCTCCATCCGTTTTACGAATTTTCGATCAGGTCACGTGTCCTGACGCGAGTGTAAAATTTTTTACCCATTCCAAAAAATGTGTACAACGCCGCTATAGAAGTTTTCACTTCAAAAATGTTATTGCAAATATTCTGTATCAAGACAATGACTGCTTTATCAGGAATTGACTCCAGGACCAGGGCTGTTGCTGTATTTTTGTAACACTTAAAACTGTCAAAAGACAATATGAAATTCCACCCGTATCACCTCGACGTCCGTCGTTCCACAACTGAGAGTTTCTTAAGACAGTTTTTGTCGCACACCACTATGTGGAACCAGCTGCCCACTGAAGTATCCGAACCAATTCCACTTAGGGTCCTTCAAGAAGAGAGCGTATCAATTCTTTAACATCGCGCGATCCGTCAGCCATGGGTATGACTGAACATCAGATGAGCTGTTTGCAACCTGTTCTAATACTTTTAGTACAAACCTGGAATATGTAGCGAAGCTGACTTTGCAGACGTGACAAACGAACGGATTTTTAACACCCTTGTGCTGGATTCTGTGCGAGTTTAGAGCGCCTTCCAAATAGAACACGCTGCGAAGAAATTTAATTTTTGAAAAGTACATTAAATTAAATTTGCAAAATCAATTATTTTTGTAAAAACCAACACAAAGAACTAACCCTTATAAATCTAATATTAACATTTCTTCAATATTAAACTTAGAGTACTTCTAGTCAAAGCTCTACAATATTTCGTACATTCTAGGCTTACTTGAAACTTTAAATGAATTATTTTAATTTTATTTTGTTTTCTTTACCAGGGTCATCGCTTGAAAGCGTCCGTAATATTTTAATTGTAATGTATTTCTTGCAACGAAGTGTTTATTTATTTAGAAAAGCTTGCCAACGCTCGGCACACTGATACATTGGTACAAGAACAATAAAATACAGTTTTTAATAGACAAACATAACATATACGACGAGATAACAAAAAACAGTGTGGCACTCGGGGACTGCCGCGGTTAAGCTATTGCATAGCATTTTTTATTAACTTATATGCATATTATAATTATTTATATTTTTTCTATTTATGCAGTATTTTTATTTTCTTTGATATTAATTCAATCTACCACTCTACCAGACTCAGACTAACACGCCTATATAGTCTGTCTCACTCTAACGCGTACCGGCTGCACCGGCCGCGCTTACGCTACGTCACCGATCACGCCAGACCGATGTGAGACGCAGTATGCGTTCCGTCCCGCTCTAACGCGTATTGGCCGCATCTATATTACGTCATCGTGTGTTAGGTTTTTATTTTCGTTACGGAATTTCTTGATTCAGTCGCCGCGCTCAAAGCCCGCGATAAAATCTATGCAATAGCTTAAAAACTAAAGGAAAATTGTTTTCCAAGTGTGGGGGGAGCAACTATGGATGTGTTAAATAATAATTCTGGGAGTCCATAACTCATAGGCTCCATACCAATATAAAAACAATAAAAAACTCACTCTTCACAATATTCACACCGAAAAGCCTTTTCAATTCTGACAACTCGTATGATGGCGTTGCTCGACTCATCCAACTCTTTGAGCAGGGGCTGACTCTCTTCTTGACTCACTTCTCTTGGTATTGGCTTGCTAAGAGTGGATTCTGTAATATTTTATTAATTATTCTTTCTTTTGTTTCTATCAAATGGTGTTATTGGTAATGTAAAGATAGATGAGCTAGAGGGGAGGGGGGGCGTAGTTAGGGACACCTGTCCCCCCCCCCTATATAACACATTTTTAATAATAAATAGTATTTTTTTATTATATACGGGCAAACGGGCAGGAAGCTCATCTGATGTAAAGTGATAGCGCCGCCCATGGACACTCTCAATGCCAGAGGGCTCGCGAGTGCGTGTCCGGCCTTTTAAGAATTGGTACGCTCTTTTCTTGAAGGACCTTAAGCTAGTTCGCTGCGACATAAACATGAAAATTAAGAATGGATGAATGTTGGAGACATATTTAATATTAAGAAGCTAATTAAATTAACGAACAGTTAATATATAATTACCAGTTTTGACAGCCTGCGTCACAAGTCCACTTGTGGGAGATAGTCGTTCGCTGGGTTCATCCCGCTTTATGTCGTTGGCAAATGTCTCAATACATTCACTTGATTTTGTTAAGTGCTCCTAAAGTTTTATAATTATTATTAAGACTAGAATATTTAAATAAGAAGGAGGCCAACTGGCGGCCTTATCTTTGAGCGATCACTTTTAGGCAACCACTGTGATAAAAAATATATTAAATTTAAGGTGAGCGCAAGTGCAAATCTACATAAAGTATACAATAAGAAAAAAAAAGGGTGTTTGTACTTATGTACGCGCGTAAGAAGTTATACTTCTTTGGCATTATTAAAAATAGTTTTTGATTGCATGCAAATAATTAATTACAATTTGTGGGGCTGAGAAATTAGAAAAAATAAATACAAAGGTCGACGATCAACAAACTACAAAAAATAAACTATTTTATGAAAATCGTTTTGAGAATCATAACTGTATAGTGGGCAGATAATAGAAATACCTGTGCATCTGTATGGTCCCTAAAAGCACGAGAACAAATGCCACAGACCAATACGAGTTTTGGGCATAACTCCTCCTCATGCGCTCGTAAATGCATACGTAAGCGAGATCTTCGAGTCAACTGTTTCAGACATATGTGGCATTGGAATGGTTTTATCTGGAAAACCATTTTTAATAACTGTTTTATACGTTTATATTAAAGAGCAGTGTTGCTTCGGGCTTGCTAGTGGCTTCAGCGTGCGACTCTCATCCCTGAGGTTGTAGGTTTAATCCCCGGCTATGCACCAATGTACTTTCTTTCTATGTGCGCATTTAAAATTCGCTCGAACGGTGAAGGAAAACATCGTAAGCAAACTAGCCCAAAAGACCAAAAAAGCCGATGGCGTGTGTCAGGCACAGGCGGCTGATCACCTACTTGCCTATTATATTGATCATGAAACAGATTCAGAAATATGTGGCTCAGACTTAAAAAGGTTGTAGCGCCAGTGAGATTTTTTTAATACGTTTAATAAATCAGCTATGGTGGTAATAAGTATGAAAGTGGTTACATTACTCAAGTACTAATAAAGACGCAATTTTAATTTATTGTAAGAAGAAATAATTGCTATTAATTTCCACACTATGTTGTCCGTCCAAAATAAATCATATTTAAGAGAAGCGGCTACAAAAAATGCCTCTGGAGGGTAAAGAATGCTGATAATAAAATTACAATTCAAATACACGTGGGTTCTAACGCTACACAACCGGAAAATTATGGAATGAAAAAGTATTAGGTATCCGTAAAAAAAACAATAGGGGTATGTAAGGTTGATGTCGAAAAGACTCGTATCTGTAATAAGGTATGTAGTGCTTTATGTCGAAAAGGCCCGTATCTGTACTAAGGTCTGTAAGACTTCCTGCCGAAAAGAAAAGGAAATTTTACTTGAAACTGGCATAAAGTTAAAACTATTGCCATAATATTAAAAAAAGAAAAGGAAAAGCATGGAGGTTATCAAAAAATACCTGTAAATGTGTGACTCCGTGCTCATCTAATGTCTGCTTATCAAGGAATCGCTTTCCACATGTCACACATACGTAGCGGCGTGTGTCTGTGTGCGTGCGACTGTGTTTTGTTAATGTCGCTCTAAAATGATAATTTTTAATACTATAAACAAAATCGTTGAAGTATACAATATCATTTAAAAGACCATATAAAGTTTTCAACTGAAACTATTCTTTATCGCACTGTCTCTTTTTAACATGGAGTAAGCATAACTTGATTGAAAAAGAAGAAAGAGTACTCAGTGTTCCACTACTGTTATAGTTTTTGAAGTTATACTTCTTTTGGCGCGTTAGGGAAAAATGATCAGAGTAAATTTTTACGATGCGCGCGCCTTTTACACCTTCACAAAAAACCGACACAACAAAATAAAAATGTCAATTTCTTTAATTATGTAGAAATATTTTTTTGTGATATTTAAATAAACTTTATTAAATAGATAATGCGTTATAATAAAACTTTCAATGTATTAAATACCTTTTTTCTACTGTTATTGTCGTGTTTTCTACAAACGCAGACTACAATTTTTGAAAAGATTTTTATCTTGTTAAGCCAAAGAAGTATAACTTCTAACGCGTGTACAGAAGTACACACACGTTTTTAGTTTTTGAAGTTTGGTTAAAGAAATCCTCCTTAGAGGGCACGCAACGAACACGATCTATTGAAAAATGTCTTTCTCCCTCTCTTTATATATATAATTTATCGGACACAATAATTTATTGAGAATTTTAGTTATTCAAACATCAAAGTATTTTGGTTCAATTTATTAGGTTCAAATTATACTTACCTCAAAAAGAACGTCTTTCCACAGTCTTTAACAGGGCACTGCCACCTTTTCTGTTTACTATGTTGAAAATGTATATGGTCAAATAATTCTGTTTCTGTTAAAAACGTCGTATTCTTACATTCGTTACATTTGTACATACCATCTTCGGTTTGAAGAGCGCTTTTTTCGTGGAATTGCCTTTTAAAAAAAATACAGTACTGTAAATTAATTCAAACCTAAATAGTATTAGTGTATCAGAATAAAAAGTTGAAATTGTATATTTTTATTAATTTAGGCGTTAATTATTATGCGGCAAATAATAAATTTTTAATTACGTATTCCAGCATTGTTGAAACAGTACTGTATACAACGTAATCAAATCAAGAAACACTTGACATGATGACAAAAATTCCTAACTAACACGAAAATGAGACAGTATATAAATACAACATATGAGTGACAAGGACAAAACAATGTGATGCCTCTGTTTTACACTGTTTCCCACCAACAAGCAACGACTATAGAATATGCAATCTGTAGTAGGAAACATTTGTTCATCAAAATAGACTATATTATTTTATTTTATGGGATTTTTTTTTTGTATAATACTTAATTGTGGGAATGTGAATCTTTTATCAAATATTACGTACATATGAAACTTGAGCCTGACTTTTGATGAAAAGGACTCATTACAGTTGTGACAAGTGACAATTTGAGGACTACCTGACCGACTACGCTTTTTACGGATTTTCTGAAAAAGAAAATTTATAAGTATGAGCAATAGAAATAGACTTCTTTGCTAAAATGTTTATAACAATGATACCTAACATTTTTTTTACGATTGAAACAATAGATGTTTTACAAGCATTTTATGAAATAATTTCATTTCGTGAAATTATATTAATAATATTTAATTTTATTATATCATTAAAATTTTGATTGTTTTATTTATAAACATTTATTTTATTTTTGTTTCTTTAGCTTCTGGGGTATAAAAATAAATAACCTATCATGCAATTGGCCTTAGCGTCAAGCGATCACTGCTATGTGTACGATGCCTATATGCAGTTGGTCCAGCTAAAAATATTTTTATTAGAGCGTACCATTTCATAAAAGGCCGGCAATGCATTTGTGAGCTTTCTGGCAATGTGAGTGTCCATGGGCACTCATGGTCAATGTAAAATAATATACATATTTTTACTTTTCATTACTTAAGTATAAAAAACCTTACCAATAAACTATCATCATTTGTTTGTTTTGGCCTTCCTTGCGCCCGCTGTGACAAAATATTATATATATATTTATAAAAATCTGTTATTAAAACACAATATTTATTACAAAAAATTAGGGCACTTTCGCAATAGTATTTTTGATGTCCGTCTCTCTATATATCTTTATATCCCTAATGTAACTAAATATAGCATCTTCAAATTTGAATAAGTGGTTTTCCGTTCCTAGATTTAAATACTTTTTTATATACACTACTAGAATACTTTTTATGTACTTACTTTAAAAAAGTCCTCTTTAGAAGGCACGCAAAGAACAGTATCAGTCGGAGATTTTCTCTTTCTCCCTCTCTTCCTACATTTATGAGTGTTTAGGGTTTCTGCGTTTGGGAATATACGGCTGAAATTATATTTAAGTATGTTGTAGTTCCTTTAGTAAACTTTTGCAGATTTAACCGCAATCAAAAAGTCGTAAATTAACATTCACTATATCAGACAAATGTCATTTCTTGGTTGTTTACTGGAAATGACTGACAATATTACCGGTTTTTTAGTGTCGCGTTTCATATTACGGCAAAAAGGCGACCAAAAAATTATGTAGGCTATATAATGACAGCGTAGAAACAAGATTTTTTTTTTCAGGAGGCAAACGGAAAAAAGTATTTCTTTTTTTTTTGAGGGCGGACGGACAGGAGGTTCACATGATGTTAAGTGATATATGGACACTCTCAATGCCTAAGAGCTCGCGCGAGGGTTGCCGGCCTTTAAAAATATATTATTTTTATTTCACTCTTCTCCCTAGCACTTTTTAATCTTTTGTCTCTTTCTGTTCAATTGTGACTAAAACGGCGTAATTAGTCTGATTTATATTTTTAAACGGGAAATAATTTAATTTACAATAAAATAAAAAGTACCCACCTACAATTAAAACACTTATGCTTAATCAACTCATTAACCTTCTGTGATAACTGAACTTTTTCATTCTGAAAAGATTTACAAAATTTGCTTAACGAATGATCTAAAAATGCAGGTTTGTTTTTTTTATAAAATAGGAGTGTAAATTATCCTACGGGACGTCCAAAAAGGACAGTCATCGCAGCCCATGGACACCCATTTTTAATGGATGAGTTGCCGGCCTTTGAGGGAGGAGTACACTCTAACTTTGAATAGTTGGAGGTCGTATCTCTCAGGGAAGACCCCACCGGGAGTCGATTCCACAGTTCGCTAGGTCGCAAAAGACAATGCCTGTGGAAGACTTGCAGTCGTACGTTACTCCTACGTCTTCTCGTGCGGTACACTAAAGAATAGGCTTATATAAGCTTAAAAAAATTATTTGCTCTGACTGTGGAACACAATTTCAAAAGCACAACACAAATCTATCAATTAAAATGAGATACAAAAAATAATTCGAATTTATTAAAAAATTACCTTAACTTCATTAAATTTCAACAGACTCTGCAACTGTTCATCAACGTCTTCACCAGTGTGAACGATCCATATGTCTTCATCATCACTATCTAAGGTCTCTTGTTTTACTATTGTCTCTAATTGCATTGGGGCCTGAATTAAGAATTTTTCAAAATTAATATTCAAAAAAATAAAAATTATTTGAGCGTGAAAAAAATCGGCGAATAAAAAAAATTTGCGATTGGTGAGAACGTTAGATCGTGTCAAGTGGGCAGACGAGAGAGGCCTTCGAAAACTACTAAATACGATATCGTTATGACCGAATTGTCTTCTTTGATTGGAGTGATATTAATCTGAAAATTTTTGGTAAATCTAAACATTATTGCAGAACCACTATGTGGAACCAGCTACCCACTTAATTATTTTCGAGCCAATTCGATTTAGGGTCCTTCAAGAAGAGCGTATCAATTTTTAATAGGCAACGCACTGGCGAGCCCTTTGGCATTAAATGTGCGGTATCACTTAAAATCAAATGAGCCAGCAAAATAATAACTCGCTTTCCAAACAATACAATTACAGATTTGTAACTTTAGAGTGAAAATGAAGGTAGTGTCAAATATTTTAACAGATTTTTTTTACTTACCACGTTTCCTTCTATAACCTTGTTTTCTTCGTTTTCATCTTGTCCCACTAAAACAATTTTAAGAAACTTATGGAGTAGAGACAAGGAAGAAAGGCCACAGAAAAATCTTTGATAAAATTCAGTTCAGTCGGCAAATTCATTCTAGCTACATTTGTTATTCCTACAACATTTATCTATAATGATTTATAAATTGGAACTAAGAACAAATCCGCTACAAAATTTCCGTATTGGGTAAATCCCTGACTTATTATACATTATTGCCCTAAATAGATTTTCCAGCTTCCGATTGTACCTACTTATTAAAGTTTACTGAAATTGCCTAAGTAACGATACTGAATACAAATTCTAAAAACTCAAAAATTCTTCCGTTCGGAAAACTGGTGTTGTAAACACCTAACAAATCATATTACATATATCATCGATAAACATATCAAATCTTATCTGATATTGCATCATGATCAGCCACCTTATGTGGTCCATTTCTGGAGGTAGGCCTCCTCTATTTAGATCAGATAATAACTAATATATGCAAATAAAGGAATTAATTAAAAATTATTCTACCGTCATCGCTCTTTTTCGCAGAACTTCTAGTCCGTGTTGCGACCGGTGAAGACGTTTTTGATGTAACATCATAACTCTTCTTATCTATACAAAGTAAATTACAATTTACTGAGGTATTTCCGAACCAATTCGACTTAGTACATTCTAAGAATGTACTAATTCCTAAAAGGCCGGCATTGGCCATTGCACTTCCAAGCCTTTTGGCATTGAGTGTCTGTCGGCGGCGGCATCACTTAACATCAGGTGAGCCTCTTGCCCGTTGGCCTCATGTTATAAATAAAAAATATGTTTACGAAAAAGTTCACGATCTTCCAAGTAATCAAAAAAAAAGTGTGTGTGTACAAAGTATACATGTCAGAAGTGAAACTTCTGTGGCAAACTAATCTTTAAGTGTTGTTCATATTTATACAAATCTAAAAGTTTAGATTTCCGATACTTAGAGGGACGGAAAAAAGGAAGATATGTTAGGAATTTAATGAATTTAATTGTCATTAAAATATTAAGTGTCGAATAATAAATAATAAATAAAAAAGATGGCGCGTAACCGAAAAATGTGACGGTAATTTTTTTTCCAACGCCGATAAAGAAGTTTGACTTCAAACAGCAACATGGCGCGTAACCGAAAAACGTGACGATTTGCTACAAAATTTCTCCCATACGTCGATAAAGAAGTTTCACTTCAATAATTAGTAAACTAGTAAATCAAATTTTCAATTTTGCTAAGCTCAGAACTCGAAGGCTGGACCAAATCGAGTATTTTTTTATTTATTCCTTAAACTAAGGGAGAAGATATTTATGGAGACAAAGATTGTAAAAATATAAATTTAGTTTTATTTAGTACTTAGGTTTTTATTCCGGAAAACCGAAAAGTCTCTGTGGGTTAGCATGTGTTCCATATTATGTTGGTATGTCCTTAAAAGGTAGGCTAAGTAAAATCATATTCAGGCGAAACGAAGGTTGCCGGGACAGCTAGTTTTTTATATTCAAATGTTTCATCTTCTGAACTTTTACACTTCCCTGTGTTACGCTTAGCTCTTAGCAAGGGTCGTCTGGAAGAGATCGCTTATAGGCGATGTGCCCAATAAGCCCATTGCTCTCAGCCTTTTGATTTATAACCGTATGTATTGTATGCAAAAGTGAAAATAAATAAAATACTTGTCATTTTTACTGGCCGATTGTCGTCATTGAAAATTATCTTACTCTTTATCTTACAAAACTTGAGTTTCTTGCCCATTCATCTGCATATGATACTACTTTTTGGAAGGGGCAACTCGTAATTTTTTTATATATTTTTAACTTGTAATTTTAACATCAAAAAATGCCTTTTTAATAGGCCTAGTTGAAATAAATAGTTTGACTTTGAAGATCGTGAAAGAGTTGTTCGTTTTTACCGTTTCTAACGGGGCATATACATAACTGGTGAATTCAAAACACTTTCTCCCCGAATCGAACCTAGGATCTACTTATACACCATGTTTACTGAACTTTTTCTCAGCAACTTTTCGCATACTTTCTGATTATTTGGTAACTAAGTTTATTAGGACAAAACTTTCAGGCAGAAGTTTGTTTAAAATGGCTGTCGCTACTGGTACTTACCCTCATTTTGTGCATCTTTGCTTTCTTTAGGTGGTTCGTGCGCTGTCTTCACATGTCCCTTTAACCACTTTAAGTTCGCGTAACCTTAAATTAAGCAATTATTTATTAAAGTATTATTTGCATTAGATTTACAATTTACAATACTATATAATAAAATCTAGATCTTGTGTATAGACTAACCTACTGTATTGTAATGTAAAGTTACACGTGGCGGCGGTATCAGTTATTCTATAACAAAATATTAAACAAATCTACTCTATTTAGTATAAAAACCTACTTGTCGGAGTAATATTCAAGTAACGACGACACTACAACTAAAATGACTCTTTTTACAAAAATCAACATATATACTATTCTCTACCCACAAAATATGTTTTCTATCTACCCCCACAAACACTACATAAATACCATAATCACACAATGGACAAGGAAATACGGCTTCCTCGTCTAAATCATGTTTATGCTCTTCACAGTGATCCATCACTTCTGGTAAATCCACAAAAATTTTGTCACAAAAGCTATAAACAAATGTTGCAAATTATTAATAGATTCTAATATAATATATTTGAAGAATACCAATGACACTATCGAGCTTTTATTATTTAGAAATTAAAGTTTATATATATTTTTTTAAATTTAATTTAATTGCTAATATATATTACCGGCACTTTAATTCCGCTAAATGCTTAGTTTGATATTTTCCCAAGAATTCTTTAACTTCTTCATCTGCCTCATCTACGTTATCTATCGCTTTATCGAGTTCTGTTTCCGGTTCTATAATCTCTACGTCACTAGAACTTTCCTTTCCGCCATTTAATTCTGTCTTTAGTGGTTTGTCTTTGTTTTGATCCGAGAATTTCTTTTTCAAATCAATGTCGGTTATATTTTGAAAAATGTACTGTTGGTTATTTTTTATTACCAAATATTCGTCGCTATTAAGAGATTCGTTCGGACTTTTAACCAGACACAATTTGAAATGGTCTTCTAGACACTGTTCACAGATAATTTTTAGCTGTACCGACGTTCGTTTTTGAGGTGAACATCTGTGAATCCTTTGATCTTCATTATCGAATAAATACATTTTCTCATAATTATTACGGATTATCTTTCCACAGATACAACAGTCCTGATTTGGGCCTGCATCTAAATTGGATTTATACCAGTTTTTTTGCACGATTCTGGATGGGTCAGATTTTCTGGAATGCTTTCGTTTATCATAATTAATAGATTTATCATAGGGTAGATGCGTCACAGGCGAATCTTTAAACATGTTTAATATATCCTCTCTTGTAAAAACATCTTTTTGATTATCTTCATATTTTTTGTAGTTGTCTTTAATAATCGTTGTCGGTGATGCGGCTCCATTAACTGAGTTTAATACTGCATAAGTTTTAGTATTGGATTCTAAATATTTTCTAAATTGTAATTCATAATTAGATGTGTTATTGCATATAGACTTAAAAGGTAGGCTATTAATAAAGCTTTTGGCTCTTGTCGGGCTGGAATTTCTGCTAGACCAACGCGATACTGGGCTATCGATGTGAAAGTCTTTGATACTGATATTGTCATTAAAATCAATTTCTTCGACTGGATCATCTGTGTACTTGATGAAAGGGATTTTTTCAGCAGTTAAATCAATTAAAGGGTCTTCGTTGTCGAATTGAATTTGAGTTGCGTTTATTTGAGTACCGTCATCTAGAACGTATACTAAATCGTCGTTTTCTTTTTCTATATCACTATATCCTGATTGAATATAACTGTCAGAAATGTGTCTACTTACATTTTGCTGATTATTAAGAAAGAACTGATATATATTATCATCTAGAGATACTGGTTGATTGCCGGTGATTGAATTTAAATCAATATCAAAACCTAATTGTGATCTGAAATAATTACCATAATATAATCAGAGATCTAGAAATGCAAATATCAAACTAGATATCAATGTGTTTATAAAATTAATCTTTATTAGGTATATGAATCTTTGAATAGTCTCTTTGACATATATATGTTTAACATTAAAAGGCACCAAATGTTGCTGTTCACTTAGAAATGATTCAATATATATATATATATATGTAATCCAATGTCTACACTGTAGGAATTTTAATTTAATTAATAACCACCAACCAACAAATATGTACTTACTTGGCTTTGTCAAAAAATAGCCGAAAGTCATCATGTGGATCAATTTTTAAAGTTACTTCATCACCATTAATATTATCCATGCACAGGACCAGGGGTGGCGGATCTGCCATTTTAGCTTCTACAAAAAAAATGTGTTACATATGAATGTAAAAAAGAATAATTGTAACGGACAGTGGGCTGTACATAGTAAATCTAACTTTTTACTTTAAAAATATTATAAATTATAATTAAATTAAAGTACATATTATATTATAAACTACTTTAATCTTAATTTTTAGCAATTGATATTATTTCTTTTACATAAAAGAAACTAACTAACTGCACCAGTTACAGTCTCAGCAGGCTTGATAAAAATAAAATAGAATGGAGCTTTGTACCAATACTTTTTCTATGGGATACGAGAAAATAATGTTAAATATCATCCAGAGAAAGAGAAATATAAATGATCATTTATTCATGTAAGTAACATAATGTACATTTTTGAAGAAAATAGCAAGGGTTTAAAATTTATTAAAGGTACTCATTACAGAGAGAGAGAGAAAATAATGTTAATTTAGTTTTTCAATGTTTTCTAAGAATCAGATTCACATTATGACAAAAGTAAATAAAAGACAATTGATGAAAAGTTATAAATAAAGTTATATGAAATAATAAAACAAAAAATTTGGCTTCTGCACATTGATTAACTGTTTTCTTACAATCAATAACAATATAATAAAACGGAGTCTGAGCTAAAATAAAAACTAAATGAACACTGAATATTGGATGTTTTATGCCTTTTATTTCCAGCCAAGAAATTATGTTGAAATTGAAGACGAAATAGAAAAAAAACAGGTTGTGTGTGGCCAGTGAATACATTCTAAAGTAGTATAACAAACATTAAAACGACAATTTGGGTGAAAGGGCATTATGATGAAATAAAAACTAAAATTTTACTAACCAGTTCCAGGTATTCATCAAGAAAATTCTAGTTTATCATAAAACTGGCAGAGAAAACAAATGACGATTCTGACTGTTTCGTTGAGAATTTTTTTATTCAAATTTTGTAAGTCGCGCCTCGGCCTACAAAACACAATTGCGACAATTGATGATATTATTTGTCATTTCGTATTCAGCGGGAAATGTCTAGCATATGTGTCATTTTTGACACTTTCTTGAATAGTATTAACACCGCAAATTGGTAACATGCTTGGCAACTAGTTTCTATGAATGTATATTTTGAAAAAAAAACTATTAGAATATTCGCTTGATTTAAAGTTTGGATGCTTAAAATAGCTTGCATTTATTGTTTTTACGGGTACTGATTACGACTAATAAGGCTAAGGAATGAATTGTGTGACATGTAAATAATTTGAATAATATTTAATATTTTGTACGATATATAGTATTCCAAAATTTTCGTTTTAATCAATAAGCAAGACTCAATAATGTGGTTAACCTATGAAAACCCTGACTTTATTAATTAATAGTTTACAATTTTATTGATATAACGTATTATATGGGCTCTGTGGATGCTAAATTTATCTGACATAACACAAACTTGCAACACAATTTTTAGTCTGTGATTGTGAAAGCATTAAGCAATTAATGGCATGGCGAGTTAATGGCAATTCTTGTCATTTTGTTCGGCTTCTAGACTTTATATTTTATTGTTTTTTATAAACCCGCCTAAGTAATAATCGGTGTGATGGGAAAGTTTTTGTTCTAAAATGCAGTCCGTCGTATCTTACGTCCGTTCTTTGCTGGGCTGGGCTGAAGAAGACGAAATTAAAAAGACTATTATAAAACGACACAGGTATGGCTTTGACACTTGTTTACAACATTAATCTATCTAGTTATGGCGGTAAAGTCGTTGTATGAAAACATATTTACTAATTACTATGTTCGATTAATGTGAGCTGCAATTGAGATTAAAAAGGCACCAACATGTATAAAATACCATTAAAAGTTGCGTCAAAGTTTTGGAAGTAAGTTTTGGTTTACTATTAAACAAATTGTTAAAGCCGTTTCATATTAAACTTTGTCGTGTTTTAGATATGATGATGACTATTCTGATGATGGACGTCCGAAGAAAGTAAAACATAATATTGAAAACACAATTTTTCCTGGAGTTATGACTTCAAAAGGTATTATATATTTCTAATTGTTGGTGTGCCTATGTGAAGTATTCAAATCAAAAAATTTGTATTTTTTTAGATTTGTTTGAGGATGAGTCATATAAAAACGTAAGAATAGTACCAATAGATATTGAGGATAGACGTCCAAGCACCTCAACCCCATATGAAAACATAAATAAGGAGAATCGCACCAGGACAGTGCCAGTTAAAATAATTAGTAGGCAGAATGGATCACTTACTCCTATTAGAAAAGAAAAACTGCATGGACCAGGAAATCGTTTAGTTCGTGCTGTACTTATTGATGATGATGCTGCTGATGAACAAGAGGTACTTACATTAACTTGTACATATGTTTATTGTTTTATATATTAATTTAGTTATTATTTTGTAATTGTTAAATCAATACACATCACATATGCTGCTTGTGTGCACCAGGTTTGTTGGTTCACATTCTTATCAATAAGAAGCTTTTTAAGCATTCAGTTAATACATTTAGCCTCTATTGCTTAAAAGCTATATATCTAAGTAAGAATATTTATTTTAGTAATGAGCTGTGTTAGGTAATTATAATCTGACTTTCATGTTCTAGGTTACATTAGTGGAAACTCAGCCACCTAAAGAAAAACCAAAACTTTACATTAATTTAGATGATGATGAAGACAATGATAGAGATGTTGTATTTGTGAAAAGAGTTTCTTCACCACCTTCAAGTAAACCTTTCAAACTGGTCATTGACGATAATGATACAACAGATTTTGCTGAGCCTACAAAATATAGACAATATCGTAAAATAGTTGACAGAGGCACAAATGTTTCACCAAGATCATATAGTATTCTTAGAAATAATGGTGGTATTCAAAAATCATATAAAAAAGCTCCAACACCATCATTACCAAACTGGCTTTCAGCAAATTCCACAATGAATCCGAGAACAAGAAACAACAACCTTAATGGCACCAAGTCAACACTACTAAAACTTTTTAATATAGAAGAAAAGAATAACTTTAGGGAACTTATTAAAAAAGTCTGTAATGCAAATCAAACACCACAAACACATAAACCAATTGACATAATTAATTTAGCAGAGGAATCAGCATCATTTAGGCTGACAAGGAAATCGCAAAAGAGTTCTCTGAATGAAATCAAAAGGTTTGAAAAAGACTTGAAAGGTAAAGAATGTGAATCAACAACAGAATATGATCCAATAACAGTAGCATCAATTACCTCTTCAGATTCAGAAATAGAAGTTATACCATCAGATTCTTCAGTTTCATCAACAAGAATAGAGCCTTTAAATACATTGAGAGACTCATTCAGAGACAGAGATGTAGTATCTAGTGATTGGTTAAGAAAATTAGATACAAAATATAAGAACAAAAAGAAAGAGACACAAGTTAAGTTAAATGATGCCCGACGAGAGTCTGATATAATATCAAAAGTTAACCATGAGCAATGTTTAGCACATTTAAGGAATAAGCTAAAGTATGAGTTGTGTATACCCGAAAGTTTGATTGAGGAGGAGCAGCCAGCTGTTGAGTTACCGCCACTAAGTGCGGAACAAGAGAAACTAGTCAGTAGAGCATTGGGGCCGGGACCTCAAGGACAAGTGCTTATTGAGAAATTTAATTTAAGGATAACTAGGTGAGTTGTCTTTTTATCCCTAGGGCAAACCCCAGTTCTGGATTTGAATATGAAAATGTTCTATTAATCTGTTACAATTTAATGATTTTTAAAGCTTTAATTCAGAACCTTTAAAGATATATAATCTAACTATATATTTTTAATAGTCTATTGAGTTACATTTTACCTATGAAATTAAGTAATTTTAACAACCATCTGACATTGTAATATTTTTATAATTACATTGTCTTTTTGACCAAATAAAGTATTGATTCGTTTTTAAATCAATTGCTTTGAACCAATGTTATAATCAAGCGCACTAGTAGTTTGTGTGCTATTTTGATTTTAATAAAATTAAGTAGAAGATATTTTTTATCTTCAGAGTATAATAATAAATTTTACCAGATTTATATTTGGTTTAATCTTGACCAGAGACATAACCATTCCATTTTAAGGTAGAGCAGAGACATTTGACTGAGAATGATTTAATGTTATACTAGATTATTTTTAAATTTATGCAGCTGTATTTTACCCTCAGCTTGATATTAAAAACAACTCTAAACAAACAAACCAACATAACCAACAACTCAAAACCATTGACAATGCTTTTTTAACAAACTATAAATTTATTAATAAATAAATACTTTCCAGACGAGACCTCCAAACATTATCAGGTCTAAATTGGCTGAATGATGAAGTGATAAATTTCTACATGAACTTACTAATGCAAAGATGCGGAGAACGAAAAGATTTGCCCCAAGTGTATGCTGCTAACACTTTCTTCTATCCCAAATTGATGCAGAGTGGACAAGCTGGATTGCGACGGTGGACTAGAAAGGTATCATTTTTTCTATTAATTCAAATTTAGAAATGATTTTAAACCAGTGAGGAATTTAAGCTTCTTGCTTAATTTTTTAATTTTCTTTCTTTATTCTAACAAATTACCAGTTGTTAACAATGCTAAAGTGCTTAAAGTCCCATAACCTGAAGAAGGTGGTGCATAGACATTTGGTCATTTACTGGATTATACTTTTAAAGCTTTTTGTGAGCTAACTGCCTCTTGTCTATGGTTTCCTCGGGAAAACTTTTGTTATATATATAAATTTATTTACTTTTAAAATTCATTGATTGGTATATTACAGTATAGTACAGTGTAATGGCTTGATAAATTTTGTCATTTCCAAAAATTCCATAAAATAAATACCTATAAATAATATAAAATAGCATTTGCCTAAATTTTAAAACAAGGTAATTTCAATGCGTAAACTTAGCTTCACAACTGCCATAAAACTAAACAAATAACAGTATTTTCCAATTATTTTCTGTTGTGCATTCTCTTTACTATCATATAACTTTGAGTCAAATAAATATTTTTTTTATTTCTAATGCTATAGATAGTTTGAGAACCTCTTTTTGAAAGCAAAATTTAAAAAAAATTAAACTTTGTAAATGCTGAAAAACTTTTTCTGAGAACGATTCAATATTAGAATAATTTATTTTTACACAGAATCCTCCAGAAATTTAAAACAATTATTATTTATTGTTTAGGTAGACATATTTGCACACCAGCTGATGGTGGTTCCTGTCCACTTGGGAGTCCATTGGTGTATGAGTATCATCGACTTCCGGGAGAAGAAGATATCCTACCTGGATAGTATGGGAGGGAAGAACCAAGCGGCCCTGGTTGCGCTACTGCAGTATCTCCGGGATGAACATAAAGACAAGAAGGGACAACCCTTTGATGATAGTGGATGGAAGACTGAGTGCTTACGAGTGAGTATGAGTATCTGACAAAGGCCAGTTTCTATTTCCAACTAACGAGTCGTTGATTTTGTATATCGATTAAATCTGAGGTCTTTGATATGGATTGTCTATTTCCCGCAAAAAAATAGGCATAGCTAATATTTGCCATAGATAGAGTAGTAGATGTCAATGCATACAAACTGTCAGAAACTGACATTAGCGTGTCAATATACGTATAAGTATTTTCATACATTTTATCTAACTAGACTATAAAAATTATCCATCTCCTAGCAAAATCATTAAGGACTTTTAAATAATGTTTGGACATTGGACATGGACATTTAAAATAGTTCGTTTTTATTGCTAATAGTCAAACTAGACCTTTGACCACATCCCCTAAAATAACAATATAAGTTGTTCTATTATAAATTTTCTTAATTCAAATACTATAAGAAAAATATCTTCATGGACATATGCTATAAAATTCATAATGACATCCTCTATAGCAATCAGTTTATAAGTATTTTTAATTTTTGTCATTCGATATTTAAATTGAAACTTTTTTTTTTCGTTGAAACTTCTGGCCAAAGTCTCGACCGGAAACTGGCATAAAGTTAAAACTATATAATATATATAAGAAAAATGGTCTTCGTTTGAGGCTCCTTCACGCCTAAACCACTCGTATCGACATGAAACTACTGCCATTCGATGCGAAATTTTTCCTAGATGGATTATGGCTATTTATTTTTTTAAATTCCAACGTTCCTTCCTTTTTTTTATTGCTGTTTTACTTTTATGAAAATTTATACATACGGACTTCACTGCGTAACTTTGGGGGAGGCTTCCTAGAACTTCAAAACGTCAGTCATCTCTTAAAACTCGATTTTCGAAAATTTTCAATTTTCTTAGCGGGAAGAAAAGAAGAATAATAAAAATATGAAAAAAATAATAATAATGAAACATAAAATTTTATTTGGTTCCTATTATAATTC